>VXBJ01003100.1:891394-931245 GCA_013400055.1 Nycticryphes semicollaris
ACAGAAAAAATGATGAACCTGAACTACTTCCCGTTGATGCTAGAGAGATGTGGTGAAAAAATCAAACCACGGTGGTTACCTGTGCCTGAAAGCATGAGAAGGGTCTTCTCCCACGGCACTGCCCAGACACCTATGCCCAGGCACTTTATCTGGTGGCATAGTGGCACAGGGAGGTCCCTGCTGTCACTCAGACCCTGTGGGCACCCAGTGAGCACCAAGTTCTGGAGGTGGTTTGCTAACGGGGCAGCTGCTGGATCACTGTCCCTGCATCCTGCCGATGGCAGTTGAGGGAATTAAATAAAGTTGTAGCTAGAGAGGGAATAATTATATCGCTATCATAGGCTGTAGGTAACTCTATGAATAATTATGATTATCCAGCCCATTGCTGTACATCAAAGGCTCTCAGATAAGGGTCTGTTTCCAGTGTATGTTCTTTTAAAAGCTGGGTGGGATGTATCTTCCCCTGTGCCAAAAGCAGTAACTCCTGTGCAGAATGAACTCCTTCAGCACCGCCACGAGCTTCTCATTTGGTCTGTGTCTGGAGAAACTACTGCCCCATGTGAATCAGCCTAAAACTTCTCTATGCCCTTAGAAATCTTGAGGTGACCCAAATAATCTGGTCTCCGAGAGTGATTTCACCAATGGCAAAATATTTGACTGTGAAATTGCATTAGACACATGAAGGATCGGGGTCTCTTTATCAGTGACTGCACCGTTATCTCTTCCACCGTACACCAAAACCCGGGGAGCTACAGACAGTTCTTTTACAGACTTTTAATGGGCTCTGGGCTTTTGCTGTGTTGAAAACATTGGGGAAAAAAAATAACCCAATGAGAGCTTTGATGTGACCCCGAATTCGTAGCCCAACAATGACACAGATAGACATGGGGCCAGCCCTGTGCGCAGAGCGGGACCATCCCCAACAACTCCAACACTCAGTTAGCCTTTTCTTCTGATTAATTAAGTAGCTGTTTGGATACTAATCCCTATTCATTACTTACCAGTATTGCCATCATTTTGACTCCTGGGTGCAGAAGATTAAAATGCCCAGGAAGTGGCCTGAATTGTTGAAGACAGTGGTGGGAATGGCGTTACTTTGTAGGCATGATACAACTAAAAACATTTCTCTTCCCACGTGATTAAGAACAAATCAGGCCTCTTATGATTCCTGCTTTAGGTGTTCATTTTAAACAAGCTGTTGAAATACAGACTGTAAGTGAGAAAAGGTTCATAGCTGGCTTTGTTTGTACTGTCTTAGAAATTAGAAAAACACAGGTATGTGAAAACTCAGCCTCATGTAATTACACACGGTCACTTTCTAGATTTGTTGAACCAGGAAAGTTTAAGTGTGCAATCACACTATAAATCTCAGCAACTGCATAGTGGGTGTGTATGAGAAGGGACCCAGTCAACACAGCTTGATGGTTCCAGCTCTGGGTTTGCCAATGGGAAGGTCTGGTCCCATCAGATCAGAGATGGGAAGAGTCTCTGAGCATCTGCTGAGACAAGGGATGTGAAAACTAAGTGAGTAACTATTTCACTGCTACTCCGGAATTAGTTTTGTCCTTATATGTGATTTCTTCATTTAAAAATCCGAGTTGAATACCAATATCAAACAATTTTTGAATAAAAATGGAGAGCCCTACACAAATGTACCCATCTGTGGTTTTAACCAAGGGGTAGACACTACTTGTTCTCTGTGCAATTCAGCGTTAACTCAACAGTTTATTTATAAAGGAAAAAACAAAACAAAAACAAAACCACCCTGTGCAATAGGAGAAATAAGTGGTACTAACTACACTAAAGAAAAATGGAAAATTTTGCCTTTTGCCCAGTGGGTAATTGAGCAGAGCATCAGCTTATCCAAAACAGCACTGATGGACATGCAGATTTTTGCTTGAATGGAACTGGATTTTACTTTCTGTGAAAAAAAAAATATTTTCAAGCTATTGGTCAAGAAGTTTCTATGGTAACTGATAGTATTTGATTTTAGTGATGGATTACAGAGGAAAACTCCAGGGAGGTTTGAGATGATGGAGTCTCATCTGACCAAGCCTGGCAGACTCCTCTGGAGTTATTGGGCTGTTCTGTTTATGCTCTATATTTACTGGGCGTTGCTTGGAATGGCTGTGCACAGCCTCATGGGGAGAATCCTGGTGGAGATGCTCTGTTTCGGCCAGGGGAACCATGGACATTTGGTCGCCACCAGCAAGATGGTGTAGTGGTGGTCACCACCTGAATGCAGTCAATCTGACCCAAATGCCCTCCTACCTTCCTTCCGCACACCCTCTGAAGTTCCCAGAGTGGATTTTGCTGCTTAATTATTCAGTGCTGTTTGTCTTAAAGTGGTGGGTGGTTGCTCTGGTGAAAATGGGTTTGTGCAGCTCCTGTTTTGCTGCCCCCGGGGAGGGACTGGGGAGAAGGAACCAGCCCTGGCACCAGAGGATGCTCAGGGACCTCTGTGGCCAGCCCAGCACCCGACTGCTTGGGGATAAGGCAGCTGTCTCCTGCTTTGCTTTCTAATGGTTTTATATATATCTCAATTACTATTTCATATATATAATAGTAATTTTTATATAGTGTACTAGTTTTTATATATTATATTAATTTTTATATATAATATCTTAATTTAGAAGGAGAGAAAGTGACAGGCAGACCACGGGAGAGTTAAAGGTCTCCAAATAATGGATATATTCTCATCAAACATGTCTTTTTCTTGTTTTGTTTTNATGTGATTTCTTCATTTAAAAATCCGAGTTGAATACCAATATCAAACAATTTTTGAATAAAAATGGAGAGCCCTACACAAATGTACCCATCTGTGGTTTTAACCAAGGGGTAGACACTACTTGTTCTCTGTGCAATTCAGCGTTAACTCAACAGTTTATTTATAAAGGAAAAAACAAAACAAAAACAAAACCACCCTGTGCAATAGGAGAAATAAGTGGTACTAACTACACTAAAGAAAAATGGAAAATTTTGCCTTTTGCCCAGTGGGTAATTGAGCAGAGCATCAGCTTATCCAAAACAGCACTGATGGACATGCAGATTTTTGCTTGAATGGAACTGGATTTTACTTTCTGTGAAAAAAAAAATATTTTCAAGCTATTGGTCAAGAAGTTTCTATGGTAACTGATAGTATTTGATTTTAGTGATGGATTACAGAGGAAAACTCCAGGGAGGTTTGAGATGATGGAGTCTCATCTGACCAAGCCTGGCAGACTCCTCTGGAGTTATTGGGCTGTTCTGTTTATGCTCTATATTTACTGGGCGTTGCTTGGAATGGCTGTGCACAGCCTCATGGGGAGAATCCTGGTGGAGATGCTCTGTTTCGGCCAGGGGAACCATGGACATTTGGTCGCCACCAGCAAGATGGTGTAGTGGTGGTCACCACCTGAATGCAGTCAATCTGACCCAAATGCCCTCCTACCTTCCTTCCGCACACCCTCTGAAGTTCCCAGAGTGGATTTTGCTGCTTAATTATTCAGTGCTGTTTGTCTTAAAGTGGTGGGTGGGTGCTCTGGTGAAAATGGGTTTGTGCAGCTCCTGTTTTGCTGCCCCCGGGGAGGGACCGGGGAGAAGGAACCAGCCCTGGCACCAGAGGATGCTCAGGGACCTCTGTGGCCAGCCCAGCACCCGACTGCTTGGGGATAAGGCAGCTGTCTCCTGCTTTGCTTTCTAANTAGGAACCTTGAAACACTGTGTTTTTGTGATCTGTCAGATTTCATTTTCACTTAGTGCTGGCATCCACGGAGTTACTCCAGGCTGGTGCTCATGTATCTGGGAACAGAATTTGCCCATAAAATGTGTGTGAGGTCACTTCTGAGCTGTTTCACCTCAGTCGTGCAGCGTGGGGCCACTTGCACTGGTTTCGTAAAGAATCAGCAAGAGACAAAATTTGAGATCTTTGTTTTTAAAGGTTAGCAATTTCTGCTGCAGGTGTAAAATACAGGTGCAGATAGAACAGACAGAAGAAAACTCATTTTCTTTTTTTTTTTTTTTTTCCTGTTGGGGATCAATATTCCTCAGTAGGGAAAGATATCTATTCCCAGCTATAGTTTTATAACAACATTTCATTATGCCCATTATCATAACAGCCCTTTTTATCTCCTCTGTCAATATTTGGCTCCATCAGGCAATGCCTTATCTTTAAAGTGAAAAATCCATTGTCCTGGCAGAACGGAAAAAATACATTAACACCCCACCTGCTAATTTATATTTGAGGCTTGAGGCCCAAAAGTGTTTTAAAGAACTGCTGTCTAAAGCTGGAAAGTTTTGTATTCGTTGGGTATTAGAGCTGTGAGTGGTGAATTCCCGCGCCTTTTCCTGGGGAGGCCGAGCAGGAGCCCTGCAGGCAGGAGGAGCAGCGTTCGCCACGTGTCTGCCAGTAACTCCCCAGTTAGTTACCAATTAATCCCAAATTTCGCTGTAATTTTACCTGCTGATTAATCTCCTACATGGAGATTAAAAACAAACCCGTCTTCAGTGGAAGTAGAAATCCCACTCCTTACTTTCTGGGCTAATTCCGGTTCAGAGTACACTTGCCTTTACTCCGGAGGTAGCTCTGCACTGGTCAGGCCACAACTGGAACACTGCATCAAGTTCTGGGCTCCCCAGTTCAGAGAACTACTGGAGAATGTCCAGCACAGGGCAACAGAGATGCTGGAGGGATTGGAGCATCTCCCTGATGAGGAAAGGCTGAGAGAGCTGGGACTCTTTAGCCTGGAGAAGAGAAGGCTGAGGGGAGACCTTCTTCATGTTCACAAGTGACTGAAGGGTGGGTTGAAGGAGGATGGAGCCAGACCCTCCCCAGTGGTTCCCAGTGACAGGACGAGGGGCAACGGGCACAAGCTGGGACAGGGGAAGCTCCATTCAAAGATGAGGAGAAACCTCTTTGGGGTGAGGGTGTCAGAGCCCTGTCAGAGGCTGCCCAGGGAAGGTGTGGAGTCCCCTTCTCTGGAGACCTTCAAGCCCCACCTGGATGCAGCCTTGAGTGATGTGCTCTGGGCAACCCTGCTTTAGCAGGGGAGTGGGACTGGGTGAGCTCCAGAGGTCCCTTCCAACCCTGACAATTCCCTGATTCCATGATGCACTGTATGTGGTGAGGTGTCCTAGCCCTGATTTTGGAGGTCCCATGCATTCGTGCAGCCTCACTAAAGGGAAAAAATTAAATGTACACTGGAGAGTCTCCTAATAGATTTAACCAGTGTTGAAATGATAATAATATTTTGGATTGGAAGGATGTTTCTGAGGCCACATTGGTGCCTGCAGGGCTGGGGTCCCACCCAGAGTCCCAATTTGGGGATCTTGGAGGTTTCGTGGCAGGAGGTGATGTAGGAGGTGTGTATGCAGTGCAGAACCCCTCATTCTTATGTTTTCTTAGTGCTGTCAGGATAATCAGTGCTTTATCCTGACAGGTCACTGCTTTTAGCTCGGTGTCCTCATAAGAATATCGTCTATCTACTTAGGGAGGGGAGAAGGCTTTTTTGTTCATTTTAACCATTGCTGTTGAGAAAACCACATGAGGTGTTTCAGATAGGTGTCATTTCCATGCTAATTCCTCTGGAGCTCTATGGAAAAATACATGGGATGTATTTTTATTCTATTTTGACGTTGTGCGCGCACACACCGCAGACTGAGGTGGAAACTGAGCCGCCAAAATTGCAGATAAAGTGTGTAGCACCTGGTGTTAGAAGAGAAATAATTACAGTGCTTAAACTCTATGGTGGGTGTTGGGAATAAAAATGTGACTTTTTCACCGTTTAAATACAAGGGGGACGGTCTGCTCTGAACAGAACGAGCACCAGAGCTCTCTCCAGCCTCCGCTGTGGAAGGGCATCTCTGTTTTATTCACCAAGTTTTTGGGAGGCGTAACATAGTCTCTTGGGAAGGGAGAGGAAAAGGGAAGGGAGAAAATAAACTGGAATCAAGAAAATGTCTTTAAAACAATTAATAGATGTCGGTACACAGCTCATCAAATGCAGTGCAAAGGCAAATGGCATCATTTTAAAAAGGTTAACACCTTGGCAGGTTTAATTGCTCTTCTTCCTAGAAAGTTCCAGTGTTGTTTCTCATTCCTTAGGCTGTTGTTTATCTTTCAGTTAAGTAGATTTTAAATAAAACAAATATTTATGCCAGTAGAGCGCTATAGCTTAAATATTTAGGGAAAGCTAGGCAAAGAAAACATAATAGCATAAATATTTAAGGAAAGATAAGCAAAAAGAAAAAAAAAAAAAGAAACAGAAACCTACACAGCTGAAGGAAATTGCATTAAAAATCTGAGGGAGATAAAATCATAACAAAAAAATTATAAGTTAATCATTTAAACGAGTGATTTTTTTTTTTTTTTTTGGTATTAAACTTCTTTTCATCAGATCTTTGGGTTCTTTGTCTTTCTCACTTTCTGCTGTCCCCTTGGTCTATATTTCCCGCCTTCGGTTGTGGAGCAGAGTCTGAAACTGGTGATTTTCCCTGGGGAGTGTAACACGTCCATACAGCTTTGCAGAGTGTTGTGTATCTCATGTGTATGACACAAGATCCATTTCATATATGATCTATAAGCAGGTGTGTGGTAGTTATTACAGCAGTAGTTGTATTGTCCTCCTCCAGCGGGTGCAAAACTGTGTTTTTATGGCAAGATTCCCCCGGTCAGAAATGTCAGCTCATAGTCATGGGGGAGCCTGAAGAGGCTGAAGCTGCCTGAATGCCGTGTATTTAGCATTTGGGGTACAAAACAGTTTTAATGTAGTTGGTGCTCCTGTGGGAGAGCCCAGAATTGAGAGACCTGCGGTGATTTACAGGTGTCAGAGCTCTTTTTGCCTCCTGGCTGTGGGCAAGGAGGCTGGAAACGCGCCGGGCTCTGTTTCTGGGCCGTATACAATACCTTCCCGCACAAATACACACACCTTCCCACGGCAAGTCTTTATTCTTCATCCATTTCCATTTTCCTTTGCAGGGCAGAATCATGAAGACAAGCTCAAACGCTTTGAAGGAGGATACTTAGGGGAAAACCGATCTGTCTTTTCATCTCGCCTCCTTTCTCCATGAGCCTCGGCAGGCTTTAAAGTCCTGGACTTCAGGCAGTTTCCTCGTGGCACATCTTCCTCCCGGCACTTTTTTTCCCTGAGTGAACAAAACCCGAGGATTTTTTTCTCATCGTAAATAAAAACAACCTCTGTAGAATTTGAAGTGCTTGGGCTTTGAAGTGATAATTGTGTTAAGCAGGGGAATGCGGTGCAAACTCTGTCAAATTACCTCCGTGGTGGTGGGAACAAATGCCCCAGTCACCGTTTTGGCAGCTGGAGAGACCCATGGAGATCGTCAGTTTGGAAAGGACACTGCCTTCTTCCACTTTAATCGGAGAAAAAAACCAACCCCAAACCACTGGAGAGGATGGGTATCGCCCCACATCCCACAGCAGCCTTGTGGGGGGCTGGGGACAGAGGGGATCTCACTCACCCCGAGCGAGGATGCGGGACCGGTTTGGCTGCTCTGTGTAGTTACCTGTGCTGTAACCCAGCACACCTAGTACTGAGCAGCTTTGTTAGCAAATGTTAACAAAACGTCTCTTCAACGTTGGGTGGGAGGTTTTTTGTTTGTATTTTGGGGGTTTTTTGATCAAAGTTGGTGATTTTAATATTTATAATTTTTTAATATTCATAATGTTTATTTATAATGCGTATAAGTGATAGTTATAATTAGTCCCTTTCCACACTGGAACTATTTTTATTTATTAAAGAAAGGTGGTATTTCCTTCCCCTACCTCTGATGCTGGTTTCTGCTATTGAGAGCAGCACACTGGCCTCAGTTAGGATGCTGCAGAGGATCCTACATGTGCAGCATTCGCA
The DNA here is from genome assembly GCA_013400055.1 of Nycticryphes semicollaris. Taxonomy (NCBI): domain Eukaryota; kingdom Metazoa; phylum Chordata; class Aves; order Charadriiformes; family Rostratulidae; genus Nycticryphes; species Nycticryphes semicollaris. The sequence goes on from VXBJ01003100.1 coordinate 899,242, forward strand.
TTCTTATTATGCACTTTTTATTGTACTAGAAAATGAAGAGGGAGATTTCTTATTTATTGGATTAATTAACTTATTTTACTCGTTTTGACTCATGATTAGTGTCAGACAGCTCTTGGATGGCAATGAATGTTCATTTAAAACTCCTTGATTGCTTGAGAAAAACTACTTCAAACACGTAGAATGCATCAGAAAAGTTCCTGACAAAATATGGTTTTAATTTTAAAATCTGTTCTGCTCTAAATAATATAAATACAAACTAAAGTTCATGAATAGAATTGCTGGCTATTGAATAATTTTAAGATGTTACAGCTAATTGCTGTGAGGCTCTTTTGCATCCTTTTATTCTGTTTGGAAGTGGGAAACCAATTTTTCTGCTTTTTCATCTGCCCCTGGGTTTCTGCTCTTTGGGGGAAGGGGCTCTGGAGGAGAAGCCAACCAAACAAGGGGAATTAAGAGAATATACTCCCTGCCCCTGCAGGAGAGACCGCAGCTGGTCCATAATGTCACAGCTCATAGGTGTATAATGGGAATTTCTCCCAGATGAGAGGTCTAACTCCCTCTGAACCGCCTGGTAACAGTTCCTGCTCAGTTATTTAGTTGTTTAATTGAAATAAATTGAGGAAATCTCTGTAAAGTTTGGCCTGATGTGTTCTGTCAACGTTCAGGTTAAGTTTTTGGGAAGAGGACTTGGTTAGAGCTAAATACAAGGTCTTTTTTATGTTTTTACTTTCCACCTGTTGGCCAGGCCTGTATGTGAGTGTGGGTGGAAATCTGGCAGACAGTCAAGTGTGCTCGGGCAGTTAGGAATGGTGGCATAAACGTGCAAGGGGGTAACGGTTTTTAACATCCATAATGCATCATAGAATGAGACAGAAAATAGGCATTATGTGGCTACCGTGTTGGATCTTATTTAGGCAAACAGGAATTCAGTCGTTTTCTGTCCTGTCTCCCCTCCCTCCTGGCAGCCCACAACACAACCATGCAGTGTCGGGGGTTTCTCCTGCAGGGATGGAGCAAACTTTTATCTCTGACCTGAGATTCTGAGGTTTAGATCCAAGATAACTTTTTTAGAAATTCTCCTTAGGTGGTGCTTTTCCCCCCCTTTTTTTTTTTTTGGCCAGATGGAAGCATTTAATCAGCTTCAGGTACTTTATCTTTGGGAGGGAAAGCTCCCTGAGAAGGTACCAGAAGTGGTGTGAGATAAAGCTGTGGCAGGATGAAAGAGCTGGAGCTCATCACAGCTGCCCAGGCTCTTTGGGAAGGAGCTCCCCTGGGATGAGAGGTCTTTCTCTCAGAGGGAAGAACGTGGAGCCCAGCCCCGCTATGTTCTCCTCCACCAGCTGGGACACGCATCCACACGGGAAAAAACAGAGTCTTAACTGCCTGCTCCTGTATTACAGAGGCTTATTTGCCCTGTCAGGGTGATGGGCAGCTTTTTTGAGGCAAAGGAGCCTTCCAGCTGCCCTGTGTGGCAACCAGGACTCAGTCCTTGCAAACAGCCACCAGACAGAAGCGTTCAAACAGATACGGACCTCTCTTCTTCCTTCCCAACCCGTTTCCAGCTTTGTCTGGCTCCCAGAGAGCGGTCCCTGGGTTTGTAGCTTATGTCAGCTTTTAGAGATATGAGCTCTTTATTCTTCTTCCTCTGTTGACAATAACGTGGGTGGGAAGTTGTCCCTGCTCCGGGTGTAGTTGCTTGGTACCCCCAGAGCCAGTGGAAGATCCTCCATGTGTCAGAGGACACTTCTTTGGTCTGGAGCCCTCAGACTGAGCTTTTAGGTGGGCTCTTCTCAAGGACTTCTGAAACTTCTACCATAAGGCATGGTGATTTGGTCGTGGAAGAGTGAGCTTTACTGAAAAGGCAAAGGGCTATGGTGCAAATAAATTGCTTTAGTCTGGTTTTCCTGAGTATTATGTGGATCTCAGGACATTCAGGGTACAAAGGGTCAGTAATACCATCTTGTATCAGAGGGAACCTCTGGAAAAAACCTACTGATGTGTGTAAAACACTCAAGCTAGAACAAAGAACATTGAAATGCTTGAAGAGGAAGTTAATAATTTTATACGAGTTATGTAGTTGCATTAGGTAGTATATTATTTGTACTATATTATATGCACAGTTATATTCAGAGAAGGTTTTGTATAGGTCACAGCAAATAAGGCCTGGGGCTCACACTGAATGATGTGACTAAAATGAAACATGGGAGGTTGCTAATTAAGCAAGACTGCCCTGCTAGAGTCTTTTGGGAAATAAGCAGGGTCTGCTAACATTTACTTGAAATTAAAGGGTGTCTGATACCGTATTAAGGGGCCAAATTGAGGTTGTACAACCCACCTTTGGCCACCTCCAATGCTCAGAGTGATTCCTCCACAATGTTGGCATCCTTCAGTGCAGGTTTCTGTGTTGTCCCTACTGTTTAGTGAGACAGTCAACGTACAGCAGCCCATGGGTCAGTGGTTGTACATGCCAGCAACCTCAGATCTGGGTGCAGGCACAGATCAAAACTGAGGAAACGCTGAAGAGGGCGAAATACTGAGCTGTCCTGGCCCTGGTGAAGTGGGACTTCGGTAAGGGACGGGCACCTTTGACTGTGTCTGTGTCTCTCATGGGGAGGAGAGCTGGTGGATCAGTGTGTTGGGCTGGGGTTCCACCTTTTCCCAGGTGCTGTGCCCAATATCTTGTGCCCACCTCATAAATGTATATACAGCCTTGCCCTCTAGTGTCTGCATTTTGTACATCACCCTCGCTCAGTCCAAGTAAACGCTCCCATCTTGGTGGGTACGTGTGATGCCCCATCTGGAGCAGTACTGTGTCCAGTTCTGGGCCCCTCCAGTTTAGGGAGGACAGGGAACTGCTGGAGAGGGTACAGCAAAGGATCTCTCTGCTGAGGAAAGGCTGAGGGACTTGGGGCTTTTTAGTCTGGAGAAGAGAAGACTGAGGGGGGATCTGAGAAACACTTAGAAATACTTCAAGGGTGGGTGTCAGGAGGATGGGGCCAGGATTTTCTCAGTGGTGCCCAGGGACAGGACAAGAGGGAATGGGCACAAACTGGAACATGGGAAGTTCTACCTGAAGATGGAGAGGAGCTTTCCTGTGAGGGTGTCACAGCCCTGGCAGAGCCTGCCCAGAGAGGTGGTGGAGTCTCCTTCTCTGGAGATATTCAAACCCCACCTGGACACGTTCCTGTGGGACCTGCTGTGGCAGGGGGTTGGAGGAGATGATCTCCAGAGGTCCCTTCCAACCCCAGAGCATCCTGTGATTCTCTGTGTGTAAGGAAACGTCAGTTCTGAATTACTGCACTTCTCGGTGTGCTTCTTGTGTCCAGATAAGGTAAGGACCACACAAAGATACAGTGATGAAAAATAACTGAGAAATCTCTGAGAATTTCTCCTTTCTAAATTTATTCCTAAATGACACTTTACTTTGCTTGCTTCATCTCTCATAATCTGCCTTTTGGTTTCTGCATGTCACTACAGGCAGATAGCACTGGATAGGTGACTCCACATACAGCTTCTCCAAGGAAATGTCCTTGATGTGTTCTTCCTTAGAGGAAAACAGCACTGGTGAGGACCTCTTAACCTTGACAGACTTAAAGCTTAAAAACCACAGTCCTTTTCCTTACCAATTGCTAGAAATATCATCCGTCATATGTGGACGTGGAAGACCTTGTCATCTGAATGGTGCCTGTAAATTTAACACTGGCCTAGATTTGAGAAGAAGAAAGATAGCTTTCAGATTGTAATTAACCCTGAGAGAAGGCTTCAGAATGCTTCTAACGTTAGAACTTTGCTGCAAAGAAGAGAAGTAGGTATTTCCAAAACCAGGCCTCCATAGGAAAGGAGCTGTACTGGTGTCCCCTTAGACTGAACCTGGGGCTGAGCTGCACTGTATCACTGTCCTTTGTTAAAAAACTTGATGAATCTGAAGTTTTCATTACCAAAGTACTGCTGATTATCATGTTTTCCTCACGTCTACATATTTCCAGTTTTCTTCTGAAGTTCTTCCTGTTTTCCAGTTTCCTACTAGTTTCCACGTCCCAAAGCCTGAAGCTGGAGACCCTTTGTACATCCACCAGTTCTTATGGTACCTATTGGAAATGAGCTCAGCCCTAAAACCAGGGCCCAACAGCAAGTGGTCGCCAGGGAGCTGTGATGCTTCTGGTATTTACACCTTTGTTTCTGAGAATGATAAAAACAGGTCTTGGAGAGTTGTACTATCACCTTTGGAAGAGTTAAAATTTCCCTCTTTGGCTGTCAGTTATATCTACTTAGTTTAATCTTCTGAGCTACAGAGTTTGTAAAAGAGAAGGTTATAAAAAAAACCAAGAGAGATGAACCAGGTGGAGAAAATGAAAAGCTGGGTACATAGAAAGTGAGTTTTGTTCCAACTTAGATCCGCCTTTCCCTCAGCAAGTGCTTGCATTGTTAAGAAGCCTAAAGCACTCAAGAATAATGAGGAAAAACAAGAGTAAATGTTAAAAAAAAAACATCTCCTTGCAGCTGCCCAGTGTGATTTATTGCATGAGCAGATTGATCCGCCTGTTTTCCTCCAATAACGTAGACAAAGTAAATTTCTTGGTTGGTTGTTTTTTTTCAGGGATTCAGGGATTGGGTTTGCTCATCTATGGAAGGTCCTAAGAGAAGCAGAAGTGTTTTCCAGTGACTTCTGGCATGAGAGGTAGCAGCCCAAGCAAGCTCTTCCTTGGACATCTCGTCCTTTCTCCGATTGCGGAGCTCCCCTGGCACAGCCAGACCATGCCCCCATCCGAGGGAGGAAGGCAAGGATTCACTGGAAGGTCCAGGTGGGTTCTCAGCATTTACATCCCCCCTCTGGGCGTTTAAGAGCCCACAGGTGCTGACTGGTGCATGTCATATTTCTTTTGGATTCTCTCTGTAAAACCCTCCAGGCTTTGCAAATGTAGTGGACGTCATTCATCCTCTGACCAAAGTCCATTTGGTATATGAATTTTGTGGGTGTAGATCTGTATGAGCCATAACTCCATATACATCCATTGCCCTGTCATTTGGTTTTTCTTCCTCTACCATATGAATATTGTAGATCTTACTTTTTTTTTGCTGCAGTTTCAAATTGTATTTGCTTGATGGCACATCATCATTTGCTTACTCAGTCAGCAGACACCGTCTTCCAGCCTGCACAGAGGAGATGAAACTGAGAAGTATTTTTAGGACAAGGAATGCTTCTGAAGTAGCAATTAGAGTGTTGGGATCAACTTCACAAAATAAACGGGTAAGCAGATGTACACGAAGGCAAATGTACTGGTGAGGAAATGTGTTTTGTGCTTGACGTGCTTCTGTAGCTCAGAGTCATTCATCGGCTATGGTGAGATTCCACAGGCGAGACAAATCTCCATCATAAGAAGCGATAGATGGAAAGGACGTATGGGGAATACCAAGGGCTCAGGTAGTCCTCTGGTACCGAGGTGAAGTTTTGGCCTCTATGAAATCCAAATAGTTCACTGCTTTGGCTTCCTTTTTCTTACTTGCTTTTCATTATGGTTTTCTCAGGTAAATAATGGCTTAAGCGTATGCATGGCTAAGAAGAGTTAGACCCACTATGGGTAATTCTGGCCACTCCGCCTTGTAATGATGGGAACCCAAAAAAAGAGTATGGAAGCACCAACCAGAAGGCATGGAGACACCAGAAATTCTTCCCCTATCCCTCTGCAATGCTCTGCTGCCTGGCTTTTAACACCCAATAATCTCTGCCAATTCACTAACCCTCCTCTCCGGGCACTGGGAAAGGCACACACAGTATAATTTATCTGCTCCAGAGCCACACGTGAAAGAGCAGATACAGGATTATACCACCTGAAAAGTAAGTGCAAACCTCTCTTATCTTATGATTTAATATAGTAAGAGACAGTCCTTTTTATAAGTTAAAAAAAGCAATAGATTGAGATACATTCGTCACAGATTGACTGATTTTCTTCCTTGAAGGGGCTCATTGAAATGTATGTGAAGTTCAGTGTTGTGTGAGATGCTGTTTAAAACTTTTAACAACAAGATAAAAGCTTGTGACGAGGAGAAAGAACTGCTGTCAATGCTGGATTTAATAAATCTTTGGCCGGGGCAATAAGTCTGCGATAAAACCAGACAAAGCCTATTGCTTAAAAGTTGTTTTGGCAGACAGAAAGGAAAGACGTTCTGTCATTGTGGTTTGGGGCTGTGCGTATCCCTGAGCGTGCTAAAACCTCCCTGGGATCCACAGGGAGGAGGCACAAGCATTGTCTTTCCCCAGCAATAATCATGGACTTGCTCCTCTTCTGGGGCTGGAGAAGACCGCTGGAGTCTGCCAAGTCCCACGCTCAGAGCTGGGATGGGCGCCCAGGACTTTGTCCAGTTGGGGTCTGAGTGTCTCCAAGGATGGAGACTCCAGCCAGCACAGCCAGCTGATCCCCATCCTCCTGGGCTGGTGCAGGTCCCCAACGTGTGCAGGCATCCAGCGGTCACGGCTCCCATCAGAAAGCCAAAGTATGGGCCAAAAAAAGGCTGGGAGCGGTGAGCAAGGAAGGAGTCTCCTGTTCTTTTGTTCTTCCCACACCCAACAAAATTGTGTGTTCTTTGAAAGAGAAGGTATGTATTTCTTATAGACTGGGTTTCTTTAGGCACCATCTCACCATTTTATCCTCTAATGCCACAACCTAGCCAATATCAGCAAGAAGCTGTAACAATATTTATCCATCTACTAAACTAGAAACTCACAGATGGTATAGATTAAAGGTAAGAGAATCTAATTTTTTTGCGATTTAAGCATTTAGGTAGAGCATGTCATGATTAGGTAATGTTCTTACAAAAAGCTTTTGATGGTAAATTGAGGTAATGAATTCTTCAGGAACATCTCAGTTTTGAGAATGATTTAGTCAGTGCTTAAAAGAAATATCTGCAGTTGTCAAACTGGAGAAAATATATACATACTCTGTGTGTGTGTGTATATATATATGTATATATGAAGTTTGTATAGATGCTTTTGTTCATGTTAATATCTATATGTTAACCCAGAGTAAAATGAGGCAGGATAAAATAGCCCTGTGGCTTCGGGACAGAGGAAAGCAGTTTCCTCTGGCTTCGTGGCTTGATTCCCTGGTGCCTAAGGAGGAATTTGGAAGCTCTTCCTGTAATTTTGAGACATCTTCAGATCAGATCTGTCCTTGCCCACCTCTCCTCGGCTGGTGTGGTCACAGCTGGGAGTCTGGGACATATTGCTGAGGCCTGATTTTAAGCTCTTTCCCATGATGATTAATACATATGATGAAAAAAGTAAAATGATTAATAACAAATCATCTGTTACCGGTTTCACAGGACTTCCTATCAGTCAGGTAAGCTCTTGAGATTTACTACTTCCAATAGCTGAGAATTAGGGAAGAAAAAACTGGTGTTTGGCAGGACATACATACCTGTAAAGAGGCCAGAGAGACAGCCTGAATCACTGTCTGTCCATCAGGTGCAAAGGGAATTAAAACGGGTGTAAACTTTTGCTTTAGGTGAGGGTAGGGAGTAAGAACGAGGAGCTGCTAAAGTCCACGGAGCAGAGCAGATGACACTTTATGATGGATGGAATCATAAGATTAGGTTAACTAAAGATTTTCATAGCTGCTAATGGGTTCAGAAAAATAGCTAAAGCTACTCAAATACATTTTGCACAGACCATTAGGCTGCCAAGGAAACTCATTTGCTCGCTAAATAGCATCAACAGTCCATGTGTTATTCACATTGTATAAGTACTATGAGGTGAGTTACATCTAAAATTAATTTCATTGCTGAAGAAAGAACTGGGACAAGAAGTCGCATTTTGGTAAGTTATTTCAAGAAGTTACTTCTTTTCCATATATTTGTAAGTGAAAGAGAACAGACAAATACATTTTCTACTGTAAACAAAATAGTCCTTAAAAAAGCCTCACCTCTTTAATAAAAGATTAAAAGTTCTAGCTCATTGGACCGCAATTAGACAAGACATGAATAAAGTGCTATTTTGGAGGAGGTTTATATTTTGCATCCAAGTTTTAGTTCCTGCTGAATCTGAAGCATGATGAGCAGGGAGGATTATTTCATTTGCCTTCTGTACTTTGTACTGTTCTATTTTATTCTATTAATAGGAACTAACTGGTAAGCTTCCTCAAGATCTCCTATCTCAACAGAATAAAAAGTTCACACTGAGTCACCTATCTGTGAGCAAAATGCGTGTTTATGCTTTTCCATATGTTATGTGCACCAGTTTGTCCTTCACTAAACACTACCCACATGTACTGGGGGATGAGGTGTTAGAAAGCAGCCCTGAGGAAAGGGACCTGGAGGTGCTGATGCATGAGAAGCTGGACATGAGCAGGCAGGGGACACTTGCAGCCCAGAAGGCCAGTCGCATCCTGGGTTGCATAAAAAGATGGCTTGCTAGCAGAGCCAGAGAGGTGATTCTGCCACTTGGCTCTGCTCTGGTGGGACCTCACCTTGAGTCCTGTGGGCAGGTCTGGAGCCCTCAACATGTACTTTTCTTCTGGATCCCAAGAAGCAGAATTGGGTCTTTTGTTTCACGGGTTGCAGTGACTGCATGAGCGTGGTGCTAATGAAGTGGTAGGGGAGGAGACAGAGGAGGCAAAGAGAGATGTAGACTAAGTATTCATCAACAACAAAGTATTAACAATTGAAAATAAAATACCTCACATCCCTTTGCTTTCAGGGAGAAGCATAATGCCAGCAATGTGTTCCCTGCTTCTCCATCACTCCCTCCTTTGGTGGTATCCTGTGCTCTGGCACCATCAGGATGCTGCTCTGGCCATGTTCTTACCGTGCCTCTTCATGTAAGACACCAAAGTCATAAAACATGACTTTTTTCCCTTAGTCCTGATGACCAAGAGCAGATTAAAGGCATGGAGGTATGCTGCTCCTCAGCTCTTCTGGTAAGCACTGCAAAATGCAGCCTCGCTCGTCTAAGTGAGTTCCAGTAGAAGCTGGAAGGGAAAGTTCATACTGGTCCCCATAGGTCCATTTTCTGTGCAGGGTCTATTTCTGGTTTTGTACATTATATGCAGCCAAGTATACTACAGGCATCAACCCCCCCCAACAAACTGGAGGAAAAAATAAAGTTGAGATCACTCTTAAGGGGAAAAAAAGGAAGAGTACATTTCTTGGGCAGTAAAAAAATAAAAGCAGTTACTGAAAATAAAACATTTACTGGAAATAAATGTGTGATACAAGTACAAAGCTTGGTGGCTCTATTGAGAGAGTGAATAGCAAATACACACCTTGGAAAATACTCCTATTGTTAAGGCAGGACCCCATCCCCATCGGCAGCTCTTGGATTTATGGGCCATGTTATAGTGTAAAATAATTCTTATAAGCGTTATGATGCTTCAGGCACCCTCACCAGGGCAGATGATGCGAGGGAACCGAGATGTGTGCCTCCTGGGAAGCTGAACACACCGTGCTCTCAAGAGACTAAACAGCTTCAAAAGCAGCATCTCTCTCACCTGCCCTCCACAGCCCTTCTTTTTTTATTCCTCGGTATATTAAATAAAGCTGTGATGATTGACAAGCTCACTGTAAAATGGGGAATTGAAGTTGGCAGCCCCAGATGTGGGAGGTGCAAGATCAAATCTGTTTCCTCCGACGCGTGGGCTGAAGGTGAAGAACTGATAGAAACAAGCCCATAGGGCACAGCTCAGATGTTATGGCACTCCAGCTTTTCTAACTTCATGCAATATCCCTCAATCAACCTCAACAGACTCAAAAATGTGTCTTTTTGGGAAAGGCTGGGGATGCTGAGAGCTGGTGGGGTAATTCTGACTTTCCTGGGAGTCAAAGGCAGAGCATCTGCTGAGCTGGGTGGAAGCAGTGGCTCACCCCTGGGCTTTTATTAATTTGTTATGAATAATATTAATTATGCCTATAGCACAAAAAGCAATTATCAAAATATTTTGCTAAACATCTTATCAAAAAGACTGTTTACCAGAAAACACTCAACTGTATCAAAGCCTTTACAAAAAAACTCTCTTAGAAATTAATAAATATGTTTGATTAGCACTTTCATGGATGCACAGATTCTGTATATGGAAGCATTATAGTGCATTTAATTATATATATAGGCAATTAATGTCACAAATGAAGACTAAACTCTGACTCAGCCTAAATAATTGTCATTATCTATCATATAGCATGCCCAGAAAGCTTAACGCTGCAATGATATTTATGAACAATAAACTTGGCATTAACATACCAAAACAATTTGAGTATAATTCAGACTAAATAATAAATGGCAACAAAAAAAAATCACTCTCATTCCTCATGATTTTTTTTTTCCCAGCCTAATCACACCAGCGTTTTACAGAGTATGTGCTTCACGATGAGAAGTGGAAGACTGTGGGCAGAGCCTCAATGTTATTGGGTGGTTATTGCCATGGCATGGGTGGCTGAACCACTTCCAGCTGGAGGACAGCCTTCAATGGAGGTTGCAGAGTCCCCAGCAGAGCCCATGGTCACCTCTTACTCTACATAACCTCACCTCAAGTAACGATGTCTCTCTCTAAACAGCCCCAGGTCTCTGGGCTACAGCCAGCTTCAGTTCTACAGGGCTTTTGCAGCACCTGAGGTCTCTGTTTTGAGGTGGGGAGGAAATCCCACCAGCTTTTATTGTCCAACCAAAGTCCTTCTTACTCATGAAAGGCCTCATCATCGACAGCTACAATTTACGTGACATAAAACTTCTCATCTTTAATGCAAAGGGTGTTCAGTCCACCGGTATAATAGCACACCCACAGGGATGAGAATCAGACTGGTGATACCGGTGTGCAGTCAATGGGTAATAAGATGAAGATGGTATGAAAACACCATTAACGCTGCACTGATGCTAAGTACAGCCAACTGTAAAATAAAGGACTCTCAATGGAGCTAAGGGCTCATTTATTATTTTTTTGTTTGTTTGTTTGAGAATGTGCTGCGTGGGTGTAATAGCACGGTGTAGCTTGTGCAATAATGATAATAATAATAATAAAAAAAGATCAACAGCCTACAATGCAACAACTTCACCTTGTCTGAGCTGTTCGAGCGGTGCCTTGCTGGGCTCCCCAGTGACTCACTTCAGAGTTTTAATACGTAGAGAGAGGCAGAGGTGATTAAAAATTTTCTTATTGCATTTATATTGTTAAATATCAAAATTAGTGCATATATATTTTACTGCAACAAACACGATTGTGTATTGGTTATAGATTATGTTTATGTATGTAACATAGAGTGGCTATCCATATATATATCCATACATATATGGAGTTACACACAGCCATAGCAAGAGCTAGGAATGTACTTTATCATACAATTAGGTATAACACAGCTGTACGAGTACAGGTCTGATGTCTTTACTTCTACACCATGTGCATGGAGAAGCTGGTCAAACACTGGTGGAAATTCCAGTTGTCCAAGGGAGCTGTAATCACAGACCTTGTCTGCTCCAGCCTCACCAGGGACCTGGCTGTAAATGACACAAATGAAAGCCAGCATATTCCATGTGGGACTTTGATATATGAAAATATATCCAGGCTTTTTTTTTTTCACTTACTTTTTCAGGTAGTGATCAAACTAGAAAGCCATTCAGGATGGATAAATCATTTAAGGCTGACTCCATGTTAACCTGAAGTAAATGAGACGAGAACTTTGATGTTGGGGCTGTTCACGTTCAGAGGAAATTGGGCCCCGACTGTGGTCAAATGTATAAAACATCAGCCTTTCACCAACAACATGGCTCATCAACCAGAGGCTTGTGGTGTCTCCACACATCTTGTGTGCACGTGTGAGTGCCCACACACCCCTACAGCAAATGAAATAAGCAGGAAAACAGAAGGCTCAGGTTTTGGTCTCTGATGGATCTAATGCAACATGAGCTGGGAGAAGAAATAAAAAAAACCCAAAGCCCCAAACCCCCACATCACTCACTCCTCCCAGCAGCACCATTTCCTCCCTCCACTTCACTCCCCTCTTCCCCACGAAAATGTGAAAAACAAACCAACAAACCATATTTTTACCAATTCAGGAAAAAAATTAGGGTCTTTGAGCAAGACTCGTCATTTGATGATAAAACATACTGATTTAGCCCAGTGCTGGGTCTGTCCTTGGGTTTATGGACAGCGTAGAGATTAAGGACAATGTCGCAGAGCCTCTGCCTTCGCTATTTGTTGGGCTGAAAATTTGTTTCTTGCTAATAAAGCTTTACTTGGGTGGAATCTCATCTTTTGTCTGCTGTAACTCATTATGAGATCCGTGAGCATTAAAACAACACAGAGCAGGCCTTGCAAACAGCCAACCAGCCCCCATGCTCGCAGGCACAAAGAGTCACTCACGGTCTGACGTGGCCTTCATCGCTATGCGCTGTGTCCCGTGCTGCAGCTGTCAGATTTGCTTTTGATGCTGATTAACTTCATCAGCATAATTGATCAAGTTGTCTAGAGAAAATGGGAGGCTAAATACTTTCCAAAGTAATCGTCGCATCACACCCAAACTGCTGTTCCTGTGCCGGAGGCAGCACTCGGGTGCTGCGCCGCAACTGGAATGAGTTTCCTCTCACCTCTTGCCTAAACTTTTCCCTTTTTCTCCCCCAGCTCACTCACCGGTTGCCTCGCAGATTGGCTTTGATTAGATTCTTCTTTAATTGCGTCCTGGTGTGCTGCTGAACGTAATATCCTTCAAGGTCATAAAAAAGACTCAAAAGTGAAAGGAAGGCAGCTTTGGAGACCATCAAGCCCAGACAGAAGAAGAAAGCCCCCACAGGCCTTCTCTCCGTGACTGTAACTTGTTTTTTGAGGGTTGTTGTAGATCCCAGTGCTTAAAAAGGAACCTTTTTTCCCCCTGCAATTATCTCCCAGCTCCCCCAGGACCTTTCCCAGACCTGCTCTTTGTGCTCAAAGCCTGAAATACCTCTGCGTTGGGTTTTTGTCTGTCCATGTCTGACCACTTCAGGAAATAAACTTTAGTCACAAGGGGGGAGGGGGAGGGAACAACTGAAAAAATATATTTATTGGAGTAAATAAAAAAAAGTTAACCAAAATTCTTTATTGATACATTCTTGGATAATATCACAGGATCGAGAGAATGGAAAGGAAGGGAGGAGTTTGCGGCAAAGATTGGTTTCACTAAATTGGCACATAAGCAGCAAGATTAACGAAATTACTTATTACAAACAGTATAAAACATACATGCTTTTTTTAAGTCCTTATCACACTGGTCAATCATGGTGGGGCATCAACAAAGAAAAAAAAAAAACCTCAAGACATGTAAAAGCCATATTCTTTCCTCCAAATATCATAAGAATTATTGAAATTATTGCAAAATAGTCATATACCTTAAATAAAATAACAAAATAGAACACAAATACAAATATCAAACATAAATTATTAACATGTACCATAAAATACATTACTGGCATGCATTCCAAATATCAAGACCTCTACTAAAACTCAGCAAAAAATCCTTTCTGCTTCCTCTGCAGCCCATCGCAGTTGTGAAGGTGGGGGGGGGGACGACTAACTTCGCCAGCACAGTTTTTGGTCTTTAGATTCTTTTTTTGTTTGTTTGTTTAGTTAAAAAAAAACAACAAATGTGTGAGAACTGCAGTGATACAATAGTAATCATACAAGTCATGTACATAGGTCTTTTAAATCTTTAGTTGTTGGTGTTTTGCTGTTTGTAATGTGCTAAATCTGAGAGAACAGGCCCTCAATGAAACTGTGCATCCAAAAAAAACAGAACAGTGAACTCGAAACGACATGGATGGCAATATGCAAAAAATCCTCACAAACTGTACAGAAAGTTCAAAAACTTGCAGTCTGGAAGTACATAGAAAGACAGAAATTAGCCCCTTAAAAGTCCTTGTAGCTGAAGGCCGCCCGCCCCGGGGAGCCCGTCCTCCCGTGCCGCGGCCGGAGCGGGTCCCAGGCCAGGGCCGATGGCAGCGCCAGCCACGCACGAAGCTGAGAGCGATGAAGGATATTCCATGGAGCCACCGTTGGGAGCGCGGGGGCTCCGCTGGCACTTTCCCGCGGTGGCGTTGGCCATGCCCTCGCCACCCCCGCCCAGAGGACACCCCGGGGGGGGGGCTCAGGAGGAGGGATGCGCCCGCCGGGGATGAAAATCCTCACCCGTCCTCCGCCCCACGCGGCAAAACGGACTAGATCACCAGGTTGTTATAACTGACGTACTTCTTTTTTGCAGCAGGGCCTGGAAAGAAAAACCGGAGGGTGGTGAGAAAGCCTGGCTCAGACCCCCGGGGAGGGGGCTGGCCGCTGGTCTGGGGGCTGCAGGCATGGCCAGGGATGCTCCAGCATCTCCCACAGCCCCCTGAACATCTTCCCTCGGGCACGGCCCCAGGCAGACGGCTCTTAAATCAACCCAGGCAGCGTCTCCAGCCCTGGCTACTACAATAAACAAAATTAGCACTGATTGATTTCATTATAGTCTTGCAGTCAGTGTGCCTGCACTGCTGAGGCACCACCACTAGATCCCATTAAGATTTCTTTTTAAAGAAAGCCACAAACAACCAGCAATGTTCTCTCCCTCTTCTTAAATCTCCTGGGCTAAACTTGGCTTTTCACATGGATAAAGAGATTCTTATTCAAGTTTTATGACTTCTGAGAATTTTTCAATATGGGGATGAAGGTATCAGCTTTCCTAATTATGACCTTCAAATTAAATCTGTTTGCAAAAAAGAAATAAAACCAGTTAGTAACTAGTTTGTGAGCAACAGTACAGGCTTCTGTCAGTAAAAACTGCTAATGTTTGCAGCTGAATATAAAGCAAAACATTCTGCAACACTTTGGCACTGACAAATTAGGGACATATCAACTGATAACATGTTCTCCATCAGGCATGTTCACAAAAAACTTGCTATTTATATGCAAATTTTGTAACTAGGATGTAACTACATGTACTGGGCTTATGAGATTTTATATTAAACTCTGTTCCAATGAATACATAAAAGGCCTTTCCCCATTTATTTATTAAAAAAAAAAAAGTGTGTATGAAGTCTGCATGCTCTTGCAGTAAAGATTAAAATACAATATTCTAACTAACTGAGTTATCACGAGAGCAGTTTAAGCTAATGGATGTTCTCAAAAGGTTACAATTTCCAGGCATTGCTCCGGTTATCGACTATTCTTACTCAGCATCTGTGGGGTTTTTGAGTGACTTGGATTCAACAAAGTAGATTAACATGAACCATAAGCAACCCTGCACCCAAAACCCAAATATATAAACAAACCTGAGACTCGGCGCCTCCCCCAGTAAAATACATATTTGCCAGGTCAGGGAGCGAAGGGATAAGGCTGGTTTTCTGGGGCTGGTGAAAACCTTCTGCTCTTTCTTTCTCTGCTGCTGTCTTGCCCGGGATGGGGGGGCTGTGCCCACCACAAGGAGCATCCCCCTCCTTGGGGACCTAATGGTACCCACAGCCAGTGCTTTATGTCCCCTCGGCGTGTCCAGCAGCCAGAAAGCACTATTCGCCAGAGAGTGCTATTAATTGTTCAGAATTAGGCCTCCATTTCATACTTGCTTAAACTAGGACACCAACAATTCAGAATATTTTGGGAGCCTGATGCATGAGAATGCAGTCAAATGAAAATGTTTTTCATGGTGTTCACTATCTTTTTTACTGCCAAAGAGACACTTTTACTGCTAGATACTTTCAGGGATGCCATTGAGGTCCCTCCGGCGTAACTCCAGCATCTGCAGTGTTATCCCAAAGCCCTGCTCAGCTCTGTCACCATGGTCCACACAGGAGGCAGAGCTGCCTGTTCAACCAAGGACTGATCCTACAAAATGCTGATCATCTTCAGTTCCCGTTAACTTCTCCTGGACATGAAGATGTTCAGCACATGGCAGGATAAAACTTGTTATCCTCTAAGGCTAGACTGCAAATATTCAATAAACTGTGCTATGCTATTAACGCTGAAGAGAGGTGAAATGCAGCTGGAAAAAAGAAATATCATCACGAAACAGGTTGCAAAGTAATTACAGGTATTATTTTGTGATATACTTCAGCTTTATCCATTACATGCTCCAATTTCAGATAGCAGCAGAGCTCCTATGGCAGAGAAGGAGATTTCGATGCTCTCCACTGCTGGTTCATATCGTGTCAACCCCTCTAGTGTTTACAGGGGTTTCACTCTGGCTTCCAGCAAACCTGATAATTTTGCTTGATGAGTTTTTCTCACAAATTCAACCACAATAGCTCCCTTCTCATTTTCAATATGACAATGAACCGCCACTGCCAAATGAATTCAGCCAAGAAATGTTGCTGATAGCGTGGACTTCTGTGACCCCTCTGTGCAAAGACTGGCTCCACGTCTGAGCCCGAGACAGGAAAGTTATCTCCGGCAGTGCTCCGCTTCACGAGAATGTAGCTGACAAAAGTATCATCCATAATTTAGATAAAATGATCAATAAAGGCTTCATGGCCTTTTTAGGAGAGGAAAGACAATCATCCTTGGCTTTGAAGGCCGTTAGGCTGGAGGAGATCACGTCTCATGTTATGCAGCTGGAGCATTTCACAGCTCCATTCCTGCACTGACTCCAGGAACCTGGAGCTCTGCTGATATATAAGTTCCAGAAGTGCCCCAGTCTTGATCCGAGAGACAGCCTACCTCAATAATGCATCTACCGAGTCTCAGCTCATCATTATCACTGGCAATTAGCACCAGGTATGGATCTGATTTCCCTCAAAGAAATTAATTTACATGAAAATGGGGAATGCTAATGAAACATCAGCATTACCAGAATCCACCATGCTTTAATCCAGGATACAAGAGCATTCCCTGTTCTTTAAACGGCTGATACAGATCTCACACGCTCTGTTGCTGTCAGTGTTAATGGATGACGGCTTCCCAACAGTGAAAACAGATTGTCCTCTTGCAAATAACATATACATGTTAATTAATATACATATAATTATGTCAGCCTCAGCTGGCCGTTGACTTAGATGCGTTGGAGGCGAGCCAGCGGCTGTGGCACGCGGGATCTGAAGCGCTGGACTGAGATACACGGACCAACCGCATCCCCCTTCCCCGATGTCGGGGCAGGGGAACAAGAGGACAAACCGTGGGAGAAACGGGGGCTGTTTGTAAGCACAAAACACCACGTGGAGAGGAAACATCCTAATTATTGGCTGGGGCTGCATGTTTGCAAATAAATGTGCTCTTGAGGTCTCTGCATTGTGTAACTTGTTGGGGAAAAAAAAGGCAACCTTTCTAAAAAGAGGCTACATATCACTACTAATGACAAACACCCTTCCTGCTGATTAGGGCAGGTGAAGGGCAGCAAAGTTAATAGGAGAATAAATTAGTATGAAGAATACCTGAAGGATACAACCTCATACATGCAAACAGGGCCACTCTCCTGGACACCATCTCCGGACTCGGTCCAGCCACGGGCAACTACATCCCATGCACTCGCCAGGATTCTCCACCTCCTGTTAGAGTTGTGCCTTAACTTTGCTTGAAAAGGAAATTGCATTACAGCAGGATCCAGCCTAGGCTGTCACACTCAAAAAAAAGGTGAAAACGATCTGCTGTGGGGATGTGGAGAGGGGTGGCAGTGTCATCTGGCGTTACCACTAACACAGGGTGCTGGGGAGAAGGAAGGTGTCACTATCCCGTCTCTCTCCTGCTGCTGACACTGCTGCTAGTCTGCTGGGCTTTGGGAGCGCTGCATTTCGTCTCAAAAGCAATCAGGAACTTTGTCAAGCCAAGAAGGCAAGAGTGATGCCTGCCAAGAAGGGCTGAGAGGGGACGGGCATTCGGTTTCTGGCAGCTGGACTGATGGAAGCAGAGAGCAGGCACCTCAGTCACCACAAACCCCAACGTTCCATAGCGTGGGGCTAATTTAAGGATGTGACTGTACAACATACAGATACCCAGCACTTCCACAGCAGCTATGAGTTGTCCTTGAAGCCACATACTGTACTTTTTCTCCATTTTCCCACCCTCCTCCCTTGCCGGCATATTTTTCAAGGGGCAGCACAGAGCCGGGAGCAGGAAGGATGTGCTCATTGTAAGGTACGGAAACGAAGACAACCTGCACACAGAAAATCAGCAACATTTCTTGGAAGCACAACAATCACTTGAAACCCTTCCCTTTTCAGCTATTATCTGACCTGCCCAACATACTGGGGAAAGGGGGACGGGGGGACACGACAGTGACAGCCTACACCCGTCCCCTGCCAGAAAGCAGTAACAGGATTTGAAATAACTGTACGTCTGTGCCAGCAACATATTAAAGACAAATAGACAGAAGCAAAAAAATTCTCCTTGGATATGTCAGCTTCATCACTTGACTGGTTTTCATTACCTTGAGCATGGGCCACAAAGGAAGAGGCTCCCTCAGCACCCAGCAGCAAGGCAGCTCTGTCGATACTGGCTCCGAGTGAGATTTAATCACTTCTGCTTCAATTTTATGCACATTTGTAACCTCTTCCATGCTTAAAGAGAAGAGATTCACAGTGCAAAAGATGGATTTTATTACAGCCCACAGGCGACCCAAGCTATCAAATGCAGGAAACTCCATCTCAGTGTTCCCAGCACCGAGCAAGAGCTGACACGGCGATGGCTGAGAGCCTGGAACTTCTGCTCCGCTTTCCTCACTGTGGCAGACTATTCTCTTACCTCCTCATTCTCATTTTCTTAATTCTTGCTCAGAAACCTGTGTCACCCGGCAAAGCAGAGGCTGATCATTAAATCCTGCTTCTGGCCCATCTGAAAGGGAGATGGATGCACGTGGCTCCTCCTCCGGCTCTGTGCCAGAGACAGAGCTATTCGCATGCTCCGCCACCTTTAAATTGGGGAATATATATGAGAGAGATGAAAGCAACAGTCCTAAATAATTCTACATCCTCGCTCAAAACCCAGCAAATGGAATAAAGCTTGGGGAAAATAATGTAATTTTAAATTTAGTATCTAAATGTAAATTATATCACATTTTCACATCTCTTCTGTTGTTCTCCCTGCAGTAGCATATTGGTAAATTATCTACTATGTAAATGCCTATGGTTGTGCAAAAAGTACATCCTTTTATTGCGTGTGTCAGCGGGCAGTTGCTTGTCTCTGAGCTGCAGCCCGACCTGCGTGGCTTTTATGCAGATTAGCTCACAGAACCTCGTGTTTTAATAATAGCAGATGAACATATTAAATTACAAATATAACACGAGTAAAAAGTGTGTTCCTCCATAATTGTTTTACAGCCTTCTCTTCTCATAAATTATATCATCTTTAGCTGTCATATTTCCTTGTCACTCTCCGTAAAGCAGCAACAATTAGCGCCTCGGCGCCGAGGCCAACCATAAATAGCAGCGGTGTCCCAGGCGCCCCAGAGGCTTCTCAGCAGATCGCAAGTGACAACGGGGAGGGAGAAATCGCTAAAGAGATTGTTTCTGTTTCCTGATTACTAATTTATCTGGTATGTAAGTGGCCTGATGGCAAGCTGGTGACGAGTTCGGAGGGGATGGCAGCCGGTCTGTTGCCCTGTCAGGGGACATCACTCAGTGCCACAGGGCTCTGCATGGCCCAGGCTCTCCAGTTCCTCACGCCCACATGCCCAGGGTCCATTGTGTTTGACACACCAGAGGACACCCTCCCACCCAGGTGACAAAGGCTGCAGGAAGGGTTTCCTTCTAGTTGTGTGGTCTTACCACAACTGAGACAACAAAAACACAGCAGTGAGTACAACTCTGCCTCCAAGGTGAACGGTGCCCATGTCGAAGCACTGAATGAACCACCCAAACAAACTTCTCTGACCATCCCTTTCCTAATTTCCTCTTGGTTCTCCAGGTGGGATAACTGCATTGAACAATACCCACTTTGAAGCACTGACTGAGGAATGAACCACCCAAACAAACTTCTCTGACCGTCCCTCCACCACTTCCAATGGGCATGGCCCTCTCGGTTCTCCAGGTGGGGTAACTGGATGGATGGTCCTGAGCAATTAGTGAAGAACCCTGTGAAAGGAGAGCTGGAAAGACCACATTATACAGAACACCATGAGAGGTGAGGGCTGCTTACAAAGAGTGAACACACTTTGGAAATGAATAGAAAAAACAATTATGTAATAGGATTGTATAGATGTGTACAGTCATCACTCTTGTGACACACTGGATTATGGCACGTATTACTAATATGCTGCTTGTAATCTCCATGAAATGTTAGAAAATCAAAACCAGAATGAAAGTGGGTGGTGTCAGTTATATTTTAAGTTTGTCTTTTCCTTACCTTTTAAAATTTTTTTTTAGATTAGATGAGTTTCAAATTCCTTAATAAGATTTCATCCCTCTGCTTTGCTCTGGTAAATTGCTTTTCTTTCCTATTTTTGTCCAGTACTGAGAGTGATGTCACCACAGAATCCTGACAGGCATAAGGGCAATAGCTAATTCCAGACAAATGTTGGCCCATGGCAATGATCTTCCCTGATGGGGGGGGTCATCCAGGAGAAACTCAAGGCACCTGGAAAACCCACCTTGTCATGAGCTCTTTGGGAGAGATGTAAATGTTTGTCTTTATAAAAAAATAACTTTTCTCTTGTTGGGTTGGGTATCGTACATCATTAACTCTACAGGTCCCATCTTCCCACTTCTGCAATCACCTCACCCCCCCACCTGCTCTGCCAAATCAAGAGATTCACCTAACTAACTTTTGGGAGACGTGGGTTCAGATTTTGGAGAAGGATGTACTGCATGTGACACCACCACATGGAGGGAAAGAGAGAGGCCCGAGGCTGGTTAATTCTCTAGAAAAGCCAGAATCTGTGAACAGCATAATTAATTCCTTGAACACCATCAAAGAGCGCTACAGGAAGATGGAGAGGGACACGGGGGGGACACGGGGGCATTAGGATGATACAGCAGGGGCTTGGGACACCTCTCCAGCAGAAAACAAACCCCAGTTCCCCTTTCAGAGTCACTAGCTCCAAAACAAAATGTGATGTTCGGGTGTGACAATCGGTACATTTTGTGTGAGTCGGTATCCAAGGCACAAGACCCTAAATTGTCACTGCAAATAGGATCAAATTAAGCAGCCCCAGACATGGAACATAAAGCTGAGAAGGAACTAAAATGACATAAGAAGGGAATGGGGATGCGTTGCCTTAGCAACCACCACCTTTGCGGGTGGATTATGCGAGTCCAGACACATTTGCACCATTGACAGTTGTTGCCTGTAACGTAAAGAAGCTTTCCCATGCCTCTGCCTGACAAGCCCAGTTAGGTGCCACAGTGGTGAGGACCACAAGACCAGTCACAGAGTGACAGGGATGACCTGCACCAGCACAGATCTGCTCCACAGCTGGGACTCTGTGAGGTCAGAGGCTGCTTTGTGGAGATTTCAGATTCACACTCCCACGACAAGAGCACCTCATGAGATTGGGTTAATCTGCTCTGGAGAAAAGTCACAGGAAGAGCCAAACACTGTGAAAGGCTTAGTCATCCTCTTCATCCACCATGGATTCTTTTTCCACCATGTTTAGGTAACACCAGATCAAAATCCCCATGTGTATCGCGTTGGTTCTTCCAAAACCTCAGTCTGGGCTTTGCAGGGTCATTCCTGAAGGAACTGGGTAAGGTTTGTCTATCTGTTCTCATCTGCAGGTGCAGGAGTTCAATTTAGAAGCTCATCATTCACAGAGACCACATTTTCTTCATTTACTTTGCTAATAAACAGACACTTTCCTGGATGGAAGTGCCACAGCTGTCTGCAGGGCTGCCAAAGCCATCTTCCAGCCTGTTGGAGTGCCACCAATTCTCCAAGTCCCCCCACTGCCATGCTGTGGCAGCTTCCCCATCATAGATACCCATCAGAAGCCCTCTGCAAGTCTGAGGTGCCACCACCTGTGACCAGGACCAGCTCCATCAGTGTAAGGGAAGTTACACAATCCACAATTGCATTGTGGCCTTCAGTTCAATTAAAGTAACTGCTGGAGTTTAATTAGGGCCATGCTTGTCTGAACTGTAGCTATGTTCCAATGGCCTTTGGTAGACCAGCCCCATGTCTGCCCTGTGCCTCTCCTATCTCTGCTTGGTCCCCACGCACATAGTGGTCCAGAGGTGGCACATCTTACTCTGTATGTTGGAACTCTTAAAGCAAAAGCCTTCTCTCTGGGGAAAGAGGGAGGCATTTGAAGCTGTGTTGTTTCACTATGGAAAATAAAAAAGACGTGTTGCAAGAGGGAGAAATATCTCCAGCCCTGGGGAGAGGCTGACATTCTCCTCTCACTCTGCTCTGATGGGCCATCCCTGGGGGAGCTGCTCCGCTTTGGGGGTTTGTCTGTCTTTAAGAACAGAGATATTTTCTTTTAGTGCTAAATCTCTTCTGGAGTTTTATTCCTTTAAGCTGAAGTGCTGTGGCTTGCCAGGTGATGACCACGAAAACAATGCAATGCACCAGATATTAGGAATAGCCATACAATTCTTCCAAAGGCGATTGGAATATTTCCTTCATATATTCCTTGAAAGATGAGTTTAGCATCAAAGAATTTCCAGTGCCATTGTGGTACTTGCTTTGACTTGGCTGAGATTCATTAGGTTGGCTGAAGTATTTCAAGGATGGGGATGAAAAATGGCTCCCCGCCCTCCCCATCTGTGTCTGTGCCCCTCCAGGGAGGAGTCCGACTCCACAGCAGGCGTTGGATGAGGCGTTCCTGCTGTTTAATACCAAATGCCTTAGCTGGGAGATTCCTGCCAGCAGGGAGGCAGAAAAAAACAGCTCTGTAGTCAGGAAGATTAAAGCCTTGTAAATATATATATATATATATGTCAAGCGAACAGCTCACAAAAAAAAAATAAAAAAATCATGGAGCAAGGTTTCTGGAGCCGAACTCTTCAAACTAATTAAGGACAGCTGGTCAGAGAGTAAGAATAACAAAAAAGTCCTGCAGATTTTAACTAGGAAAAAAATCCCTAACAACGAGGTTCATTGCATAAATGTAGAACAAATAATTTGCCTGGTTTTAAAAATTATAAATATATATCCCAGGTTTTAAAAATTACAAATATATATATATTCATATNACAAATATATATAGAGATATTCATATATTCAGATATTTTCTTTGCAGTTCTCACAATATGTCTATCTGATTTTCCAATTTTTTGATTTAGAAATTTTACAACAAAATGCCAGTAACTTTGCAGAGCCTGATGTGCTGCAGAGGCCGTACTGACCCATGCAAGGCAAAGAGAGAAACAAGTTCATGGCTCCCCCATGACCAGGAGAACGTCTCTGACTGCATCTGAGGTGGATGGAGAATGGGCAGAGCGATCCCACTTTTACTTGCAAAGCAAAAGCAACTTGGTGGCAGTGGCTTTTCGAAATGATAATTCACTGTTGCTGCCGGGAAGAGCCACGTGCCAGGATTTAAGGCTGCAGAGTTCAGCTGATGGAATGGGAAGCGGTGAAGAAAATCCTCAAACTGGTTGAAATCATCTCAAGGCAGGTTGGGCCACACAGAGGTNCAGAAAAAAAAAAAAAAATAAAAAAATCATTGAGCAAGTTTTCTGGAGCCGAACTCTTCAAACTAATTAAGGACAGCTGGTCAGAGAGTAAGAATAACAAAAAAGTCCTGCAGATTTTAACTAGGAAAAAAATCCCTAACAACGAGGTTCATTGCATAAATGTAGAACAAATAATTTGCCTGGTTTTAAAAATTATAAATATATATCCCAGGTTTTAAAAAATACAAATATATATAGAGATATTCATATATTCAGATATTTTCTTTGCAGTTCTCACAATATGTCTATCTGATTTTCCAATTTTTTGATTTAGAAATTTTACAACAAAATGCCAGTAACTTTGCAGAGCCTGATGTGCTGCAGAGGCCGTACTGACCCATGCAAGGCAAAGAGAGAAACAAGTTCATGGCTCCCCCATGACCAGGAGAACGTCTCTGACTGCATCTGAGGTGGATGGAGAATGGGCAGAGCGATCCCACTTTTACTTGCAAAGCAAAAGCAACTTGGTGGCAGTGGCTTTTCGAAATGATAATTCACTGTTGCTGCCGGGAAGAGCCACGTGCCAGGATTTAAGGCTGCAGAGTTCAGCTGATGGAATGGGAAGCGGTGAAGAAAATCCTCAAACTGGTTGAAATCATCTCAAGGCAGGTTGGGCCACACAGAGGTATTTTTACCTAGTGTCAACACATCATACGTGCTGGCAGCCCAGAGAGCCAACCGCATCCTGGGCTGCATCAAAAGAAGCATGGCCAGCAAGTCATGGGAGATGATTCTAACCCTCTGCTCTGCTCTGGTGAGACCCCACCAGAGCACTGTGTCCAGCTCTGCAGTCCTCGACACAGGAAGGACATGGACCTCTTAGGATGGGTCCAGTGGAGGGCCACTAAGATGCTCAGGGGGCTACGAAGATGCTCAGAGGGCTGGAGCCCCTCTGCTGTGAAGACAGGCTGAGGGAGCTGGGGTTGTTTTGCCTGGAGAAGAGAAGGTTCCAGGGAGACCTTACTGCAACCTTCCAGTACCTGAACAGAGCTATAGGAGAGCTAGAGAGGGACTCTTGATTAGGGAATGCAGTGATAGGACAAAGGGTAATGGTTTTAAATTGAAGGAGGGGAGATTTAGTTTAGATACTAGGAATAAATTCTTTGGTGTGAGGGTGGTGAGAGCCTGGCCCAGGTTGCCCAGAGAAGCTGTGGCTGCCCCATCCCTGGAGGGGTTCAAGGCCAGGTTGGAAGGGACTTGGAGCAACCTGATCTGGTGGGAGGTGTCCCTGCCCAGGGCAGGGGGGTTGGAATTCAATGATATTTAAGGTCCCTTCCAACCCAACCCATTCTATGATTCAAGCTGTCACAAGCTGTTAAATGCTGCAGAAGCAGAAAACCAGAGCAGCCCCTTCTTCCCCCCTCTTCCCTCACTCCCCCTCTCCCCAGTCCTACATGCTAATTTGGGAAGATAAGGCCAGGTTCTCTAGGGGCTCAACCCAAGTAACACGGACAAAGTGGCTGGAAGCCAGATGTCTACCCAATCTCCCTGGCTCCATCTCTGAGCGCCGCTCAGATGTCTTTGCCGCCAATCTGCAAAGTGCTGATAACGTTTCTAAGCTCCTGGCTCAGAGGGAGATGACAGGGGGGAGACACCGGCCCCTCGGAACCTCCAGTAAACAAAGGATGCCAAGGGAGCACCATCAGAAACACAGCCAAAGCGACCTTGCGCTGCCGCGCTGCTTTGTATGTGCTTGAGAACCTGGGTTCACCCGATTCACCTCTGCAGCCTTCAGAATGCAATTAATAGTGAAATGATTACTTCAAATTATTAGAATAATTATGTTTATGCATATGCATGCAAATGTATTGTTCAGAGCAGGGCTGGGCAAAGGCTGCAGGTGTATTTCCCTATGAAGAGCATTCACATGCCCATCACTTTACACGGCTCCCGCTTCCAAATTCCTCACATTCTAACCAGGGCTACATTTTACCTTTAGGGCTTTCTTATTATTATCCCTTTTAGAAACGGATATTTAGCCTGTCTGTCATGCAGCCCCCAAGCAAACTCAGGCTGCAGAGCTCATCAAGTGAAGGATACAACTGCACTTGAAGCGAGCCTGGAACCCAGGGGACCGGCAAAACATCTCACCGAGCAGTGTCAGGGCCATGAGTAACAATTACAAACATCCAAAATAATGGGGTCTTTTAACGAGGACTGCTTTGAGGTTCCCAGAAGGATTTAATAGGAAGCAAGAGTATGACTTTGCCAGTTCCCCAGGGCATACTGGGATTTGAAGTTGTTTTTTCTTTAAACAAAAATCCATTTTAGTTTATAAGGCTTCCAAGCAGTAGCTGCCATCAAAGGCCTACGTTCTTAATTCATCAGGGGTTTTGTTTATGGTGCACTTTTTGTGAGAGCAGAGAATGTATCCAATAGGAAGAATAAGAAAAGCAGTTCCTGGGTAAGATAATGTCATAACGATAGAAATTGGTTCAGGTCAAAGTGGCAACGACATGACATCTTGTTAGGGTTTGAGCACATAAAGTATGTGTTTGCTTGGTCAGTCTGCGAATGTATTGGACTGAGACCAATCTGCTGTTGAACTGGTATCTCCATAAGGATGGAGAAACTCTAAGCTCAGGCAATGCTGGGAAAGTGATGGTATTAGACAGATGCTTACACTATGGTACAAAGCCAGAAAATTCTGATTTCACTTCGAGTAGAATAATAGCCATTAATTTCAGTGAAGCAGGCTTTCCCACAATGAATCCCGGAAAGGATGGGAAGCTTATCATAATGATCACCCTAAACCCCACAATATGATGTAAAGATTACTCTGCAAAGTCAGTATGCTCCATTGCACATGGCAGTTACCTCCTGAGAGAAAGAAAAGAAGAATGAATTGCTTATTTGAAAGCTGGGCACATTTTCATATCGTGTACTAGATAAATAATGAACTCGAGCTCGTGCACTGACTTCAAAGCCACTCTCTAGCACAAGAGGGAAGAAATACAGCTGCATGCGGCTAGAAGCTTTGCCTAATGGCACGGGGTGACCATTACACTTCTCTAACATTGCTTTGCAGACAGCCAATTTAGAATCATAGAATTGTCTGGGTTGGAAGGGACCTTTAAGATCATCTAGTCCAACCATCAACCCAACTCATAAAAAGCAACTCAACACTAAACCACGTTACTGACCACTATGTCAACCTGTCTTTGAAATCCCTCCAGGGATGGTGCCTCAACCCCTGCCCTGGGCAGCCCGTTCCAAGGCTTAAGAACCCTTTTGGTGTAAACACTTTTCCCAATCTCCAANCGCTCCCAAGTCCTACTTACCACACTACTCTTGATCCAGGCCAGGGTACTGTTGGC
The DNA here is from genome assembly GCA_013400055.1 of Nycticryphes semicollaris. Classification (NCBI taxonomy): domain Eukaryota; kingdom Metazoa; phylum Chordata; class Aves; order Charadriiformes; family Rostratulidae; genus Nycticryphes; species Nycticryphes semicollaris. The sequence goes on from VXBJ01003100.1 coordinate 926,080, forward strand.
TGCCTTGGCCACCTGGGCACACTGCTGGCTCATGGTCAACTGACAGTTCACCAGCACCCCCAGGTCCTTTTCTGCCAGGCCACCCCAGCCACTTTTGCCCAGGCCTGTAGCACTGCAGGAGGTTGGTGTGATTTAAGCTCTCTTTATAAAGATGAGTAAGGAAAAACCCCGTTGAACGTAGCACAAAACATACACTTTCCATTTTTAAGACAGTGCAATAGTGAACTCTCCAGTTTTTCAGCTCTGGTTTTATGGACAGGAGTGGAGTTGGGGGAAGACACTGGCTGATGGCAGCAGAGCTGGTGCTGCTCCCCATAAAAACCTACAGTACAGCATAAAATAATTTGGAAAGTTATTGGTTTCTTACAATGCCTCTGCAGCACTTTTCCACTCGGACATAGGGAATGCTTCTGTGTTTCTGTCCGGAGACAGACTGATGGTAAGGGCAGAACGGAGTGTCAGGGGAAATTCACTCCTCTGGAGTGAAATTCACTCCTCTGGAGTGAATAAAGACCTGTGCCTGCATGAATTCTTACAACTTCTAAAGATGGGGTAGGTGATACATATTGTCCCTTCGCAATGGTGAGATATGGCATTCATCATTTATGAATATTTACCAATGAAAGCGACAATTCTCTGTAAACAAACAAAAGGCATGTCATTTACTTCTCTGCCTCCAAACCGCTTATGCTGATAACTCTGTCAGCATCAACAAACTCCTTTTGTTAAGCTGGAAAGATGATCTCAACTACCTGCAGTGACAGACACTGCTTTGAGCCTTCTCAGGACTGGGCTAACAGGTAGTTTCTATCAGCCACACCTCTGAATACTTTGCAAGGTATTATTAAGGTAGGAGCCTTCAGAGACAAATTCAAAGGTTCTTGTCAATATTAATTTTCCCATCTGAGCAAGTAAAAGAAAATGTGACTTTGAGTCAACAAACAGAGCCACACACATACTGTTTAGGGCCTGAGAAATCATCATGTTTTTGCCTGGAAAATAACTATAAGATTGAGATTTTTGAGTTAGGTAATAAGATTGCAATAGCAAAGGATTAGTTTCCCCCTCCTAAATAAAAGCTAAAATCAACGTAGCATTGTACTGCTGAAGAACATCAGTCTTGAGCGTGTCTGGCTGCCTCTTCCTCCTATCTCCTACTCCTCTGCTTTGCAGATAACAGCTCCTGGGTCAGGTGAAGTCAGCAAGTATCTGCAACGCTGGGATCAAAGAATAAACAGCAGAAAGTCTTATCAAAGCTTCCAGCAAATGGCAGATTGCAGAGAGGCTTAAGGAAGTCCCAGCACGAGGAGGAGCCTTGCAGCTACCCGGCACCTCGGGCACTTTAGTGGGGAGATGTGGTTTGGGGCTGAGGGTCAGGAACCCCAACTTGGAGCTGGAGGGGAGAAACAGGGAGCACCCCAGGACAGCAGAGTCCCTGTACCGGCCCTCATAGCAAATAAACACCCTGGGATCCACTGCAGGCAGGAGCTGGCTGGGAAAGCACCCAGGATCTTAGGAAATGAGCTTCCAAATCTTGGTGAGACTACGTCAGGGAAGAAACAAACCCCATTTATATCACTCCTTAATTGGAGCCAACAGTACAGAAAACATACTCATTTAAACTACATTTTAAATGTTTCCGTTTGAATGCTGTGGCTTGGAAAGATAACAAATAGTAGCAAATTATTTTCACCTGCTTAAAACAAAGCAATTAATAGTAATTTGGTTATCTTACGTGGAAAGCCAAGCTCTGTTGAGAGCTGTTAAAGCCAAGTGTGAAAACAGTTTGCATGAAACATAATTAAAATTATGACCTGAGTGATCTTCTAAAACATCCCAAAGGAGTTTTGAAGCCAGAGCTACAAGAAAGCGATTCTTCTCTACCTTTTGACTTTGTTTCTGAACCAGCTCCTAAATGTCCTCCACCCCCTCGTGCCGCTGCCCCTTCCACTCCTGGCAACCCCAGGAATTTTGCCAATGACCCCAAGCTGAGTGGAAGGCTTGACACTTCTCCAAGCAAATCCCTGGAAATATGCAAGTAAATACATGGGTATAAAGAAATCATACAAGGAATCTTTTTCTTTCTTACACCTCCACCCGGTAAATGCAGCTCCACACGTCAACCCAGTTTACTCATTCACTCATCAAAGAAGTGAAAATGTTTTCCTAATTAATCATTGTACTCAATCAAAAAAATAAAGAAAACTAAAATCCTCTGCACTGCCAAACAACAGGAACATGGGGGACTGAACAACATTATTTTCCCAGCTGTATTCACTTATGGGTTTCATACCAAGTTAGATTACAAAGGTATTTTCTCTTTACTCTTTTAATGAATTACAAGCAATTCCATTATTTACTCTGTTTATTTCCATTTTTTTCCCCTCCAAACCAGCACATTTCCCTCCCCACAGCCCCTGGCTGCAGTGACTGTGCAGTGCCAAACCGAGAACCTGGGCTCAGACACATCAGCCCATTTCAGCTGAACACCACTGGCGCTCACAAGAGTCAGAACCAGATTCACATTTCTCACAGTGTGGAAACACACACTGTTTTTCAATAGAAAAGTGAAACCAAGATGACACCTGGAGAGAAAACTTCTGCAGAAGTTGGATGCTTTCTCAGTCAGGCTCCCAGTCAATAAACTGCCCGTTCACGCCATCAGTCACTTTTCTCAGCACACCACAGCCCTGCTTCTGACGTGCACGTCAAGGGAACCAGGCAACGGGGAGAAAAACAACACCTCACCAAAGGACTGTTAATCTGAAGCTATCACTGGACGTGCGCGACAAGGTTATACTGAATAAAACCTCCCCCTGTTAGTGAAACAGGTCATAGTTCTATTTTAAATAACAATAAGTGTCATATTTATTGCTCCATTTGTTCTTGCCAGGAAAACACAATGACAGGAAAGACTGAACAAACACTTCAGCATCCCGTGGATAACTGGTTCTTACTCGGTATGTCCTCGCCTCTGAAAAGATGAATTTCCCTTGTAAAACGTCAGGTGTAAAGCTATATTTTGTACAGGTTTTTTTTTTTTTTTAATGGAGACTTTTCACATACTCAAGCACATCCTGATTGCTTGGGGCAGTGATTATGTACTCCATGAAGTACCTTGTACACTGGAACCCAACCTATTATATGACTCCTTCAGGTTGTACTTATGCTCACCAGAACCTCCTTCCTGGGTTTTCTCCATGCCCCTGCATAAGCACTATCCCAGAAGAAGCTGATGCCAAACTTTTTGCTGGGACATTTCCTTAGGAAACCACATCTGGTCCTGCTGAGACATACACAGAACCTGGTGGGGACTTTGGTTGTCTCCTCTGCTCTCCAGGTGTCCCAGTAGCCCTGAGGCTGCAAGAGACCTGGGGTGGCTTTGCATTACCTCTTCCTCCAGAGGGGGCACCTACAGAGCTCCAACCTTATGATGCCACTGGCAAGATTAACACCATATTAGTGGGCATGTGTGCAGTAGGGGGATGTTAGGCTACAGGCCATGCCTGGCGAGATCCACCACTGGGTCAGGATGACTCTGCCTTACTGCCCTAAAGGAGAAGAACCTTGCATGAGCAAGTATCAAAGGAGGGGTGGCCTCCCAATGGTCATCAGAGATCAGTAAAGATATCATTCCAACATTAGACTCTGCTGTATTCCTCTCCCACTTTAGGATTTGGTATATTAGCTTTAACCAGAAGAATGAAACCACATTGAACTGCGGGTGTCTTGGCATGAAAATGATGCACGGGCTCCTGATTCCTCCACAGAGAATGTGTGTGTGTGTCAGTCTGCATGGATATTTGGGGGATGTTTGCCCTGGAAAGCACACAAGGAGACATGTGTGTGCCCAGCAATCACCCCTCTCACGTGGGAAATCTGAATTTACTTCAGCAGGGAGAAAACACAACCCCGTGCCACCAACGGGGTGCAGCTCCTTGCTTGAAAGAAGGAACCTCCCCTCCTTTCCTCCTTTAACTCCTTGGCAAAGAGTTGCAAGTAACAAACTTCTTAACAGAAAAATCAAGAATGTTCATGAGGTGCAAAGAGGCTAAATTCACTGGAAAATGTATTCATGGTGTATAACTCTGTAATACAGCTTCTAACAAAGTTACATTCGGAGCTGAAGGGTTAAACAGTACAATTTTGCTGCAATCAACCTTTAATTTTTTTTGCAGAAAGTCTTGATTTCAAATATCCTGGAAATGTTAAACAGCTGATATTAATAAGAGTACAGATTTAATATAAGGTTCTTTATTCCACAGACATGATAAGCATCATGACAAGTGGTGTAACTATGGCAACTATATATTTTTTTTCCTTTCTTTTTCCTCTGAGCAGCAAGAACAGACATCTCACTGGATGCAGGCTCTTCTTCCAAGTAAACCTCAATGCTCTGAGCTACAGAGGAGTAACTAAGCCAAACACCAGATCCTAGGACTGGAATGCCTTTCTCTCCTATTATGTGTGTCCGTTGTGTTTCATAGCCATTTACATGTATTTAGCCATTAACCTAATTCCCTTCCTTTCGTGGTTTTTTGGCACTATGGCTAGAAAGTAAAATCATCCCTTTTTTCCTTGCTGCCAGATGGAGCTCAAAACCATCAAAGCTCACCCTAAAGTCAAAACACCTGTTGTCATGACCAAAGGGATGCTCTCCTCTGTCACATATCTCCATACGTCACTGAAAGAGATGCACACATTTCCTGTCCTGAAGCCAATAAAGAGATAAAAACCCAACCTCGTGATGTTTTCCAGAGACACTGGGTGTGGAAATGGTGCCTGTTTGCAACACGAGAGAAACACGGAGAAAGACCAATTTCTTATGTGCCTTTTTTTTTTTTTTTTCCCCTTTTGATTTGCTGCTGCTTTGCTGGCCCCCAAAAAACCAAACCAACCCAGGCCCCTGCTGCACAAATATGCTGTTTGCTCTCTGTGTCAACACAAAATAATATCTATCTCATTTTCCAGTATTATTTTGTGTCAGTGACAGATGAACGCTCAGCTGTGTCTCACCCTTGTTTTGCTCACACGCTCCTCCAGTTCATCAGTGCTGTCACTTCCCAGCACTACACCAACATTTTCTATGGCTGGGGTTTTTTTTTTTTTTTTTGGGTTTTTTTTTTTTTTTTTTTTTTTTTTCCCCCAAGGTGCAAAAACAATCAG
>VXBJ01003100.1:931293-1208022 GCA_013400055.1 Nycticryphes semicollaris
CAAGGAACAGGATTACAACACCTGTGTCTGTGCATTGTGGACCCAAACCATCACCCTGTAAAGGTGGCTGGAGCCAACGGGCAGGTGCTGGGGTATGTTTGATTTTGTGACAGTCACTGCTCCTCTCTAATCCTGTTGGCTCTACCGCCCCTCAGCACAGCCTGATTTGGTACCACTAAGGGTTTGGGGTTTTTTTCTATTCTTACCTGTACAATCCTTGAACAGTTCTCTTCATGCCTGTACTCATGCACACCTTTATTCTGAGAACTTCATTTACCTGTAATACCACTTATTTTCAGTTTTCCTGGCCCTTTTGCTCCACTATTACCATAATTAGCTTCTTGAACTTGCTTACCAAATTTTCAATAGGTTTGTGAACAAATACTCTTTCAGCTAACCCATTGCTGCTGGTCCCTGGTGGAAACCCTTTGTACCTGCTCGCCTGTGAGCTGTTCTGCTAAAGACTAGACTCCAAAGGCTGCAAAGAGCATTAATCTCAGAAAAATACACAACAGGGAAAAAAAAGAAAAATAAAGAAAAAAGAAAAGATCCTTTGTTCTGAGTAAAACCACAGAAGCCAAGTCCCCAGGTCCAAGACAGAACTGCAGTCCCAACAGACAAACCCGAGAGGAATGGGGAATGGGGTTCACTCGTTCCCAGAGAGCCATGGTTCCCTTTTCCTGCAGGGCAAAGGAGAGCAGGGGCCTTCCCCCATCAGATCTGCTGCTGGGGGTGTGTGTGGACATCTTCCCTGCCACGTGTGCTCAATCCTGCTACCTCAGTGGCAGCTCGGAACAACAACTCCTCTGTCCCAGCGTGGGGGTGGGGGGCATGGAATTTAAGTCACTCATTTAATGCAGGTTTTGCACCTAACCTTATCATCTGTATAGATTTCAGTACAAACATAAGCTACTGGCTTTTGAACCAGATGTTAGATGTCCTTAAAATAATTCCTTTGGCTGTCCTTTGCCCCCTGCAGTATGTGACAGCTGCCACTGTGCTGATGGCTGTAAAGCCATTGCGCAGGAACCGAAGCAGAGCTTCTTCAGAGATGCTTTAATTCAGCATGGAATTTTTAAAGAAGTGGGTTTCGGGTTTTTTTTAGTGAAAAAAAACCAAAACAACCAAACCTGCTTTGACAAACAGGAAAATAAAATGTACACTTCAAGGTGAGTGTGTGCAAGTGAAGAAATCCCTCCCCACCATGGCCAAGCTGGAGGTAACTGGATTACACCAGGGACTGGCCACCCAGCAGCAAAACTAAGCACAACCCTCGCACTTCATAGTCCATTAGAAATATTTTCTTTCCTAGAATATTGCATCTCACACGTGCACTGAAGGCCTGTCTGCACAGCACAGGGACACCTTTAACAGCAGCAGGGCTCTTCTGTGGAGCCGGTCTGGCGAGACGGGGAGTGCACAGCCTCATACCACCTGCACTGCCTTGGAAATCCATCTGCAGCACTGGCTGTTTATCTAACTGTTAATAATAATAATTTAATAAATTCCATTAACTGTTTGTAAAATGCACAGGCAAACTAAAATGGCGGCAAAACAATTTTCTAGCTGTCAAAAATCACCAGCTGTGAACACCATCGACATGGTCATTAGATACAAAGAATCATGCAATGATTTGGGTGGAAAAGAAGTTAAAGCACCCCCCAGCACCACCCCCTGCCCTGGGCAGGGACACCTCCCACCAGCCCAGGGTGCTCCAAGCCCCCTCCAACCTGGCCTTGAACCCCTCCAGGGATGGGGCAGCCACAGCTTCTCTGGGCAACCTGGGCCAGGCTCTCACCACCCTCACACCAAAGAAGTTCTTCCCCACATCTCATCTCCATCTCCCCTCTTCCAGTGTCAAACCCTTCCCCTTCTTGCTATCTCTACATGCCCTTATAAACCATTCCTCTCCAGCTTTCTTGGAGGCTCCCTTTAGGTCCCCTCCTCACATCTCTTTTCTAGCTACTTTCAGTCAAACTGTCCACACTTTCAGCCTCAGTGGCCCAACACCATTGTGTGTCTGAGTCTGTAAACCTTTCTTGGGCCTGGAAGATTCCTGATTCTATCGAGTCAGGTTTTGTACCAGAGGTTATGGATCATGGCTGCTCTTGGGGAGACTTCTGTTCTAATTACAATGGCAATAACAATCGGAAGAGTACACATCCCGAAAGCTGCAAAATGCAATCGTAATGTTACCTGTTGCTTGGGTTGAAATACGACTCCAAATATTGCAATGCCCTAGCCTGGGGAAATTCCAGTGATTTTGGTGAAATTGAGCTGAGAATGTCAAGCCTGATTTCATAATCCTACAACTCTGTGTCTGAGTCACCTCATTAACACAGATGAGGACGTGAGCGCACGTAAGAGACTACAGCAAGTTGCCACGTGAGAACGGCATCAGGTGAGTCCTGTCAGGGTGACATTTCCCCTGCTGGGAGAAAGGGAGTCATTATAAATATATGGAAGACAAGAGAGCCAAAAGTCTTTGTCTTTTCCTTGATATTACAATTTATGAATTTGACAAATTCTCCCTGAGAGGGTGTAAGGGCTGATAAATTAGTCAAAGGGATAACTCAGCGCTACTGAGTTTATTAGGCAAAAATGTGAGAGAGGGACTGGTCCAGGAGGTATAACAATACATGCAAAATTTACAGCTCACTCTTCTTGCAAATTGCCTCAGAAAAAAGATCACATAAAATGACAAAGAGAAACAATGGAACAAAAGAGGAATACTAATACTAATACACTAATTAATACTCATTTGTGTCTCCAAGATGCATATCTAGCTACCTAGCTTTTCATATCCAAAGCACTTATAGCCGTGAATAAGGTGTTTTAACCAAACTGTTCAAACCTCAAACTATAAGGTGATCATTTAAATGTATAAAGAATTTCAGTTTTTTAAAACAGTCTGACACTTTCCTGTATATTTACAGTTCTTGTACCGTGTAAGTCATGAAAGGTGGGAGACAGTCTGCAAAGTAATTAATACGGGAACATGCAATTATGTGAGTGTATTAAACTGCATTGTCAAATCTAATTTTTTTGAGATTTAAGCAGAAAGCAACCAACCCTAAATACGTAGAAAGGAGGGGACCTGGCACAGGCTCCTGGAGGAACTGCGCTGACTTGGAGGCTGCAAACTCCCCAGGGTCTCACAGCACCTACTGACTTGTTACTACCACACTTAGAGGTTTTTCCACCAAAATTTCCTGGCCCCATAATAATATTAATTGTAGAAATAATCCAGCTATGCTTAAAGTCAAAAAGATGAAGACTTGCTTCCCCTGGCCTACATCTACGTCTTATTCAAGCAATAGTTGTAAAATCTTATTTCTGAGGGGTTTTAAATGAAGCATTTAAACAACACATACTGCTCTCAGCTGTACAAAGTGCTGTTGTGGATTAAAAAAATATATATCCATTGTAAGGGATACCCATCACAGTTTGAGATGTCATGAGAAGAGTCCAACCTTGCATTGCCAAGAAGGGTAATTGCAAACCCCACGAGATAGTCAGGGAGAGAATAATTTCTGGCACTATTTTGGCTGCCGGGCAACAGGATGCTGTCATGGATATATAAAACCTGAAGGAAAACATTGATTCAAATGGATATTGAGACCTTGAGAAACTGGTAAAAATTAAAATGCAAATTGAATGTGCAAATGCAAATGGCAGGGGGGGGAGGAATTACATTCTCGGTACAAAAGTCCTGCTTTTTTCTTTTTTTAAAGGAGAAACCTGGAGGGAGCAGCTGCTCCGGGGACATCATGGCAAAGGGAACTCGCCCAAACCCATGGATATGTTAAAAATATCAAACAGGATGTTTAAGTTTCACTCGACACTCTTCAGAGCACACCGAACTGCACTTTCTCTCCAGCTCATTGGTCTCAAGGCACGTTAGTCCTGCACGTCTTCACCTCTTTAGAGGCTGTATCTGTATAAATCTTCTGGCTTTAAATGTAAATAAGACAATATCAAACCTGCAAAATTGTACCCGTGGAAAACAGCCTTCGTTACGGATACCCCTGGGTGTGTACAAAATTAAAGGTTGTTCAACTGTTCAACCTCATCAAATGTAGCTGGGCTGCGGCTTGGAAATTATCTGCTAATGAATAAGTAATTTCTGGAATAAATACTTACGTGCCAATTTCCAGCTTGAATTTGCAAAAGCACTGGAGTGCAAGGAGCCTGGTGGCACATAGAAGGCACCTGTGTGTGTCTCCTGAGCACAGTGTGCGTGTTAGAGACCTGTCCCCAACAGGTAATGACCATTGTCAAAGCTGCTCAGGATAAAAAGTACGTGGTGATTACAAGGAGAGGGAGGGGAAAAAATAAATAAAAAGATATAAATATCACCTCTGAACTGTAGAAAATGGAAAATTAAAAAAAACCCCAACCTATGGTTCACAGTGTGGCAGAACAGCCAATTATGCTTTATCTGCTTTATCAGACTGTGCCACACAAAGCTACATAAACATGAGAGCTAATGTCCCTGAGGGGGAGCGATTGCCATACAGTCTGTTCCAAACACATTTTTGCTAAAGCTTTAGTATGTGCTGCCCACTCAGGGGTGAGCAGTATTTCTGCAACACCTTCCCTCCCGCAGGAAGCAGAGCGAGTCCTGTCCTTGGTCCTCCCCTTTGGATGAGAGGCTGAGGGACATCCAGATGGCAGCACTGGGGCAACACCACACAAACAACACAGGGAAAAGCACCTTGCTGCAATAAAATAGATATTCCTTCAATTTCTGATTTACTCCCTGGGCATAGAGCGGTTGGAAGGCACCCTTAGAGGTCATCTAGTGCAACCCCCTGCCATGGGCAGGGCATGGTCCTTCATGCCATGTCCAAACCCGCTGTAAAGAGCAAGTGAAGATATCAGTTGAGAACAACAGGAAAAGTGCTCAGGTTCTGCTGTAAAAACTAGGTGGAAACAAAATGCAAAGCCAAGCTTCTGCAGAGGAACGGGACCAGTCAACCCCTAACCCCAAAATCCCATTTTGGTAGCTCAGAATACTCACACTTTTCAACCCAGAGGAACCTGGGGGAGCCTGTGTTCCTCAAGAGCTTCACCCTTCCTCCAGGAGGGCGAGAGAAAACCAATTCCAACCAAAAAAACTGCTAAAGAGGGAAGTGAATTTGCTTATCCATTTTATGCTTGACTGCCTTCGCTATCCCTTGTAATCTGGGCTGCAGAAGAGGTTGTACAGACCACAGCACGGTGGGTGCCACTGCGGGGGCCGCACTCGGTGGGTGGCAATGCCATCGCCCCTGCACCGCTTCTTGTGCAGACTCAGGGTGAGACCTGGGGCTCCCCCAGCGTGACTCATCCCAGCATCAGCCAAATGAAGCGGAATCTGTCCTGTCGATAAAATCATTTACAACTTGGGAAACAGGAAAACATGTATTAGGGATTAATTTGGGGTGTCACACCGGCTTATTTGGATGTACCTCTGTGCAATGCTTTCCAAATAAAGTTCTTCTAACGATGATATGCTTATGATAAATGTTTAGTTTTTCAGTAAGCCATGCTCAAATAAAAATAGATGCAGTGAGGACCTGTCAAAGGCTTTTGCTTATGAATTTTGACTGCAAATTCTCATTTCTTAGCAGTCTCCACTGAATAGAAAATCCTTCAAGTGAGGTTAAACACAGAGCACTTTCTCAGGATGAAACTAGCCAGATTTAAAATGAAAATGACGCTTCAATCCAGAAAATAATTATTCTGTAGCACATCCTATAAGGTGTGACGAGCTACAGGACATCACACAGTTCAGACCCAAAGCCTTCAGGGAGCTGCCCAGTCCCCAAAGCTGCTGCTGGATGGTGTTGGTGACCCTGGGGTCCCTGGGACCACGTGCAAGATGAGGAGAGACATGGAAAGTCCTCAGCACTAGAAGGGAACTGGAACTATTTACCTCTTTCAGCAGAAGCCCAAGATTGTTTTGAACCCATGTCATGACTTGCATCACAACACCTTCATTATAGCACAATCTAAGTAATTGCATATATATTCTAGGAGAGATATGACCAAGAAACATAATGACTTCACACAACATGGTGCTGCACATGCCTTCCAAATGATCTCAGCACTTTGCAATCACCATGGAAATTCCTCTGCATACAGAGCAAGTGAAAAAACCACATAAGACTTGTAAAGCAACTGCAAGGCTTTTGGAAGCAGCGCACTGTGCCCGAGCCCTGGGAGGAGTGGGAGGAGAGCCCCTGCCTCCGACTGGGGCTGAGCTACCCACGCTTCTAATAGGATTATAATTGTTTAACAGCCTCAGTGGTGCTAATGGCCTGCTCTGTGCAAAAACCAACCCTCCCAGCTCTGCCCTTGCAGAGAGGTATGGTGATTGGCATTTTCAAATTAATTCCATCAGCGCTGGAGACCTACTCATTGCTCTAAGCCCTGGGCAGGACCAGCCTGGGGGAAACCCAATGTGAGTTCCAGAGAAACACGAAGTTCAAGGATGTGCCAGCTGCAGCCCAAAGGTCAGACAACATTTCTGCTGAGCAGGTACCTGCTCCTCTTTGTGTCCTTAACCCCTGGCAGCCAAGCGCTGCGGCACGTAGCTGAGGTGGAAAGGTTAGCTGCTGCCTGAGCAAGAGCCTCAGCTCATGCCAATTGATGTTTCTTCTTCAAAGCAACGGGACTGCTGCGGCTTAAACACGCTCAGCCTCTGGCCCAGACCGAGCCAAAGTTCAGCAGAAAAGACAGACAAATGACAGAAGGTTGCTGACGAGTTTGTGGTGTTTCACCATCATCTCTGCCAAAACAGGTTGAAGTCCCGAGGACTCCCAGTACCATCTCGTTGCAAAAAACCACCAATGCCCAAATAACAATGCCCAGTAATAATAACCCAACTGAAAAAGCAGGGGGACACTCTCCATTTAGCCTCTCCTTAACTGCTTTTGTAAGTACTATGGCAGACTTCAGCGCACAGCAAGCTCATGGGCATCACTCAGTCCCTTCCCAAAGCAAAAAAAAAGGAACAGGTTGCAGCAGTTTTCTTTGTCCTTCTGACATGGAAGTGAACTCTTGCTAAAGAGTGTGTGCCACATACACAGCAAAATGCTCAGTAACTCTGGTGTGCCAAAAGGACACCCTGAGGAAAGCCACATCATCTTTGCACCAGCTTAGCAGAAGAATGCGCTGACTTTGGCATGAAGTGTCAGACTCATGCTACCCTCAAAACCTTATGGTCCTTGTCCCTCAGGTCCAGAGGGCAGCAGAAGAGAGAAGATGTCCTTCTGGGACTTACATGATCGTACCTGCAATGCATGAGCATCTCACCATCCTCATCATTGGGACCCCGTTAGTCTTCACTGGGAGGCTCTGAAAGCCCGAGGGCCGGATCCAGGTCCTTAAGCTATCACAGGTACTGCACTGCCTTTTCCTCCTGACCTGTGAGCATGTTGCTTGGTGGTGGGTCAGGAGAAAATTGCTGCAGATATTTCTACAGTCCCAAATGTGACTCTACAACAGCATTCAGTGTTTCTTTGCCTTGTTCAGGTGATGGAATTTTTTTTCCCCTGACCCAGATACCATGTAGAGCTTTTCAAGCCTTGTATTTCCATCAGTCTCAGCAGTAAAGAAGTCCTATTTGTCACTCAAAGGAAACAATTTAAAAACATCATAAATGCATCTCTCTGTGCATCACACAGCAGAAGCTGATACAGTCAAGTAATGGCTTGAGCACTGTGTTCATACCAACACACCAATTCCTCACTAGCAAAACAAGTGTCAATTTACAACTGAGTTGATGTTTTCCTGATATTGTTGCTTTGCTTTTAATACAGTATATTGGCTCTTGCTGGCTTTTGTTTTGTATTCCTGGAAGAGCAAATCAAAACACAGCAACCAGAGCGACAGCAACCAGCCCAGCGGGAACAGAACCACTCCTGGGTGAGAAACAGAGAACAGCACCCGGTGCAGGAGAGCTCTGGTGGGGGCAAGACTGTCACAAACCCAAACCATCCCCCACTGTGGCTTTTTTCAGAGCTTGGCGTGGCCCAAATTTTAAAATCCGCTCAAAGAATCTGAATGACCACTTACTTTTGTTAGATATTGGATGACAAAACAGTGTGCCTTTGCAGCGAGCAATTCCTTACATTACACAATAATGGTACGTGGAAAAACCAATTTTTAGAAATCTGCGTGAGCTCCTAATTCTTTAGGTTTTAAAAGCTTTTTAAATTTTATATTTAAAAGGTGATTTCTCCTTAGATTTAGGGTGTCTTCTATTTCTCTCCTATTCTTCCCATCTCCTTCCTTGAGCAATTTCATCTTCACATAGTTGCCCTTTACTCTTTCACTTTTGATTTGCAATAATGCTTTGAGTGGCCCCTTCTCCTCTCCAACTACTTTGTTATATTTCCCTCGACACCAGCCACCATCAACCTTTCTGACTCCGGCCCTCCGGTGAGGCAGGTCATTCTGATGTTCGCTAAGAGCTTCACACCTTAAATAAGGCTTTTTGCCTGAGCTGGGTAAGTTAGAATAATGGGCACGATTCAAATACAATAAAAAGCAATTCGAACACTTTGCAAGAGCTCGAGTTGAATTGAAACTGGAGCTGTGGCAATTTACACCAGCTAAAGATATTAGTATTTTTTTTCCCTGTGACTCGGAGACTCAATTCAAGCAGCATTCCTTCCTTTCCTGATATAAGTTCTCACCTATTAGAGCTCAGCTAAACACAGTGAGGGCTCTGTACAGCAATTCCTTCTGGCACCAACCCCACAGCATGGCAGGAAACAGGCCAGCACCTTTCATACCTGGGCAAAACCTCAAATGAATGGGCAAAGCCGTCTGAGCACACACACACGGGATTGAGGACATGAGAAATAATTATTCATGGGTGGTAGTTAATAGTCTCCAATACCAAATGCTTCCTCATTCCCCTAATTTCAGTAGAAAAGCAGCAATTCCTGGCTGATGAAGTCACAAATACAGAACTAGCTCACAAGATCACCACGAAGGCAGTCACAACACTCAGAAAAAGCCAGCCCTCAAAAATTGTTCACTCGTGGCTGTTCAGGAGCGGTCACTGGGATCACCCACAGTGAAACATAAAACATTTTGCAAACTTTTTTTTTTGAGTCATTTATAATTTTAGAGTAAAGGAGATTGCTCACACGTTAGCAAACTTTATTTTTATGCTGCCAAGCAACCCTGCTGGTAAAGCTGCTAGAAATGACTCAGAAAGTATTTTGTTAGTTGTTAGATCTGATTGCCATAATTAACTTTTGACGATTTGTTTGTTCCTTTTTAAAATTGTTATCAAATATCTCCATCTCCAAAGGCTTTACTGGGCCTCACCCCCACTGGTGGGCAGTAGAAGACCACCCATCACTTGTCTGGCTGGGGCAAGACACAGGGATCAAAATGCCCCAGGTCCTGGGTCTGCCCTTTCCAAGCAAACCCTTCACACAGGAGCTTTAGGTAATGGATGTGTGAACAATTTTTAAGTTAGATTTGTGTTTTAACACAGCTGCACTAATGCACATTCCTCGTTTATTCATGTATATAGTAATGATAATCATAATAATTTGCAAATAAAGTAAGAAGAAGCTGGATTTTTCCTTACCTTTTTGGAAAGCAGGCAAAAGCTATACAGTAGGTGGAAGAGTGTACCAAGTAACAGATTTTTGAACACTCTTTCTTACTGGTGGTATGCAGTCTACAGGAAAAGTAAATACATTGGTATGTACAATACGTCTGTTCACAATAAACTCTTCAAATTTTGCCCTGTCATGGGGGCTGTGACATTAATCCAAGTGAAGAGCTCAGATTAGAGCAGCGATAATGGGAAGGCCGAGAGGCACCACTTCACAAAATGAACTCTGGGCTAGAAATAAATGAACCAGTTCACGGAAGTTCAGGTACCTCTGAACATGGGAGAAGCTGCTCAGAAAAGAGCAGGTCCAGTTGATTTTTTAATTTTTTTTTTTTTTCCCTCTCCCCTGAACGAACTCTGGAATGTTTCGCTTTAATTTAAGGCTCCCCAGTCCTTCCTCACCCACGGAGTCCCTCTTAGCTTGCTTGGCATCATGGACAAACATTTTAGGGTTTTTCTTCAGAAAGATGGGATGTGGAACGCCATGGCAGCGATGGTAAGGATGAATGTGAATGAGCACACAAAGGCACCAGGGCACAGCAGGGAGCATTTGCACTGTGGTGTCTCAGACAGGAGATGGTCGTGCTCCACATACTCTACGGGGAACCCACACAGCCAACATCCATTCTCAACACGTGGAGAGAAGCGAGGATGGACCTCGCTGCCGTTGCAATAGAGAGGGGCTGGCAGCACACAGGAACACGCTGTTTTGAAATGGAAACAGGGAAACATGCAAACTGGAGGGGAGAGCAAAGGGCTACAAAGACAATGTGGGGCCTGAGGCATCTCCCCTATGAGGAAAGGTTGAGGGACTTGGGTTTGTTTAGTCTGGAGAAGAGAAGGCTGAGGGGGATCTGATCAACACCTAGAAATAATTCAAGAGTCAGGAGGAAGGGGACAGTCTTTTTTCACTGGTGCCCAGGGACAGGACAAGAGGGAACAGGCACAAACTTAAGCATAGAAAGTTGCATCTCAACATGAGGAGAAACTTCTTCCCTGTGAGGGTGTCAGAGCCCTGGCAGAGGCTGCCCAGAGAGGTGGGGGAGTCTCTGTCTCTGGAGACATTCAAACCCCACCTGGACACGTTCCTGTGGGACCTGCTCTGGGTGACCCTGCTCTGGCAGGGGCTTGGACTGGGTGGTCTCCTTCCAATCCCATGTCATTCTGTGATTCTGCGAAAGCCTCACCTGTTTGAGAACAACTCACTCTGAAAACTGAATCAACTGCCAATAAATGTTGACTTGAACATCTCTGCATAGGTACTGAGCCCTCAAAGCACCTGACAACTTACAAGTCCACAAACTTATAACCCCACTGAAAATTGTAAGTTTTTAGGACATAAAGATTTCTGGCTGGCCCATGGTGACACCTTTCTATTGCTACTTTTCAATAAATCTCAACTAAACTCCTTGGGGAAAGTGGGTTCCTCCCAGGAGCTGCTCTGTCTTTCCAACAGTTTGTTACTGATGCCCTTGGTCTTTGCCCCAGAGATGCTCCATGTCTCCTGTTCGATACTGCTGCTACTGGGTACTCTGCAATACTCGTCTTGTTCTCAGAGCTATATTGGGTTTATAGCAGGGGAAAAAAGGGGCAAAAACTTGAGGAAAGCCAATCTCATAGACTGTGAGGTCTTCCCCATGAGACTGGGAACATGGACACTGGAAGACCAACACTCCCTGTGCTGCCACGTCCCCTAAAGTCCCATTTTCTGCCGAAAAGCATCTTCCCAGAAGAACCACCCCCAGGAGGCTCCCTTCCCATGGTTGCTCCAGGGGGTAAATGCAGGAAAACAAACACCCATCCAGCAAGGTCTCCTCATCCAGCCTGCCAGGAGCACAACCTCCTCATCACCGAACCACCGAGAGGCTGATTTCCCTGTCACTCTGTTGTGGTAAAGCCATGAATTAAAACAAGTTGCTAGGGAAAAGGAGTGATTACATGCAAATCTCAATATAAGTTAAGTACGAGTTGGAGGTTCAAATGCTTTTCTCGTAGTCTGACACTCAGTGCTGGCAGCAGAAACACCAGCAGAAAACCAGGCAGAAGCACTCACTGTCTCTTCAACTTTGGGCTTGATGAGAAGCAGCTTCTCAAGGAGCATGAAATTCGACCAAAGGCACGTGAGAGCAGAATGAACTCATTACACGGATGGAAGCTGCTCTGCACCAAATTCTGCTCGTCTGAAGCTGCCACAAACAGGGATTAGCAGGAAAAAGCTGTTGAATGAGTAAAAGCATGCACATGCCAGATGGCAAACTGGAATGATTGAGAGAGTTTTCATAAGTCACGCAGTGTTAGACTGAAAAGCTTGGCCTTAATATACCCCATTCAGCACAAAAGCCCTCCCAGGACATGGCTGGGGAGCTCAGTTTGTGAAATTCCTTGCTTCCCATATATCCTAAATACAAAGCTGCAGCGCAGTGAGTCTGTACTCCTCCTGGTGGGTGGGGTAGAAGGTCACTGCATTTCAAGTGATTTCCCTCCCACGTTAGCGCAGTTTCTTCTTTTATGCTCACACCCAAACCTCAGCCCTTGAGCCCACCCCTCCTAAGTGCTCTGCTCACTTTTTTCCAAGCTCAGATTCCAGCAGATCACCCCAGAGTTGTATGCAGCATCCCCACACCATTGCTGAGGACCACCCCGCTCGTAGGGAGCCACTCGGGTAATGTATAAGCCTTCCAGCTTTACAAGGGCATTCAGTTCACATTTGTTCTTTTAAAGTTTACTAAATCATGGAGGTATTTTTTTCAAGGCTATTTTTCAGTAAAACCATCCACATTTTGCTTCTGGTTGTGACTCTGGCATATACATAGGACAGGCCACAAATTTAGGCAGAGTCACCAAACTCCCCAACGTTTGGAGGTACATGAACCCCACGCGGGTGGCTCGGTGTTCACTGCTTCTTAGGAGGTGGGAAATGTTTGTGTACTTTCGATAGAAGTGGCAGCTCCTGTCTCCAGTACCTGAGCAAGCCGTGAACAGCAGCATCTCCGGGAAATACCACAGAAAATCAAACTGGAAACCCCAAGTGTACTTTTGCACTTACAAGCAAACTCTTGGTAGCGAAGCCAGATCCACATCTCAGCTTTGCACGGTGCTGATGAGTCTCAGACTCATCCTTCAATCCCCTTCAATTAATTAACTACCAGTCTAACTTAGTGAGTGTCGGAGGAACCTGGAGCAGAACTAACAACCAGGACTTCCCACCCCTGTGCTCCACAGTTAAATTGCTATGAAAACATCAAAACCTTATTTATTTACAGAGACCATTTTTAAACTTTCATTGGAAATGTGGAGAGTTGTGCTCGGATGACACTGCTTTTTTTTTTTTTTTAGCTTTTTACTATCCTTTTCCAATTTTTCCACCTAAAAATGGAACTGCAAACATTTTTATAAACAAAATATTCAGATTTTTTAAAAAGAGACTCGATTCAGGTATGCAGTGAATTACTTGTCTAGACACACATGCTGAATGTTGCCTGATTAAGGGGTTGATTGACAACCTATTGAACGCTACAGGAGAGCTCCCATTAACTGCAGCAGTAGCCTACACTGGGACTAAATGTACCCAAATACTTTTAAGTGAAGCAGTAGTTTATTTCATTTGATTTTCTAGTAATTTTTATTAACACACTTATCCAGGGAATAAAATACTACTAGTAGGTGCAGCTGGTAATATAAACAGATGGCAGTATATATACAAATAATTAAAAGATTTAAAAGAAAATTTATTTTCTAAACCATAAAAAAAAATGTAAAAGCCCAGTACTTGGAGGAAGGGGTATAAATTAATACTATTGCACATTTCCTGGCTGGCTAGGCTGAACAAAGAAATTTATATGCTTTGGAATCTTACATGTAAGCAAATGAGTTCACAGAAAGTACTCTTCCTTCAGGCACGCTAATTTCAAAGTTTGAGGGTCTCTCTCCCAGTGGACCTTACCCCAGTTTTAAATCAATGTTAAGAAAACTGGGGCTGACACAAAGCTGGATGCTAAAGGCAGGAACTGGTAGATCTCAGCAAGCAATTCTGTCCCTTACTTCTGCCTCTTAAAACCATATTCTAGTATATATTCCTGGATGAAAAACACATCATATTTTACCAGGAATATAGTGGGTTAAGTGAGCAAGGTTTCTTTTTAATAAACATATCTCCTTCCCATGGGAAAATCCGGTTGTTCTTTGGCAAGGGGATGTGTGGGGGTGAATATTCTCAGAAGTCTGAAAACAGCAATAAGATGCAGCACAGGAGAATGAGACCAGGAGGGGAAGCCCAGAGTCAGAAAACCCCAAGCTGTAGTTCCCACGGGGGGGCTACCTCTGCTTCTACATTGAATCATAGAACAGTTAGAGTTGGAAGGGACCTTAAAGATCATGTAGTTCCAACCCCCTGCCCTGGGCAGGGACACCTCCCACCAGCCCAGGTTGATCAAAGCCCCATCCAGCCTGGCCTTGAACCCCTCCAGGGATGGGGCAGACTTTTCATATTTTTCCTTGTTTTTCAAGTCTTTGGGTGGAAATTTTTTGGATATTGAGTTTCCTGGAGGAGAAACTAATTGCAGCCCGTTTGACCAAAAGGGCAATTGGTGAAATGCAGTTCAGTGACACACACTTTGTAAATCCCCTTCCCTCCTCCTCCTCCTGCTTTCTCTCCCTCTGTCCTCAGAGCTGTTTCCCAACTGGGCTGTCTCAGGGGCAGTGATACCCGAACACCCCGAGGAGCGGTCGGGAGGTTGGACATCAGTACCAGCAGCTCCACAGCGAGGAGATGTGGGGACTGGAGCCAGTGGAAGGGGCTCCTTCACCAGCAAATCCACTTGGCAGAGGACTCTGCAACTCTCACTCTCGCTGGGCAATACCCCAAGGCGGGAAATATATGTATTTCCTCTTGCAGTGAGGGCTCTACTCAGTATGATGGGAGGAGGCACAACATGGCCCTCAGTTGATGAGAAGCATTTCCTTACTGCCTTATGTCTGAATTGCAGCTCAGACAGTTCAGTTTCTGAAGACAGATTTTGTTTTCCCAGTTAGAATATATTTTGTATACCTGCATGATAAGACATCAGAGAAAAATACTCCAGAGGTGAATAAAGGGAGGAAAAGTGCTGTGTCAATAATTTGCTGGCTGTAACCACTTTGCTTTGACAGCAGAGTTTCTGCTTTGAGGCAGATATTCAGGCGACAGTTAATAGACAAGAAGTGGCAGGGATTTCAGCAGCGAATGGATGAACAGATCATGGGCAAGGAAAGGGCATTTCTCCACATTCAGATCTGTTTTTCATAAAAACTGCAGACATGTCTAAACCTTTCCAATATGCTGCAAAGTTGTGCAGCTGTCTCCTTCCTCAACTCCTTCCAGATTCAAATGCAAATCAAATTTGATGGCCTCAGTATGTAATTTTGTGCTACAATATACCATGCTATGCACATTAGGGAAACTGGAAGCATCTTTTCCATCTCTTTTCCTTTTAAATCAGTGGCAAGATTTGCATTCACTTTTGTGGGACCGGATAAAATCCTTAAATAGGAATCTTCAAGGATTGGGAGGTTTTTGCAAAGAAACTTTGCAAGAAACAAAATTATAACTCAGGTTTGCAGAGTTACCAATGAGGTTGGTCCTTGTCCCTCCTTTCAACCTGCCCAGGTTAGAAAGGCTGGAGCTGGACACAGGCTGAAGGGTCCGGCACTCAGGGATGCTGCTGATCTGTCTCGCTCATGGAGGAGGGAAAGGAGGAGGAGTCACTCACAGCTACCAAACATCTTGTGAGGAGCTGCTGCCAATGGGTACAACTCAAAAACGCCAGGAGGAAATAGAGAATTTAAAAAAAATAAGAAGCATTTAAAAAACCAAATCTTTAACTGAGAAGATCAAATAATCCAAAGACCATAAAATTCAAATATTGGTCAAAGCCTCCAACCTCCCCCCTCCCCGTCAGCCATCAAGCAGAAGGTGGGCAGTACTCACTGTTGGGGTCTACGTTCTCACACAGCTCCGTTTTGGCTTCGCCGTTGGGCCGGTCGCTGGGTTTGTGCGAGAGCCGTGAGGACATGGTCGCTGCTGTCACCACAGCCTTGAAGCTGCGCTTCCGTTTCTGGACGTTGAGCTCGGGGTGGAAGATGATGATGTACACCTTCGGCATGTAAAGCATCCCCAGGGCCACTGAAGCACTTAAGTTCATGGATATTGTAAGTGTGGTAGTTTGTATGTAGAGCTAGGAGACACAACACATGAGACACTCTTACAAATAAGATGACTGGGAAGAAGGCTGTAGTATTTCAAACATTTACTAACCATTTAAAAGCCATTTTTTAATGGGTTTGCAACCGAAGATACCCGAGTTGAGATGTTTGTGCTGCAAACCACCCTGATGTCCAGCCCACATCAGCTACCTCATACATCCGCAGCCTCTTTGGAGGCTCAATGCTAGAAACTTTCCTTAACAATACAATTTGTCCTGTTTCCTTACAGTATAATTTCCACTTGTTTATTTAAAGAGGGAAGATCAGATTTGGATTGAAATAATGCTGGTGTCAATTTAAATTTAGGTCTACTGTAAGTTATAGAAGAGGAACTATAATAATACAGATTAGGGAAAAAAAAAGTCATACTTTAAAAAAATGAGGAAGGTGGGATTTTTATTTTTTTTTTTTTTTGTTTCACTGTACTTTAATTCCCTACAATTCACTGAAATAACTGCAGAGACACGGCATGATTTGTGTGCTCATGACATTCAGCTATGCTAGTTACAAAAAACTGGTATATATGCAAGTCAGAGACCAGGTGCTGCCGTGGGATGTGTATTCAAAGAAACCACAAGGATTCAAAAATGTACTCTGCAAATATACAGGGGTAGAAAAACCTTTTTTTTAAAAAAATGTATCTTTTCAGAGGACACACTTAATAGATAAACTAGAACAATTCTCGTGACTTAAGAGGATTAGGCACAGCTAAAAGCACCATAAAGGTGTGAGGGAGCTGAAGAGGGGGGAAGTAAAGTCTCTGGATCCTCTTCAAAAATGAAATATACAGTAAATCCATGTAGAAGGGAAAATCATTACATGTTGAGGGTGATTTTTTCAGAACACTATTTCCTCTTCTCCGCTTATTCAGTGCTAATCAGTCTGAATTTCTGATGGAAAAACTCCATGAATAAGTACAATGGCAAAGTAAAATGCTGACTGCTCAGGTACTTCCAAATTCCCATATTTAGAAAAATATGAATGTCTCCAGCCTTGCTAGTTATATCTGCATAACAGTTGTTATTAGAGTGATTAAGACCACCACTGGAAGCAATAAAGTACCTTACAGAAGACATAAAAACGAGCTGTGCACAGATGTGTCTCCCTGCAGATTCACACAAGCAGAAACTAAAGTGCTTTCCCAGTTTCTGATTACTCGTTATCAGAAGGAAATGCCACTGGCGTTGTCAGAAATTTTGCCAAAGTCACAACATTGGGCCATAACCCATCTTGCCTGGTGAAGAGGGGCACTGGCCCAAGTTACACCATTCAAGGCTGGGAGGGAGCCCAAGAGGCCTCCTCACCTAAATCCCCGCCTGAGAAGATGCCGTTCACACCAGAACTACTCCCGACAGACCACCCTCTCTACCCTGGTCCCAAACCCACTCTCCAAGGGAGGTTTCACAGCCTGCTGAACAACCTCTTCTAGAGCATTTGGGTTTCTACCTCAATGAAGCTTCTAATTGTCTTCCGCTGGTGGCATGACAGCAGGTGGCCACTGCACCCCTTCGTTTACATATTTATTGTCTTTTGGACAACTTTCAAAGACCACCATGGTACCATGCTGCCCCTTGGTCTTTGACAGCTAATGGGGTAATTTCTTCCAACTTTGACCACTGAGAAGACCACAGGACCTCTTCCACCCCCCGCCGTGACCTGGGTGCTGCCGTTGACCTGCTGCTTCAGTGAGATGGGATGCTCCAACCCCAGAGCAGTGTTCTACCGAAGCCTCCTTGCTGGAGGATTATTTTCTGAATTTATCTTCCAGCACTGCTGGTGCACCCAGGTAGTGCTGCTCCCTGATGCTCATCACTGCAGAGTTACTACCTGCCTGGTTATTCCTCACCTCATACCTCGCAGCTGAATGTTGTTACACGACAGAGATGTACCCTGTACCTTTCTTTCTCTGTACATAAGCACTGTGTCTATTTATCTCATAAGAGCATTTAAAAGAGAAGACAGCTCGCAATGGATTTGCTTCCTTGGAGCTGATCCTCCATTCACTGATGTTCACATAAATCAGCTGTAACTCAGTCGGGGTCAAGTGCATTCCATTGGTATAAATAACACAGATTTAAATATTTACCAAACAAAATTAATAGCTAGAAGCAAAATATATAACATTTACAAGCTGAAGGATAAACAAGAAGATACCCTCCTTTGCTTCAGCATTTTTATAACCTAGTACCGCCTTTTATCCTTGCTAGGCTAATTATTATTCTTATTCAATATAAAGCTCCTGCAACTGTTAGAGGGGCTGGAGGTGCAGACAGCTCGGAAGGCCAGGAGGGTGCTGTGGGCTCTGTACCTCACTGACGACATCAGGCCCAGGGAGTGTCAGCTTCCCAGGTCCCTGTTCACACCACACAGCCCTCTGCTAACACTGGGGAAACAAAACCTGCCTTGAACAAGGTCTGCAGTCCTTCTGGTTCGGTCCCAAAAGGATGCGGCTCTGTAAAAACGTCTTTAATAATTACCTCTGTTTCTATATACAAGACATGCAACTAAAGCTCTCAGGCACTGAAGACCCACTAAGAAATATTACTGAGAGAGATCTACGTTTCCACTCGGTTAGAAAAGACCCGTGTCACAAACCCAGAAGACGAGTTGGTGCTTCGAAGCCGCGCTTTGCTCAGCGCTGATCCGCCAGAATGGCTCAAACCCTCAGAAAGTCCTCTCCTGGAGCCCCACGGTGAAAACTGCACGGTAACACTTTGCAGCTAACTCTTCATTCACTTTCCCAGAAAACATAAAACCCCTTTACAGGAGGCATCTGGACCATGGGGTAGAAAAAGTTAATAAAAAAGAAGAAAAGGGGAAAAAACCCAAAAACTAATGACACAGCATTGCCAGCGTGACACACATAATTAGTTGTTTATATTCCACAGACAGAAATAGCCTATTTGTGCTTGATTACAGATTTTCTCCACCCAAATCCCACTTCTTTAGCACAGAAAACAACAGCTCCCCACAGGAATTTTGATGAACTGTGTCAGCCAAGCAAAATAGCTTTATATAGACACCTATGTCAGACACACCGTGTGTGACAGCAACAAAAAGGCCTAGAAAAGCAAAAAGAAAGACGCAGTTTTGAGTAAGAGGTACTTTGAAAAGCACTAGGTAGCAGGAACTTTTCAGATGGAGCCTCAGTAGATGTATTTGTTACCTGCGTGTGGTGTTTTCCGAGTGCTGGAGCGGCTGATGGGTTGGGTATGAAATACCAACGTTTCCCTTCAGAAAGAGAAGGTAAGAACAAGTGAAGATCACAGACACCAAGAGAAGAAGGGGACCCTCTCTGTGAGCTCCTTTGGAACAGGACACACAACCTGCACCGAGGCCACCTCCTCCCACGCAGGAGCCCCGTAATTACATTTGATGGTGCTTGTGGTCTTGCAGGAACCATCAGCTACCGGTGAAAATCCACCCCCGGAGCCATTCGCTGTCTTGTGGCTTCCCTACAAGGTCTTCCATGGGCTCCACCAGTGGGGATCAGGCCTGACTTGGAGGTGACTCGCCCTGGGAATGGTCTGACCCAACATCTTCCCCTTAATCTTGGGCTGCTGCGATTGCCCAAGCCACAACCAGCAACATTTTCATCTGGGTGCACACAGCTATTAATTTTTATTTCCTTCTGCTATTAAGGGGTTGAAGGTTAAATGATAATTTGGTGAGTGGGGTCTCTTAAGGCACCAGCCAGCAAAGTTTCCTACCTTGCAAACGCTGACGGGAGATAAAAGGAAAGGGAAAAAAGAGCTTTTGTAGAACAAGGCAAGATGAGCGACACATAATGCTTCTCATGACGAATGGGAGCTTTATAAAGATAAGGGAAACTAATAGATGTGCTTATTATGCAGAGCCTTAGTTTTATGTATTTTATCTCTGCTTTGTGGCTTTACCAGTCAAACATAAAAATGCAGTTTACATGAAACTATTTCATTTCTTATTTCACTTCTTCTGATAAACTCTCTGAAAGCATTCTAGATGAATGCAAATGGGTGACTTAAAATACAAAGGGTAAGATTTAACTGACAATGGGAGTCTAATAGTTCATGCCTGCCTTTTACAGCTGGCTGCTGAAACCTGGTAGATTCCAAACCTGCGATCAAATTAAGAAATTAAGATGCAGAGTTAGTGACAGACGCTCAAACTCGACATGAATGAGAACTGGGACTGAGCTAAGTGTTGCCAGTGGAAATCAAAGCTTTCTATAATCCGTGCCACACTGGTCTCTGCAAGTCCACTCCTGGGGAGGGCTGGGAGCCACCTGTAATACCATGAGAGGACAAAGTCATTCTGGAGGGTCATCCTCACTCACACCTCCCTCCTCCTCTCTCTCAAGTAGGCTCTGAATTTTGACAAATTTTAACTCGATATTAAACTTAACACACTGCTGTTACAAATGCATCAGACTTTGAAGCAACGCACTGGAGAAAACTCAGCCCTAAGGATATCATTCACATGCAAAGGCACCTAGATTTTATCGTTTATTTTACATAAAGGATTCCCATTTGAATTTTAGATTTCTACGGTTTCCAGATTCCTGCTTTATCCATGCAAATGATGAAAATTACCTCCAAAACCTTGAGAGAAAATTAGACTGGTCTTGAATACACACATCTACTAACCAGCATATTTTATAGAACAAATGATACCAGTGGAAGATTTTGCACGAGCTGGGATTACTCTCAGAAGCAAAGCGCTGCAGGATCAAGCCTTTTGGTGTTCGCTAACCCAGTGGATGGATTTCCAACTGCTGGGCTGTAATAAAGGAACTTACAGCTGCAGATCTTAGAGAAGTATCTTTAGGAGTCAAAAATGCTTTTTTGTAAGGCTAATGCTTTGCATTCACAGTCTAATCAGGAGCAACTGCTCCTTTTATCTAATTCAGCTTTCTAATTATGCAGTGAATTGTGTTATTTTGTAATATGGAAATAAAGTGGTAACTTCAGATATTTTTGGACTTGTGTTATCACAAACCAATTTATTTCACTTTTATATGGGAATTAAAACAAATGTTCTTCCATATGAAATAGACGGTTTATAAATCTCCCAGAAGGCTTCCAGGTCATCTAAAGATTTCATCTCATTCTCCACATTATGTTGTGCAAATATAAGAATGAGAAATATTTTTTTAAAATAAAAATTAAAATCAGCTCCCACTTCATTATCTGTTTGCAAAAATATTGAAAATAAAAAAGACTTGAATGCAAATGAGTTCTCAGACATTTTAGTGTCTAATGCCCCACCCCACTGAGGTTACTGTGTCATTTTAAAGGTGAGTAAAAAAAGGAAAATACCTGTTTTCTAGTGAAACCTGTGCTTCTGGTACTTGGACTTTGCTTAGGAAGAACCACTGTCCTCCCTCCACCAAAGACGTTGGACATTTGTTACCCAAATCACCGCAAAGGACTACATCGTGTTTCTCACAGAGCGACACCGGCTGTTACGACGGTGAGCGACAGCCAGGTCCCAGGGCAGATGTCACGGCTGTCACAGATGTACAAAGCTCTCCAGTCATAAAGCACTCAACTGACAGAAAAAAAACATAAAAAAGCACCCAACTGAAAAAACCCACCCCAACCCAGCTGTAAAACCAAACCCCGCTCTCATTTCCTTAGACAGCGTGATTTATGGAAGTTTCAGGCAACGGCAACTTTACCCAGGCAACCATGACTTTCCACAAGGGTCGTAGGCTTCTGTTGTCTGAGAAATAGAAAATATTATGCATGAAGCAGTCCTGTCAGCTCTCTTTACCGACCTGGCTCAGTAATCCTCTTTTCATGCCCCACTGAGGCTTTCCAGCAGCCCTTGCACATCCCGGGTTCCCGCCGCTGGCTCCCACGGATACAGACACTGACTCGCTGTCTTCACTTGGCTGGTACCAGTTCAACTGCAGATAATACCACACCGCCCTGAAGCTTATCTGCTGATGACTTCCAGGACCCCTGCCTCCATCCCCAATCCCTTTAAGCATCATAATCTGCTCAAGCTGTCATTTAGTCGTGCCCTTTGGAGAACAGGGTAGTTCTGGAAAAAAAAAACCAAACCCACAAAACTCTTTTCCTAGATTAGACGGTTTTAGCAGCACTTAGGGCAAGTGTTCTCCCTTTTCTTTTAAGCTAATGTTAATTTGGAAAAAAATAAAAAATATCTCAAAAAAACCCCTCTGCAGGCACCAGGCTCCAGCATTTTGGACAGAAGGGGTAAACACCTGGCAAACCACAGAATCACAGAATTGCCAGGGTTGGAAAGGACCTCTGGGATCACCGAGTCCCAACCACACACAGAAACACAACCCACCCCCTGCAATCCCAGAGCATGCCCTGATGTGCCACATCTACTTGTTTCTTAAATGATCCAGAAGACTTGCATTTCCAGTTGCAGGAGTTCACTTATTAGACGAGCGACAGTGACCACACCACTTATCCTCCGCGCTGACCCACCGCTCCTCACGGCATCAACCTAATGCACACTATGTAGGGAGCTCATCATAGTTTTATAGTATTTGAATATTTTATAGGCAAAAAAATACATGCTCATGCCAACACACACTCCACAGTCGTGACAGACAGTGTCTATCAGTCAAGTGCTGTGATGTCCACCCGGGCACTGTGACTCAGCTGTCAGCGACGTGAGCTCACGTGCTTGTTCCTCGGGACTCTCTTTACTCAAGGGTAGGAATGGATGACTATTTAATTCGCTCTTTTCTCCTCACTTTTCAACCTGTTACTTGCATTGCTCACCAAGTACACCCTTTGATCCCTCTTGTGAAGATATAAAGCCTACTTTCTATTGTATTTTTACCAAATTTTGGCTGGCTTATGCCTGCTGTACTGTTGGGCGTGGATGTTCCACAGCAAGCAGAAGACAACCTGAGCAGAGCTGAGCATCAGCGGTGCTTCAGAACTCAACAGCAGTGTGAGACAGGCAGTGGTATGTAAATCATGATGCTCACTAAGTTTCACAAATGACAACGGATGCTACCCAAGGGACGTTTGATAAACAAATCATAGTAGTTATGCTGATTGCAGTTATTACTGTACAAAATAGCAAGGCACGCAAATAGCCTTTGTGAAGTGTCTATGGGAATGTCACAGCACCAGTCATACCGTTTAATTAGAAATCCTGTGCTTAGCAATTATACGAAAGGTGACACTGAAGAAAATGACAGGATTTTAGTTTCAGGAAATTTCCTGTTGGCAGTCGGTTGTTTTGAGGCTGGCAGTGCTGGGGCGGGTTAGCAAAGATGCTCTGCTGGTGGTCATCCTTGAGCCACACACCGGGGGGCTCACACAGGACATAGAGTTTTTGGGGCACATGTGCAGCCCCATGACATTTCATTTTATTTTTCCAAGCTGATTTTCAAGCTAAAGCCCATGTTCGTTCCACAGCTCAACAAGGAGCTTGGTGTGCCCGGCAGGGATCATTTTCCTGGCTGGTTGCAGCAGAGCGGAGGCTGGATGGCTTTCATCAGTGAAAAAAGTTGGTCTATTAAGTTAGTGTCCTTTGGAAATTCTCACGACAGATCAGAAAAAACTGCAGGTTAAATTTGTGGATATATTTCAGAGTAATGGAAAAGCAAAAATAGTTCCACGGGAACAGCAGGTACCCACAGAGTAACATCATAGTTCCCTCAGAGATATGAAAGTAGAGAAGATTAAAGTTTGGAAAGTAGCTCCCCAAATTACTGTTCTTTTACACCCACAAATAACAATCCCATCCCACTCTTTCATCAGCTGTCTGCTGGCCCTCACTAACCAAGAGCTGATACCAGCACAGTGCTGAAATCCAGCGACAGGAGCAATAAATATTTAGCCTGTGGGGGCAGCTCCTCAGTAACAGGAGGGGGGACAGGACCCAAACCCCCAGGCAGGGACCCTGCCACTGCCCCACAAAGGGCACAGTGGAGTATTTAGGGCCCAGAAGAAAAAACCTGCTCACACTGGTGGGGACAAACATTTTGCTTTTCAATTCATTTTGTTCTTGGGGCAGTTTAAGACAACCCTGTCTTCCTAAAGGTTCATATGCCTTTGAAACCTTTTTCTGTTTTCTCTTTCATTTGCCAACTTTAAAATGACTAAATATCACAGACTGTTTGGTGCTTTTTTTTTTTTTAATAGATGTGAGCTCTGTGTTTACCCTTACTAAACAGAAACTTAGAGTTCCAAATAAACTACTGAAGTAATAACTAATAGATCATCATGAAACATGGTGTGCCTGGGTGAGTTTCTCTCATGCGTTTGACCAGAGACAATTGTTATTCCTCCTGAGAGAACAAGGGGGGAGCTGAGAAAAGACTCAGATTTGAAGAATTGCCACAGTTGAAGCAGAAACCAAAATGTCACTAATCTCTTCAGGAAACCAGCCAAGCCTTGCATGTTACAGACAATGCAACATCGACTCATCACCTGAGCTTCCACAACGTCATCTCCAAAGGTGACCAAAAGCAAAGTGGCCGTTAGCAGGAAGTATTGCATTTAATGACTATATTGTGCTGTCCTGGACAAGCGAACACACAGGGGACCCAATCTAAGAATGACTTCTGTAAATGGCGGCTTCAAGGATTATAAATAACCATTCACTGGTGCCCAGTGCTGCTATAGTTCTGGGAGGGATTAAAATTCAGCGTTTCCCTGCTGCCACGGGCACGGTGAGCACAGCACACCACGTGGTGCCTGGGATGGGCAGAGAATCAAAGATGTCCCTGCCCCATTAACCTCAACAGCGCAATGCAACCTGTTTTACTGATAGGATCTCCTCTCCCACAGGCACCACCTTCAAAAAATACCTGCAGAGAGGCAAAGATCCTTCCACCTTACCTGGAAGAAGTAAATTTACATAGAAGCAATCCCAATGGAGCAGGACACCCTGAAAGGTGGCAGTCCTTGCATGCAACATTGCTTCATCAGCTCTCCTGGAGACTTTGATGGGTGCTTTCCTGAATCATCCCTGTAGCCATGATGCTCCGTGGCAGCAATTGGATGAAGTTGCAGTATTTATACCAACCAAAGGAGAACACCTCAAATAGAATAATCTAAAAGACCAACTTGCTGAGGGCAAAATCAAAGTCAAGTCAAGGAGCTGGGTGCTCCTGGAGATGTTGCTGTTGCAGCTCTGAGCCCACCTCACCTCAGGACCCAGCACCAAGTAGCAATGAACAGCATTTCTAAACAGAAGTGTAACCCACCCCACCATTACCTTAATTATTCTGCTGTGGGAGGTCCATGTTCACATGCAGCACCCTGCACGCCTGTGCCCCAGGGTCCTTGCCCCTGTGCTCCCACTGCCCCTGTCCCCACCTCCATCCCCTGGAGCACATATTCCTGTGGAGGAGGGATGGCTTTTGGCCCAGCTGAAGGTGACAAGGAAGAAGCTCCTTGGGTGCCCACAAGAAGCACCACCACTGCTGCTATGAGCAGAGATGACCCACAGAGTAACCACTGCTGCTTTAGAAACAGGGGTTCTCCCCTGTCCAAGGGAACTGTGGATGGTTGACCAATGCCAAAGCAAGCCTTGATGTCAGATCTGGTCTTTCTGGCTGCCTGACGACAGCCCATGATGTTCTGAAAAAGTCTCTCTAAGTCACGTCACGAAGTACAGAGGTCTGGGAGAAGAATATGCCCAGAGCCGTGAAATTCCCCTTGACACAAACGTGCTAGATGGGATCTCATTCCCTCCTGATGACAGGGTGAAACGTGACAGACAGGGTCGCACAGGTATCACGCTGGGGGAAGAACACCGGAGCGTGAGAACACTGATAAACCCTTGGACGTGCTCACAAACGCCGTCACATTGGCTGCTCCTGGTGGTTATCAGCTCGGGAGGAAAACATTATACACCGGAGTTATGCCAGCAATGGGTGTGATGAATTATGTTCCAATACGTTTCTAGCAGCAGGAGGCTCAGCAAACCAAAAAGGGAAAATTGGGGTCATATTCTGAAAGATTACCACCTGCAGAGGCCAAATGCAAAGGCAGACAGTACGGCAGTAAACAGGTCTAAAAGGACTAATTTCCAATTCCCTCTGCCTGGCACTGTAAAACTGCTCCTGCTAATGTCATGCTGCCAAAGCCAGCTTAAATTTTCATGTCTTAAGAGCATCCGACACATCTAGTTTTTCAGCTTGCCTTTCACAGGCAAACATGCAGAGTGAAGATGAAGCAAATATATGTATTTCGAATATATTTTAGTTATTTGAGCTAAATATTTTATACAGCTTGTTCCCTTATAATAGGAACTTCCTTATGCAAGATATTTGCATACATCATAAAAAATAAATATTTATGGATTATATCCATAACTTGTATGATAATTCAAAATACCAAATGTTAAAGCATTTGCTCTGAGGGTTACAATGCAGATGCAGGAGGAGGAGGAATTTTGTCTCTCCAGCCTTTGAGAGAAACTCTAGCAGCTTATCTAGCAGGAAATTAAATTATTCAGATAATTGGACAGAGCAGTGATGGAGAAGCATGTTGCTGCTTTCAAAGGGCATCAAATGGCTAAAAGAGAAATTGAAGCACTATCAAAGACAATCCCCCAAGTCAAATGGGTTATAGAGACTGCATTCGGCAGAGACTCCACATCCGCTGGAGAAAAGAGCCGTCTTGACTTTCTGTATCAGTTACAGAGACAATAAAGATGCCCATGAACTACTTACAGTCATTTGGGAGTTGCTCAGCCAAGAAATGAACACTGATGGCCCCAGCTTAAGTCAACAAAAAGATTAAAGTTATTTTGAATTTGTGACTCCCTGGCACTGTCTGCATCCTCTGACTTTACGAGGGTTTCTCTTTGAAGTAGGAATTTGGTGCAGAAGGATGTGCCAGAAAAACACACTTCTTGCAAGGACAGCAGGGCTCCAAGCATGGTCCGTGCTTCTCCACCACTGAAATCTCCTTTTGGATTCCTCTTCTCTTAGCTTTTGCTGTCCCCGGTGTGGTGATGAGGGCGGTGGGTGGGCAGCCAGAGAGGTGGGCCAGGCTGTGACCCACCTCCAGGTGACAGTGAGGACAGGCCCTCCCAGTCCTCTACCTGTTACCACAGGAACCAGTGATGGAGAGTCAGGAACCAGCTGCACATACCTCTCCTTTAATTTTTTTCCTCTTTACTAATTACATGTCTGTAAGGAGATGAAAGAATTGATGAAACAAACGATGTTTTCCCACGGTGACCTCAGCTAACGCACTGTTACCCAATGTGGTCACCTGTCCACAGGAGGAGTGCCCCGAGACCCACCAAATCAGTTCACCTGGGTCACAAGAGGGCCTTCAGGTGATAATGAATTTCAGTGACAGCTGAGTTTGGCTGTATTTCAAGCACAGGCAAACAGCTCAAGAAACCCCATTATCAATCCTCAGAACCGTCTAATATCTCTTGCCTGACATTGGCGTTTGTTATAATAGCTATAAAATAAGTTACACATCACTAAAAGAGACAAACACAAAGTGCAACAGAAGTAATGTACATCCCCAACTTCTATTATTAAAATAATAGCTTTTCCCTCTCTCACTGGCTGAGCACTTAGCTTTTTTGAGCTAGAAATAATTCTTCATCTGTCACTTTTTCAAAGATTACATCATTGGAGAAAGCCTTCATTTCACTCTTCACCTTCACCACTGCACTGCTAAATTGACTGACATACAATCTCGGCATTTTAGGGTATTCAGTGCCAGACTTCAGCTGCTGTTATAAATCATATTTCTCCACACTAACTGCATTTTATTCATTTTATACATGACCAGATATTAGAGTTCAAATGAAATAGAATTCCCTATCCTTCTTATATTCCAAACGTCACAAGTCTAGAAATCTTTAATTTTACTCACTTCAGCTACTGAATAATTCAATGTAAAAGGAGAAAAAAAAACCACAAAACCAACCCGCCTGAAACACTCAGTTTGAGATTTTGAGCAAAATAAAGTGAGGATGCTCTGGCTGCCATGGCTGTGTCTCTGCAGCCTGGGGTGCATCCAGCACCAGGCAGGCTCAAACACCTCACATCTTGAACTGACTCTTTTCAGGCAACACAATACCTGCGATTACTAAAATCGCTATCTCCTCTCCTCAGTTTTCAAAAGAACACTTGTGCAAGTGTTCAAAAGCACATCACTGGAGAAATGCCAGCAAGTTCGGTGGGAAAACAGCGCAGCAGAATCACAGAATCATAGACCTGGCCATGGCGAGGCCCAGAACTTCCCTGAAAACTCTCGGGGATCAAATATTGTTCATAACAGCAGAGGTCAGACAGCCTCACCACACCACTTCTCACCAAACAGTTGCTGAGGCAAAGCGATCACACAAATTTTCTTAAATTATTAAAGTATTCTAGAATAGAAAATAAGCTTAGGTCAAAGACAGACAATTCCTTTTACATTGGATGGTGAAATAAGCAAGAGTGAACATCCAGTGAAAGGTATTGATTATGAAAAGACAAACAAACCCCAAGTTAACGAGTGTGTAAGTAAACATATAGATGGGCAAGTAGATGGGGAACTAAAAACATTGTGGCCCTCACGTACAGTTAGGCAGAATAAAGCAACGTTAAAGAAACTTTCACTCAGAGAAACTGCATAACCTTCTAGAATTTCACTTCACATCATTCAGGATACATGGTGTTAATTAATAGTTCAAGAAGAAGAAAAAAAATGTTCTTTAAAAAAAAAACCCAAGCACAAAACCTGTAGATGCTTAATCTTCTGTTGATAGCATTAAGCCAAACCTCTCTGATCATCAGTCTGAGAAATTAAACGTTCTTAGAAGAGGTCTCTGTCAGACCAAAAGCGGTGCTGGCAATTATTCATGAAAACCTAGTGTTTAGGTTTATCTGTCTTCCCACACCTGAGATGCCTTTCCCTGGAGTGAGAAACACCCCCTAGTTTGGAGAAGATAAAGAGAAGGGATCTAAGCATGGCCACGGTGGAGACGGTCCTACACTGTCAACGTTCATCGCTGTAGCTGGAACACACAGAGAAAACCTCGTTGGAAAACTACCATAAGCCGGCGCTTGCCTACTACGTGGTGTACTAAGTGCAAACACTTTCCACAAACAGAAATACAGATGTGCAAAGCATCCCTTGCCTCAGGCTAGGTGACGTCCTGCCGAAAGAGCGCATCACACCCAGAGCATCATTTTGCAATGACAGCAGGGCCCACGGGTACCGCTCCCATGGGGGGCTGCATTCACGGGGAGCGCATAACGACTGAAAAGAGAAAAACTACCTGAAATAACCACTGAAGCACACTAGTAACAAATGCTAATCCCTCAGACTCTAACAACTGAAGCTGCAAAATAATAATTAGCGAGTAAATCTCATTTTCACCACTTCTTAAAATGTTACTTTTCTCTGATGAGACAAAAATGTTTATGTCCGTACAACACTGGCCAGGGTTAAGGTTACATAGATGCCATATTAGCAGAGCAACCCCTGCATATAAATAAAATACACCTGTTTTAGTGTTGCTGTAATAGTACAGCTCTTAGGAACAACACACAAACTGTTGGTTACGTGTGATTGGAACAGAGATGCAGCTGCTGCAGGTTTCTCCTACCTACAGCCAGAGGGGACAGCAATCAGAGCCTCAATGTGCCCAATCTCCTCCCCACAGCAGAGGAGACAACTTCATTCGCCTCCTCAAAACACCTTCCTGCACCCTTTCTTTCTCTATGCAGAAAGCACAACCAAATGTGGAAGAGTAACCGAAGGACCTTTCTCTTTAACTAGAAGCAGATCTTCTCAGTTGGGAGTAAAATTTCTGTCAGCACTGAAGGATGCAAAACTTCCTCAGCAAAACTTCGACTGACCTCCTCTTCAGCCAATTTCGATACACAACTTATGGCATCAAAGAAGTGGTTAGTGATCCTGTATTTTGGGGCACGCGACTTAACCTGCCCTCCCCACAGGCTGTCTGACTTCCAGAAAGAGCCTCAGGGCTTTGTGGAAGTCCTGCAGGGCTGTGGTGTGGGCACTCAGCAGCACGGAAGGGCTAAAAAGCTCCAGGTACACCACAGACCCCACGGATCTTGTGTGCTCAGGATGAAACCAGACCTGCCGAGGTAAACATATTCCAGCCTCACTGCAATAACTTACTGGGACACGCATTCCAGAAGGATCAAATGGTTCTCTTGAATCCTTTGCACGGAGCTACACAGAGCCTTTTGGAAGCTGCGTGAGAAAGTCAAAGTATGAAGCGTCTCCAAAGGTGAAGAATGGCCTTTGGAGGAAAAGTGGGATGGAAATTCAGAGGCAGCAGGAGCTTCTGAAATTCCTTTCAGTTCACAGGTTGGCTCTTTACACTGAGCATACTTTTAATGGCGTGGGCAAATGAGATAACACAGTGGGGATTATGCAGGTAGGCTCCTTTGTCAAGCTGCAGGTCACAACCGACGACGGGCTTGACAATCGGCAGCAGCTCGTGTCTCTGCACGAGGTTGTCATGGCAATGAAACGTCTGCGGATGCAGCTGATCCAAACTGCTGCTTTGCCTTGACAGTGCTGGAAAATATTGCCAAAATTATTCATAGCCTGGAAATGAGAGAGGCGCAAATGCCCTAATGGTTTTCTCCCCACTAGACGCTGTTAACCATTTTGTGTTTTGCAATTTTCTTTATTTTTATTGCCCAGTAAATCAGTCAGCCCTGCATTAGGACACCAAGCAGCCCTTTCCTTTAATGCATTCAGGTCTTGCAAAATTAAATTTATAATCCAAAATAAATATAAGCATTTTTATAGATTTATAATAACACACAGTAGCCTAGTAAGCTAATACTGAAAAAAAAAACAAAAACAAAAAAAAGGCAAAAGGAAAAAGTCAAGCCCCAAACCACCCTTACAAGAGGAGCAGCTCCCCATGGGGGTGTCTCTCCAGGTCTGATGGGGGGTTCAGACAGAGCAGAAAGGACAATGTGCACAGATGGTGCCCGTGCCCATCCTGCTCTGAGGAGACTGGGTTTTCCTGAGCTGTCAATTCCGAATCTTAACAAGGAACAAAAAAGAAGATATTTCAGCCCATGCTCTGCGCCTAATGAAAAGCAGGGCTCCATGCAGCAGATTCATTTTACAGAGCAAGCTTCAAAATTTCTTTCTGTCCTTTCACCTTCAATTTTGTCTCCCCCGATCTAGCCATATGAATGTTTTATTTATATCCAGTCACTTTCACCCAGTTCGAAGGCATTCTCTGAAATAAAATTCCTCTTTTTCTGAGACAGTCCAGTTAATAGATTCCCTTCGCATCCACTCTCTTCACCGACTGAACATCCTTAATCTACCAACACACCAGGCTTACAAAACAACCCACCCCAAACCATCCTCCCTCCAAACAAACATCCTCTGGCCCTCCCAGAAGAGCAAGACTTATTTTCCTCGGCAGCTGGATGTCCTATCTTTAGTAACCACATAATTCTGAATGCACATGTTGGTGATACTCTCTTGACTTCTCAAAGAGCTTTCTATGAGGTTGCACCCAAATAAGATTGAATTAACGTGGTACCATGTCACACAGCCACTGCACAGTTATTTCACCTGCATCACAAGGTCTGCTAACATTTTCTGGAGAACTTATTCCATTTCCTCTTGATTGCTAACTCCTCTGCCAAGGTGTTCCTCTCTGGGAGCACATAGTTAACGTACACACTCATTCTGCCCCTACTATTTTAATATGGCTTCCAGGGAGGGGGGTGTCCACCTAAAGCTTGAAGCAACCAAGTATTCTTCTACCCAAGCACAACCTCAAACCAATCCCAGAGAAAAACACTTTGCCCATCTAACACGTCAATGAACTGCACTATGCCAGCAGCCCTGCCACCCCCCGTGCTAATTACGGTCATCTCGTTTCCTTCATCATTGTGGCCCTGCTGGAAACCCCGGAAAAGTCAATGGGAATCTTTCAATGTCAGTGAAGTTTGACCCAGGCCTGTATTGAGAATTATATTCCATATATTTGCATACAAAGTAAGATCTAATTCTGCTTGGAGACCTTCAGGGGAATTCAAAGTGCAGGCTGGTGTCAGCAGAGGAATGGGGAAGAAAAAGGCAAATCCTACATATATTACTTCTCTTTAAAGACCTTTAGCATGGAACACTGGTTATTAAAAAGCACTGACAATTATATATAAAAGACAAGCCAGCTTTTCACAGACTTTTAAACTTATAATGTAATTATTAGTTAAAACAGAGCACTTACATATTGCTTTTGCTACATAGAAACAAACTTGTTACGGCTGGACGTGTCCTTTCTATTGAACAGCACTGTCACAGCCCTGCACAGAGAGTGCACGTGACCCCGTGGTTTGGGGGTGATTTGGGATCCAAAGGCTGAATTCAAGTATAAAGACCAGTCTGCAATTGTAGCCAATCAGTTGCTTTAGGTGGCTTCTGATCTACTTATCAGCATGAATATTACGTTATGCTCCTCGAGTGTAAAAATGAACAGAGAGTGAGGCAGCAAAACCTTCAGTCCTGACCAGCCATCATTAGCAATACAGACCTTAGCAAAACAAAGAAAAATAGTTCCTTATATTAAAGAAAAATAAAAAGTAACATATTTTTCTTTTCTGTGGGTTACCTGAGGATACACACTTCACTATTTTGATGGAGCCTAATGTCTCAGAAGCACCTACGGGCAGAGAAGAGCAGGGCAGGAGGAGACGGCTCCAGCAGATTGAGAAACTGTGCCCGGGCTGTTATCTCTGCAAGGCTCCAAAAGGGCTTCTTCACATAAACTCCCTTCCCACTGTCCCCAAGGAGAAAAGTTTCTGTTGTGCCCGAAGATGAAAGCCCCCGTCCTGCTGTGTAATCCCACCCAGAGGCAGAAAATTGCACGGGGAGACCGAAATATTTTTGCCTTCATTCTGTTTTGAGATACGGGGTCTCCAAGCACTGCATTCCTCCATAACTGCAGAATGGGGAGCGTCAGTTGTTTTACCATTGCCAGCTGTGTGCTGAAACCTTCTCATCCTCAAAAAAACCAACCAAACCAAACCCATCTTCCTTCCTTCAAAAAATAGGCTGTAATCACAAAACAATATAAGGATTTTAGCCAGGGGCTATGGGCAGCAAACCCCCACACAGGTTGGGGAGAATCCCCACGTGGTTACTGACAAGAGCTCAAGCCAACTGTTCCTGCAGGAACGATGAGCCCAGAGGGTTTATCCCCCCTGGTTCAACCCTTAAATCCTGCCCGCAAACCCCAGCATCTTCCCTGCTGAAAACAAGACGGGGCTTTCTCTGGTGCTCAAAGGTGCCCGTGTGAACACAGAGAGGTTCGTGTCAGCCCTTCCCATCACAGACCCGTCCTGTCACTCCCCAGACAACATCCAGCGTGGCCCTGATCCCAGTGGGCTTCCTGGACCCTTCTCACCCCACCTCGGCGAATGCTTTGGAACAATCCATACCACATCCCCTGGGAAAACACGCCAGGAAGGACACATCAAAGAATGCAGAAACGTTTTGTGATGGTTTCCTTCAGAGAAACAGTTTGCATTTTTTACAGGTGTGCACTAGTAGGTGTTAATTTTCCCTGTTATTGCCTCAGAGCTGTCCAAGTCTGCATTTAATTAACTAAATGACTTGAGCCATACAATTCTTTTTGGTACCAATGTATCACAATTAGAACAAACTGTTGCCACAGCAACTGCTCAATCTATCATAATTCATAAACTGGAGCCAGTTTGCCTTGTGCTTTACGCAATGCTGTGACACGCAGATGGGCGTTTATTGTTATGCTAAATTGGGAATGGGCAATCCCAGAATACAAGATGATTTAGGTGCTCATTTAAACGAGATTTAATTACAAGAAGTCTAGCATTTTAGGATCCTGCCAAATTCCAGTCATTCCGCGATCCCCCTTACCTTCAGGAGGCATCAATGCATAACAACGCTAATCCAGAGCGTCAGGAAAGAGCTTCCTCTCTTAATTATCAAACATTGCATTTATTTTATGGTAAGAAGAAACTGAATCTCCATCTCGTGTTTGATACTACAATTACACGTCATCCAAACCATTTTCCAATAGGGTCTAACGAGGTGATACCACGTTGTGTATCTCCGTGCGACAGCTCACAATTCCTCCTTACCAGCTCCAAGTTCACTCAGAAATTACCTCCTATGAGTCACAGCTCAGAGATACCATTACAAGTCACTATGAATTATTTAGAGTTCCTTATCAGCAGTTTCATTTGGGGTACTTAGACAGAAAGCAATCTGGAACATTACAGGACAAGGAAAACTTGAGTTTTAAGCCAAGTTTAACTAATCCACGACCTGGCAATAGCCTGCAGAACTTATTCTGCATCTATAGCTTATTAAATATATTTCTGACAGGAAAAAAACCCACAGTCTTTATTGCTGCCTTCATAGTTGCACAGGACACATGCTTTTATACTTAACTGAGATTTATTTACTGTCTTCTATCCCTTATTACGTATCAAGAAATAAATGCTGAGTACCTAGTAGTTCCCTTGTCTCTGCATGAGGAAGCCACAAGGAAGCTTGTAAAAACAAGGCTGAATTTGTGAAAAGCTATACCTTCTGTCAGTGAACGCAAGCCCTGGGCCTCGGGGGAGAACAAGCATCCAGAGGAGGAATTTTTCTGTGCATGATTGCAATCAAACCAAGCCAGTCCCGCTCCCACAGGGAAGCTTGCTTTAATAAAAGTTGTTTTATGCTTTACCTTCCATAGTGCAGTGACACAGCACTGGGCACCGAGCAGCCCCCCGTGTCCCGCAGACGCTGCCTGGGCACTCTGCCCAAAAATGTGGTTATTTCTGCCCAAAGAAGCCCTTGCTCAGGTCCAGGTTGGGCTGGAGCCGGTGCTGGGCTGGAGCACAGGGCTCTGCCCGCAGAGGCCGGTAGCGCTCAGCACCGAGCAATTAGCCACGGGGATATTGAGAGGCCCTGACCTTTCTTTCTTATCTTCAGTCATTAACAGATTTCATCTTCCAGTCAATAAATACGCGAAAACTGCATTGATTTTGAAGTTCTGGAGAATCAAATCACTTGATCTTTCTTGCTTAAACTTCCCTGGTCCTCCAATTAAGGTACCAGAACAAATCTTAGCTACTACCTAATATGAGTTTCCACAAGATTTTCTCTCCAGCAGTAATCATGTTTTAAGCACCTTGGCTAAACTAATTGATTTTCATTCCTTTCTTCTAGCATCACCTCACACAATCTGGTGCTAAGCTTTTACATGCATTTTAGTCTTCAGCTTCCTGGTGAATTACTGTTGCTAGTTAAGTTTGTTAGCAGGATCTGTTCCACTACTAAAAAGAGCTATCTTGTCTTCAAATTATATTTAATTATCTCCATTAAACATTACAGGTTGCTCTGATGTTGAAAATGTAAATCACAGGGAACAAGAGGAAGATGATAGCATATTGTTCAGCACATATTTTGTCCTCCTACTCCCTCTGCGTTCTTTTAAATAAATTTCTCTCCTCTAATTGTGAGCCCAGTGAAGATGGTGTGAACGCTAGAGATACTCAGTTTAAAATTCATGCATTAGTTTTCAGTTGTTATAAACACATGAACACTACCTGCCCGGCAAAACCATATGCCTCAGGGGCACGGGCAAGGTTAAACCTCAGGTTTCCCTGCTCTGGCAGAGGCAGTTAATGGCTGGCTGGCTGGCATTTAACGGGCAATTAGCAGAGTAAGGAAAGCGGTTATTGCTGAGTTCTTTGTAAATAGGAGTTTCACCTCGTTCTCCCCACTCTGGGTTTTGCCACCACAGATATTTCAGCCATTTAAAGGCCAAATGCCAGCACAGATTGAATAATCTCTCGGTGAAGCGCCTGACATCATTAGCTGGAGAGCGCTAAACAGGAAAAACCCTTCATAAAGCCTTGACAATTAAAGAGGTCAACAAGGCTCTTCTGCCCACTGCAGCTGACCCCATCCACAGAGACTTGCCTGGGAAATGTCTGGCAGATAAGGGAGCCTGTCTTGTGAAACAGTCTTTTGCTCGTTGGGTACATTCCCAGTTGCTGCCTACCCTTTTCCCACCCCCACTACTTGGTTTGGGAAAGAAAACATGGATCTTCAGTCTCTGCTGAATACAGAGATGAGCATGTTAGCAATAGAAAAGACGGAGTTAGAGATGGAAACGACGTCATTGATGGAAACCCATCATGGTTTAACCCCAGTTGGCAGCTAGAACCACACAGCCACTTCCACACTCAGCTTGGGATTGCAGAAAGAATTGGTAGAGAAAAAGTGAGAAAGCCTGGGGGCTGAGATAAGTATTGTTTAATAGGCAGAGCAAAAGCCCCCCACACCAGCAAAGCAAAGAAAGGAAGTAATTCTCTGCTTCCCATCTTCAGGTCGGTGTTGGGCCATTCCCAGGAAAGCAGGACTCCATGATAATTTCTTGTGCCCCTCCAGCCTACCTGCTGGTGGGGGGTGAGGAGCAGAAAGGTCTTGAGAGCTCAGCAACAGCCAAACCTATTCATGGACTATTGACACTATTCCCATCCCAAACCTGAACCACAGCACGGCACCAGCTGCTCAGCGAGAACACCAACCCCATCCCAGCTGAAGCCATGACAGCACCAAACTGCAGAAGGAAAGGGTCTTCCTTGTTTTCCTTGCCCCTTACCTGGACAGGGCTTCACACTCACCTGGCATTGCTCCCGACCGTGGGGGTGGCTATACCACAGCTATGGACAGCAGCAAGACCTGGCTCCTGCCCCCATGAGCCCTTTGGGGTGGCATTAGGGATGCAGGGTTCAGGAGAGCTCCAGCTCTGTGGCTGTGCCTCCCACCAACCCAAGTTTTGCTCAGGCTTGCTGAGCAGAGCAATTCCACAGCGAGACCCCCTTCTGTAACAGGAAGGAAAGACAGTAAAAAAAATACTCTCTCTCTGATCTCTTCCCTTAGGTTCCCTTTTCTCTTCCAATTTGTCTCCTCGCCCATGCATCAGAGCAGCTCCTCTGTATATGCTTGTAGGCATCTTTGTTTTGGCAGTCGCAGACTAACCTTTTTCTCTTTGAGAGTCTTTTCATTTGTCATAAGGTATCGATCCTCTGACAATAGTTCTCAGCTGCTTTCTGACGTTTAAACAACACCACGGGTTTCTAAAGCTGCCTGGGAAGCGAGGGCAGGGTGGGAAGTGGTGACATCTCTGTATCAGGCACCTCAGAGGGCTGTGTTAGTGCTCGCTGTGAACAGGGATTCCTCTGTCCCCCCACAACCAGGTTAAATGGTGTCAGGGCAGCTCAGCCACCGTGGGGTTGAGGTCACCAGGGACCACAGGATGTGTCCTGCCAGTGGCTGTGGTCCTTCCCCAGCATCCAATGACCCCGCAACCCACAGAGGGGCAGACACATTCTGCACTGGCACAACACAACCCGCTCTGCAGGACCCCCCCAGCTCTCCTGCATGGCAAGGAAGGATCCTCACTGGCTTCTTTTGCTGAAGTGTTTTTGATGAATATGAACAGAGACTTAAAAAAGAAAAAAGCCATTATTCAAAATGCAGGAAAATGAGCATGCCCCAAATCACTTTTGACGGGGTACACTTGGGACACAACATTTTTGCTTCAGTCTACGAGAATTCATTGCTGTTTTCTTTAACCTTCTGCTAAGCTTATGCCTCAAAGACAAAATACAAGGCAATTTCTTTGACTGAGTATGATGGTTTCTACTTTTATTATTATTACATGCCTGCTTAAACCATTTAAAACAACAAATAAATCCTTCAGGTCAATATTTTTGCGTTCATCACTTACGTATAGTGAAACCTACTTTTTTTGCTTTGCATTAAATTGGCCTTGCTGACTGAAAATGCACTTTCCAGAATAGCTGTTTTCTTCCTCTGCAAATCCAGCTATATTTAGCTCACCCGTATGCACAGAGGACCTGACATTTTTTGTGTTATGGGATCTTATTCAGAGCTAACTGCAACCTTCTCTATGAACAAGGGAGGTTTGACTTTGTGATGGGGGAGATCTCCTTTCCAGTCCCTGCGACTTCGGATTCTTTACTGAGTTTGTAGAAAGGTCATTTCGGCCTTTCTTGGGTATAACAGCAGCTGAACTGCTACCTCCAAAGGAGTTTATCTTCCTTTTTAATTGGTTCGGTGGAGGGGAAGACAATTGTACTGCACGTGGAAGTCCCAGCTCTGTGATGCCCACCCCGCACTCTCAGCTCACAAATCAATGGCAAAACTTCACTTGGCTGACTCTCTCCCAGCAGGTTTGTTTTCTGCTTCTATTTTGTTGCTGTTTGTTCCAAAATGAACAGAAGAACAAATAAGCTCTGAAGTTGTGACCCGAGTATGGGTAATAAAGGATGCTCCTTCTCTGGGAGCCTGACAAGGGTCCTTGATTCCCTGCCCTTCCGCAGGCTGCTCCCATCAGCCATTCTCGGGCAATGACAAAAGGGCTTAAGGACCCATTCTTTCTGCTGAAATGGGTTGATCAACCGAAACCCTGACACCAGCATAGAAGTTCAGCAAGAAAATTGAGAAACATCTGCATAACTTACATTGTATTGAATAAGCTCTTCATGGTTTTCTTTTTGTTCCTAGATGAGCTTAGAATCAGCAGCCATTATTTCTTACTCAAAATAACATTATTATGTTTCTACAATACCCATGGGGTTCAGAAACTGGTTATGATCTGCTCTCACAAAATGCTACTTCAGTTCCTAGCGTTTGGCTTACAATGTTAGCCATGATCTACAGGATTTTCCTGAAAAGATGATTAAGTCTTGTTCAAACAAAGGATCATTAATGGGAGCTGAGGTTTTCTGCAGCAAAAATCAAGCTGCACAGCACATCACACAGACCCAGCA
Organism: Nycticryphes semicollaris; assembly: GCA_013400055.1. NCBI lineage: Eukaryota > Metazoa > Chordata > Aves > Charadriiformes > Rostratulidae > Nycticryphes > Nycticryphes semicollaris. Next base: position 969,954 of record VXBJ01003100.1, read on the forward strand.
AAGCACACCATCCTCTGGCCACCCCTTGTGGAAAAATCCTGCAGAGCTTAGCACAGGGCATGACCTTTCAGTACAGCCCAAAATCATCCCGCCTGAACCCCTGAAACAGGACTTCCCAGAAAAATATATGCAAGAAGAGAATGAGAGGTGCAGGAATATATCAGAAATATACCTCAAGAAGAGAATGAGGGGTGCAGGAATATATCAATACCTCTGGGAAGCCACATCACCCATGTAACAGCCTTATCTCAAGCCTCATCCACAGGAAATTCAAAATAAACATTACAATACATTACCACAAATTGAAACTCTGTGTTCCTAATAAACTTAGCCTTCCTTGTTCTGAGCAAATGAGGTAATGTAATGATTACTTCCTTGTAACCTAACTTTGAAGCGCTATTTCATCATTATTCAGTTAGCCCTTATTCATGTGCGACGCTGCCTTGGGGTACACGTCACCATCCCCACTATTCTGAAGCACTAGTCAGGAAACAGGGCTTTGCAAAACTGAATATTTACTGTTCCCAGCCCTGAATCACAGCCAGCCTGGAAAAAATCCCCTCAGCAACACCCAAGAGCAGTTGCATGGTCAATGCAACAGCTCTGCAGGAGAAATTATGTTGTCAGCACAAGTGGGTTTGACATCGCAGAGATATCAAAACGCAAGCAAAGAGAAAAGTTTCATCAACAACGTAATTACTCTTCTGGACTCAATGGAACCACAATTATTTCACGTTGAGGTGTTGTCAGTTTATGCTGCAGATAAAAACTGTTGGGTAACACTGACAGGGGCCTCTGCAGAGATTGCTTTTCATATGTAAAACTCTCCTGGCAGTTCTACATTTTCTCAAAAAAAAAAAAAAAAAATCACCACCACCAAAAGAACCAAAAAAGTACATGTCAACACTGTGCATTAAACACCCACACTTTTTTTTTTCCCCTTTAAAAATTACATAGTTTTTTAGCCAGAGACAGCCAAGTATGCACTTGAAATCACAGAGCAAAGAGATGCCCTTCTTCCAGATTTTCCCTGGGCATCTTTGTGCAGTCAGTCGAGTGCCCGTGTGTACCCACAGCACAGCCACAGGCAATGGGAAAAGGCACAGAAAATATTCCTAAATCCCAGGCAAATGGAGATTTTTCATACCTTGATGCTCTTGGTTAACGGAGCAAAATCCGAACGCAGAAGGCTGAGGAAGAGGAGCTGGTGCTGGCTCCTCGCTGCGAGTAGTGGCTGCTCGGGGCTGCACCAGCGGCGTGGAAGAACGGTCTGGCTCTCTTCAAATGACAGTGAAAAGTTATTAATTTATGGGTTTGCCTTCCTCCCCCCAAAGTGGCACCTGCAGCAGCAAGCCCTGCTGTGACACCTTCTCGGAGACCTGCAGTTTCTCTCCAAGGGGAGGGTATTTTCAGTAAACAGGGTTTTGGTCTCTTTAAGTGGTCCAGAGAGGGTGACCACAGGAGACAGCAGGGAATTTGGCAGCCTTGTCACAGTCATGCCCCTGAACTGCTGGTTTTGCCCACATTTGGGGCAAGAGGAAGTATTTTCCCCTCTATATTGTGTGCTACTTTCTGGTTTCTGTTTATTTTTCCATCTTCTGAAACAGATTTTTTTCCCTCTCTCCTCAACACAGAAGGGAATGGAAAAGGCTAGAAATATCACAGTGAAGAGATCCCTCACTTTCTACATCAGACATCAAAGCAGGGTGCTCGCAGGCTTCAAAGAGTCCCTCAGAGACTGCAGAACTACCGCAGGGTTGCTAACTTGAAGTAATTTCTGCTTAAATGAATACATCTCAGTTATGAGACAGCCACATACAAATTTAAATGTAGTATTATTACTCCATTATGAAGATACCTGCTTCAATAATTGAAAATTTCACAAAATGAATTGATTGTTAATTATCTGTCAGCTTTCACCTATACATTCCTGTAAGGCTATTACTGCACAAGCAGGAGCACAATGACTGCACGGCTTATACCTGGCTAACGGTTGGTGGCATCCCTTCATTGGAAATGTACACCCTCCTCCTTAGGTAATTATGTGGAACATGATTGTGGCCTTGGGCTCTGCCTGCTCCGTGTTTTCAATTAGATTTTACTACAAAAGTACATATTAACATTAAAGGAGCATTACAATGCAGCAAATGTGATAAAACAGATCAATGTTAGATGTACCTTATGCTTCTGTTGCTTCAAGAATCATAATCACCATTAATTTATGGCCTTCTGAGGAGGATCTAATTACTCTAATCATCCCTTATTTCACCCTGAGCATGCACTTTCTCCTGTTACCTTGCTTTAAATACCTGCCTTGACAACAGAGACAACAAAGACCTGCAATTTTAGCAGATCCTACAGCCTTTCACTGGCTTGGCTGAACTTGGAAGCTGCTGAACACAGTCTGATGCTTGGGTGGCAAATGTCCCAGGCAGGACCAAGCACAGGGAGAAATCCCTCTGCCTGAGGAGCCCTCACTTGGGAATACAATGCAGCTCTAAGGGTGATATATTTATCACCAAAACTTCTTCATTCCTCACAGAGGCATCTTTAATGACTAGAAGAGCACAGGTATCAACACCCACATCCTGCCCAAATCCTGGCTGATTATTTTCTGCCCAGTTTGAATTGCCCCGTGTTCCCCACCTGATGAGATGCTGCAGTTATTAATGTGGTTACAGCAACCCGGGAGGGCTCTCTGCACACCCCATTGATAAGCACAGCCTGAGAACATACAAAGAACTACACACACCTGCCTGCCTTAAACTGTATTTCTGAGCTAAAATTGCCACGTACCAGCTGATATAAGGCTTCCAGCTTCTAGTTGTTAAATCCACCTGTACAACGCTTTGGTTTCTTGGGCATGCAAGGAACTCTTATTACTGTTATTATTGTAGTCACTTCTGAAAGGCTCCAATCTTTGCCTGGCTGAACACTATACAAATTTGTGGTGGATAAAAATCCAGAGTCATTATATCGCTCCCAAAATAAGTGAAAATTAAACCTTTTAAAATACATTTAGATATACAGAGATATTTTCCCACTACTCATTGTTTTCTACCCAGCATTGAAATGCAGTTACAAGAAATTTAACTGCAACACATGTTAATATACCATTTTAGTCTCACTTCAGAGAGTAGCAAAACTTCAGGAAATATTTAAAACTTTACAAAAGCGACTCAAAGTGCTTTGGAGACAGCGAGTCACAAATCTGGTGTACGGAAATGCAGCTCCAGTGGTGTAAATGAGATGGCACTCGGATGTTGCAGAGCCAGGTCCTGTTTCTCCTGTAATTGTTCCCTTTTTTTTGAGCAATGCTTTCTGCAGCAGCCCTGAGTACCCAGCCTCACTGGAGCAATGTCTTGCAGACCCCACAGAGCTTGTCTCACTGCCAAAGGGAGAGCTTGCCATGCTCCCACTCTACATTTAAAGCTTGAAATGGGGCAATGGAATTATAAACCAGCCCACCTCTTTTCTAGAGATGTTGCCTCAGGCACCCGCTGCAGGGCCACGAAGTAAAATAGCTTCAAGTTTCCTTAAAAAATACAGCCACCACCCAGAAAGTGGGAGAAGGATTCTACCTCCTCTCGCCTATCTCCACATGAATTTTGTCACCAAACAGCCTTCACTCGATCCACCTCCTGCTAACGAGAGTCACGCTCATCCTCCACAGTAGAGGGTACAACCTTGTGTCACAGCAGCCCCTGTCACCACCCTGAGCAGGGCGCACTCGAATATCCCCCAGCCACCAGTGTGGAGGGAGAGCTGGGTACCCGCAGTGTCAATCACCTGTCCTTTCTGCCACCAGCCAGTCTAATGTTTTCTACCTAAGCTTTAATTTGGCTTTCTCCTTGTGAGCCCTACTCCATTTCCCATCACGTCAAATAAACCTGGCAAATAACCACACCTCTCTCTGCTGCACCACAGTGTTAGGGTATGGTATATCAGAAATACCAAGTGCTCCAGATGGAACCACTGTCATTTTGCTTCACTTTTTAATTTTTCTTTAATTTTTCTTTTTCCCCTTTTCCTTTTCTTCCTTCCCTGGTATTCCTTTTCCTGTCCTTCTCTTCCTTTTCCTTTTTCTCCTTTTTCTTGCAGCAGCCTACCAAGCAGAGGGAGATCCTGATGAGGCCATCTAACACCCAAAGCTGTCAGTAAGCACTGAAAGCAGTCCAGTCAGCACTATTATATTTTTCTTGAGCTGTACTCTCCCATGTGAGTTCTTAAAAGCAGCTGCTAAAGGCCCTAAGCCAGCAATACTCAGGAAGCGCAGGGTCTACGAGTGTAGGGACGAAACCACCCACCAAAACACTGAGGACAGAGAAACAAGGAAGTGGCAAAAGATCAATGACTTCAGAACTCAAAATTCCTGCCGCCCTCACTGCTTCAATGATGTGTATGTAAATACTGATTATTTTTTTTTTTTTGGGGAGGGATAAATCATTAGTGGCAGTGACGTGTTATAAGCCTTTTGGGGTATTTTTTTCACTAGTAACAGCATCTCTTTCCACTTGGAAGACAAAATAAATGCAGAGGTAATAAAATAAATCTCATTGAGAACATTACTGAGAAATTATATGTTTAAGATTTTTGATTAGATCTACAGAAATTAACTTTGAAACTCTACTGACACTTAAATGTATTCACAAGGCACTTTACATACTTTTACAGTAGTGCTCTTACACAGACGGATAAAAATGCAGGCCACCAGGGCCATTTTTGTAAGAAAAGTTATCACAAAAAAACCCAACCCAACCCAAAAACACCGATTATTAATGCCTAGATTTCAAAGAACATTTCATTTTCTCCCAATTAAAATGCAATACTGTGTCAATAGCCCAACATTCTACAAAAGTGGATTTTATTGCACACTCCTTTTCCTGGAGGATCTCCAGATCTTACAGCTCCAGCCTGGAGGCCCTCAACTGAAATTAAGTGAAGCTGCTTTTCAGTTCAGGCTGGTCTCAGGACAACTCTAACGTCAGATCATTATATTCCACCGTTTTCCCAGATGCACAATCTTGAGGCAGGATAAAATTAAGAACTTTGGCATCTGAACGTGCAGATCCCTAATGTAATGAAGTGATGGGTGGGCTGAAAGCTTATCAATGAGAGAAATGAATATTTGTGGTTAACAAGTTATACACAGGTACTATGACTAGAATTCTTCTTTAAACGAAAGCTACAATTCACAACTTCCCTTCTGTAAGCCCCAAATTCTGGTAGATTCAAAGTCACATTCCCTGTGAGCCTCAAAGCCTGATTTTCTCCCCCATCCAACAGTATAAAACTGCAACAAATGCTGCATTAAAATCCTCATAACTCCCAAATCCACCTATATAGAGTTGCTATAGCAACTGTCATCTCAGGCCTTCCCAGGGGAGAAAATAAATGTGTGTCCTACCTGGTTAATCGGTGTTTGTGTTACAGAGAATTGAAGGGTAACTTCGTTTCGCCAAAAAATAGAACGTATACTGAAGTGCTACCATGTTAATGTGACATTATTTAATCTGAATAAGAATCCACTTTGCATGCACCTTCAAATTATAGTATTTATGTAACATTCAACACAATAAGTAAAAATGTTGCTGCCAAATATACCTGACTTGCCTTGCTTATTGATTTGAATAAAATGAGCATTATAGAAATAGAGATACAAGAAGGAAGGTGGAAAAGTAGAAGGGATGCAGGACTTCATGTTTCACAGTAATTGTATTTCAATAAAATAACCCCCTTCTACACCCCAGGGTTCCTGCAGTCTGGATGCAAAAATAAGCTGATGGGAAACGAATGCAAGGTCAACTGTTCCCCACTTCATTCCAGGATGAATAAAGCTTCCAAGTGGGAGATGGCTGAGAAACCATCCTCACTCGCTCAGAATCAGGATTGTAACGTTTTCAAGTTGAAAAAAGTCCTGAAAATACTTTGAGAAGAAAATCCCATTTGGAGAATATATTCAGGCGCATGTTGACAGTTATCACCAGCGCATAGACATATCTAGAAATGTATTATCTTAATCTTAGCAATTACTAAATAAAAGTAATCACAGCTACAAGGCAATAAAGTATCTGTGAAACATAAAAATATAATGATGACATATCCCTCTGTATTAGTTCAATGACATAATTTGAGGAAAATAAGATCTTAGGGGAAATACTCAACATCCACAACTGCATCTGTACATAGTTAGAGGAGTACAGATACAGACTTCAAACCTGCGAAGACAACGACTTCTTTTAATCTAATGGTTACAGCTCTGGCAAGTTTCCAAAGGGCGTTCCTCCTCTGGGATCCAAGGAGCAGGATCCCAGGAAGCAGTAAGTCTCCACAAACAAAGGAGGGACACTGTCAGCCCGAGTAACCGCCCGGCAGACGTAGAGTACCACGGAGCAGCCTCGGGTTTAGGGCACGCCAAGTACCCGCGTGGGTTCTCGGGTACATAAAGCAGATCAATGTTCAGGTTTGTCATTAAATGGTGGTGGGGGGGGATGTGTGTCTAATTTTTCAGTATTATGTTCTAGAGACTCAGGAAATTTAATTTAAGCTAGAGAATATATAAATATTTTTATATATGTATGGTAATAATAAATAACCATAGGAGCAGAAAATAGCCTGTGAGCTCATAGTCCTTCATAACTAGAGCTGAACTTTGTTAGAAGGAAGGGAGAACACAGTGGCAAGAAAACCTCTACCCTAACCAAGGCTATTTCCCACAAATCCACAGGCAATTCCTCCCGCAGTATTAATCTCTGTCCTGACACCATCTCCCTACTGATACCATCTCTGTCCTCATTCCATTTCTGTACCCCCGCCCCCCAGATACCCAAACTCAGCATCCCCATAGTCCCCTGTCACATCCTTCCAAGTTTAAAAAACAAAGATCTGTTCCAAAAGCTTACTTTAAATTTGGGAAGTGCTTTTTATCTCAGCTGCCTTCTGGGGACATTCTCCTGCAACCAAGGAGGAGGAGAGGGATGACGCCCTTCTGGGATGGATGCTAATGTTGTCCCTCTTGCTGCCAAAGGATGAGGATGCCTCACACGGGGCTGGGAGTTGTGCTTCCATCCACCTGTCTTGGCTGCCTTTTACCAGTGACTTAATCATAAATACAACTATGTTACGTGACAAAGGTTTAAAAAAAAAAAGGTATTAAGTATTGTTGAAAAATGTTGGTTTCCCAAACAATAAACTGACTTTTATATGCACAAAGAGCAAACCAGTATTTTAAGAACTCTACATATCAGATTGATATAGTCACCGCTGCTTTTCCCCCTTCTCTTTGCTTTTACCATGAAAGTATTGCCTGTGGAAATCCACAACAGTGGAAGTTTTAAAAATATTTACATTACGAGTGAGACTAATAATAAAACCATAAACTGTTACTGCCACCTATGAAGTGACATTTCCAGGATGTGTTGGAGCACACCACATGCCCTGCCATGCTCTTGCTCCTTACAGTATTCATAAAAGGAAAACAATCAAAATAAAAAGAACTCAAGACATGAAAACATGACTTTGTGAAACCAGGTTAATCTCAAACCCACCTCTTGAAGCCAGGGACCATCCTTCCCATGGAAGGAGCAGAGCAGTGTCCCCACCACTGCGTCCCCAGGGACATAGCATGGGGACTGGGTCCCCATCGGCCCCCGCAGTCCCCTACTGCAGTCCCTGCTACTAGAAGAAACAAATAATCAAAGCAAAAATGGATGAAGAACCCACTGAGAGGCTGCAGGGACTAATTAATTGGTGGCACAGGGTGTGGGGCGCAGGTTCCCAGAGGATGCCTTCCCACACCACCCATGTTCCCCTCCCATCCTTTCCCTTCCATACTCTTAAAATTTTGACTCAATTTGGCTTATTGATTTTGCTGTGCCTCGCCTGACCTTCCCCAGCAATCTCTGCTCTTTTCAAGTGCCACTTTGTATTGACTCTGCCGTGGAGCTATGGCTCCTATAATTGGTTTAACAGCTCTTTGAGGCCACTTTGTTGCTGATAAGATACCCACAGATCCACGGAGAATTTAAAATAGTTTTGTTGTCAAAAACAATTACACCAAGAGCATAAAGGCAGTGCTTTATCCCTACAGCCCCTTTTCAAAACGTTTGGGTTCACAAGCTGAGCAAAACCAAGGCAGGAGCTGGGCTGCAGACGGGGATGGACATGGTCCCCCCATCCTCAACCTCCCAAACCCACTGACCCTTCAGCTGACGATGGTTTTGATCGTTAGGAGCTGCTCAGAGTTGTTCATTGTTCAGAGCTGGACAATAAGTGACTCTCTTCTCTGTAGAGATTCCTCTCTATATTTAGTGGCTTTCTACCCAATACATAATAAAGGAAGGATCTTTCTGCGCAAAGACATGGCACGATTCCAGTCCCTAGAACTGTGTCCTGGGCCTTAAAGGTTACATCAGCATTTTAGAGTATATAAGAACCATTACAGGAAAAAGACAAAAACACTCCATCCTGAAACACAACTCCCAAAACCTAGACAACGGCAGTGGCTCGCTGGTAAGGAGCAATGGCTACGTGACTATTGCATCAAAGCCAAAGAAACTTAAATTGTGGCGAAACAAGGTAAGGACAACCATATTCCACGTCCACTAGGAAACAGCATCACCAAACAAAGCCTGGAAATTATAACCAACCATGTGTTTTCTGAGTTTCCAGATAGTGGATGAAGAAACTGGCTGAGAAAACGCAAGCTGTGAAAAGGTCAGGAACTTGCATTTTCCACGTGCCACCTCCCGTACGCTGCGTGTTTTATCTCCATCCTCTAGCACAGACTCTGGTATCTGGCCTTCCCCAAACCACACCATCTGCAGCAAGTGCTACTGCTTGAATTATTTGCCTTTTATGCAGTACTTGCAGCATACTTCTCGTTCTTTTTGTTGTTGTTGTGGTTGTTGTTATTTTCTACACTGAACAAGGCAGGTATTTTCGATAGGCTTCCTACTGAACAACATTATGCTTGTATTTATTGATAAAATAAAATAAATCCATACAATGAAAAGCACAACATTATATATAACGCCATTTCCTAGTTTAAAAGATTGTGTTGCATGAGATTTTCAGCAGGTGCAATTTCCATTTCAGCAGAGACCGGCATGGCTAAGCTTAAACGCAATATTTCCCAGAGAAAGTATCTGACAGGAAATCACTAGCAATCACAAAAAAGTACAGCCCCCTCACCTCCACTCATAGAAACCCAGAGAGATGGAGGAGAAAGCGAAGCAGCAAAGCTCTTGCAGCTCCATCTCTGTGTAGAGCAGAAAGGGGGGAAAAGCCCCAAAAGCAAAGCCATAGCTCCAGCACTCGGCCTTGGCACAGCGTGGTGGCCCTGTGAGCCACAGCCAATGTGGGCCAATGCCTACAGGCTGGGAGAGCCAGAGGGACCATCTGTAAGGACTATACCTCCCTGCAAGCCACGCACACTGGCTGCTCAAGTGTGATGGGGACTGAGAATGGCTGGAGAGCAACCCTGAGAAGAAGGACTTGGGGGTGTTGGTGGGTGAGAAGCTCAACACCCCCTGACAACATGAGCTGCCAGCCCAGAAAGCCCCCTGCATGCTGAGCTGCATCCCCAGCAGGCTGGCCAGCAGGGCGAGGGGGGGGATTCTGCTCCGCTCTGGGGAGACTCCACCACCAGTGCTGCCTCCAGCTCTGGGGCCACCACCAGCAGAAGGACATGGAGCTTTTGGAGCGGGGCCAGAAGAAGCCACTGAGGTGCTGGGAGGGCTGGAGCCCCTCTGCTGGGAGGACAGGCTGAGAGAGATGGGGGGCTTCAGCCTGGAGAAGAGAAGGCTCCAAGGAGACCTTCCAGTCACTTCCAGTCCCTCAAGGGGCTCCAGGAAAGCCGGGGAGGGACTCTGGATGAGGGAGGGGAGCCATAGGAGGGTTTGACATTGAAAAAGGGGAGATGGAGATGACATCTGGGGAAGAACTTTTTTGCTGTGAGGGTGGTGAGAGCCTGGCCCAGGTTGCCCAGAGAAGCTGTGGCTGCCTCATCCCTGGAGGGGTTCAAGGCCAGGTTGGAGGGGGCTTGGAGTGACCTGCTCTGCTGGGAGGTGTCCCTGCCCAGGGCAGGGGGGGTGGCACTGGATGATCCCTAGATTCCCCTGAGCTGGAGCACAGCACAGTGAGGTGCCCAGCACCTTCTTCTGTGCTCTGTGTGAAATCCACTTAATCACCATCTCTTTTGCTGTCCTACATGAATTTGTACAAATATCTTGTGCTTTCAAAGAAGGACAGGGTAATTCAGCTCTGTGACTGCATGGAAACCTACAGCTTTTGCTACCTACCAAATGATTTTCAGTGCTGGCAGCAGCCTTTGAAATTCTTTGGGCCTTTCTATCACCTGGTTAAATCTGTGCAAACAACAATTTAAAGCACTTCATCTCGGTCACCTGCAGGCCTGAAGCGTTCCCAGGCAGGGAGCACAAAAGCTGCACTGTACTCCCTGCATCAGACCAAAGTCACAAACGGGCCCAACTGCGTTTAAAGCTGCTTACGCTGTTTCTTATCTCTCCCTCGACAGGGAGAGCAGAGGCGTTTGAAGCGTTTGTAAGACTTGGCAGACCTCCTTTCCAGTGGAAATTAATTCCCTTTGGGGATGCAATGGCTGCCTGTAAAGCCCATTGCAGAGGTGAAATGATACGTGAAAATCTCCATAACCTCTGCTTCTTCCTGGGCGATCCCATCTTCCCCTGGCAAACCGAGGCCAAAACAATTCCAAATCTCTGCACAACCAACCTCCTGAATTTCCATGGACAAAGCTCTGGTGCAGACACCTTCCTATGGAAGAGACCTGTAGCCAAAGCCACGGCCCTGCCTGAACACCACCGCTGTCTTCCTGCCATTTTACTCCAACAATCCATGACTTTAACAACCGTAAATTTGGCGATGCTACCCCCTGGCACAAAATGGGATGTGTTAGCTGGGATCTGAAATTTGCTCACACATTGAAAAGGTGCAATAATTTTATCCCCAGCAGTGAGCTTGCCCAAGTCTCCTGTTAAAGAACAGATGTTATATGAAGATGGGGTGGGGGGTCAGGGGGTGGCAGAAATGGTAGCAAAACACCAAAGCTCCTTTGTGCACAGCAAAGTTTGGGTTCAGCAAGTGGTGCTAACTGACAGCACACTACTGGATCCATGCAAGATCTGTGGGAGAGCACTTGAGGTGAGGTGGGTGATGTTTGGAACACTGGGGGAAGTAGATGGGGTCAGGGCTGGGAGGGGAAAAACAGTGTGATGGGAGTTCAGGACAGCTTAATATTTCAATTTCTCCCTAAGACTAGAGTCACAGGTATTTGGCAAATCACTCTGAAATTACAGCTATCTCCAAACAAGATTCAGAGAGAAGTAAAACCAGCTTCTCCATCACTGAGCACTGGCTGGAGCCACTTGGGCACCAATAGGAACACGCCGAAGGGGCCCGAGACCCAGCAGGGACCCAAGGCTGCATTGCTCAGTCCTGCACAGTTAGATTTAGCCCTGCACATTGAAATAGCAGATAAATTTGAAAACTAGATCAATTTGAATACTGTTTACTCAAAACAGACAGAGCAACTGAAGTTCTCCTTTCTTAAATACTTCAAGTGCAAATTTGAAAAGGTTTTTTCTTGCCCATCAACCTTCTGTTAATATTTTGGAAAATGAATCATATTGTTCTCTGGCTGTTCATTACTGCCATCTTTCTCCAAGGCCACCATCCCCACCAGCAAATATAATGGGAAGATGAGCAAGAGCGAGTTTCTCCTTGTTCCTTTTGTGAGCGATAAAAGAGCGGCTGTTAACGCTTGTACCTGAACCATCACAGCATCAGCTGCAACACCCTGGGCTGGGATCCCAGAGAGCTGCTGGTCCTGGAAGAGCTGATTGGATGTATCTAAAAAGAGCACTTTAAACCTGATTTCTGTGGGCAGCAAAGCCCAAAGTTGGGCAAGTTTGGCGTCTCTTCGTGTCTGCTCTGATTGCTGGGGCGTATTTCCCTAAGCTGAGAGCAGGGGATGGAAGTGATGCGCACGTGAGCCCTCAGACAGACGCACTGCAGGGTCCTCTGCACCATCTGAAGCCTCTCAAAGGCAACGAGAATCTTTTAATCAAGCCTGATGGCTCTTTGCTGCAATTAATTTTTGTAACAATCCCACTAATGGATGAGATCCTAAGGTTTGGATTCTTTTTCTTGAATTGCATAAGTGTAACATTTTGAACTGGCTTTTGGTGAATGAACTCCATGGGTTTAATGGACCTCACTTATGAAGAGAAGCAGCCTGGGTTTTGCCCCAGGACTCTGGCTATACCCTTGCCATGAGCTATTGGGTACGTCTGCCCTGGGCTAGTTTAAAAATAACCAGTACAGAGAGAGGGCCAAGTCCAGTCACAGGAGTTGGAGCTCGGGACAGAGTGTGTAATGTGCCCTGAGGCTGCTGTTCCTGAGGCACAGCACTCCTCAGACAAAGCGCTGAACTCCAGAACTGCAGGAGTCCACGCCACTGCTTTTTGACAGTATTTTTGCTTACATCTTGTATTAAAAATGATTTAGATAAGAGATGCCTCACATCTGGTATTCAAAGTGATGTAGATAAGAGATGCCTTTCTCTGGACGATATGACAGCCAATTCCCACTTATCCAACTGAAAAGATACAATTGAAATGGATGCAACAATAAAACTAATGGCTAATATGATTGCTATTGATCATTTGCCAGTTTACCAAATGAATAACCCACCAACGAAACGGAGAAGGAAAATAGTGCTATATATTGCGCACGCCTGGGTAATGAGCTAACTGGCTAGCTCGTTCTAAAATCCATGTAAAGCTGAACATGGGTACGTAATTTACAACCACAAGGAATCCTGACACAGCAGGTGCACGTCCGTCCATTTTTCACCTACCTTTTCGGCTGACTGGGCAGTGCCAAAAAATATTGGAATGAAGGCAAGCCATACTATACAGGTAGTGTACATAGTGAATCCAATGGGCTTAGCTTCATTAAAATTCTCTGGGACACCCCGAGTCTTGATGGCATACACAGTACACGTAACCATTAGAAGAATGCTATAACCCAAGGAACAAATGATTTGTAGATCCGTAATGTCACATTTGAGAACTCCTCTGGCTTGATCGGGGTTCATAGTTTTCTGCTCATCATAATCTATGATGATGTTGGGTGGGTCAACGGCGAACCAAATAAAGACACCTAGAAGCTGAACAGATATCAAACTGGAGGTGATCGCCAGCTGCGATGTGGGGCTTATAAGCCTGGGTGCTGTCACTGACTTTTTGCCCTGTTCAAATATGCGGTAGATGCGGTTTGTTTTAGTTAAGAGGGCTGCGTAGCTGATGCACATCCCCAGGCCCAAGAAGATACGCCGGAAGGAGCACACAGCGACGTTTGGTTTGGCGATCATCAGAAACGTGATGATGTAGCACAGAAATATCCCTGTTAACAGGACGTAGCTGAGCTCCCTCCCCGAAGCCCGGACGATGGGAGTGTCGTTATATCTGATGAAGGTTGCCATGACAAAAATGGTGGCGATAATCCCCAACATGGCCAAGAAGACGGGTATCACAGCCCAGGGCGAGTGCCACTCCAGCTTGACGATGGGTATGGAACGACATCCCGTTCGGTTCTCGTTGGGCCGCTCGTTGTATGAGCAGAGCAGACAGGTCACCTCGTCGGCCTGGTACTGGTAGCCATCACAGAGCTCGCAGTGCCAGCAGCACGGCATCCCCTTCACCATCTTCTTCCTCTCCCCCGGCTTGCAAGGCAGGCTGCAGACCGAGGATGGGACTTCACGCACTCCTTTGCCCCACTGCATCTCATCGATCTACAAGACAGGTGAAGCAGGAAGAGGCTGGTTATTGAGATGCCACTGTCAGACACTTGGGGTGGGAATGGAAGAGGGGAGGACCAAGGGGAACCCACAACTGGGAAAAAACAAATGGAGAACCTTTCTGTGTGGCAGGCTCCTGGGAAAGGAAGGAGCTACACACACTGGTGTCTTCACATCGGGCTCTGATGCATGACTGTATTTACTGCCATCATTTCTCATTTTTATTAGTAGTTAGTTCTGGTGGAATGACACACAACATCAGACAGAGCAGAAGAGGGTGAACCCCTCCCCTTTTTCATGAAAATCAGTAAGATCATGGCAATGGCTTGAGGGAAGGCAGGAGTTACATTCACAGAACTGCTTTGCATGCATCTAGAGCCTGGGGCTTCTTACTGAGACCAGAACAACCAGAGAGCTCCCTTCCTGGAAATACCATTGACCAGATTAATATTTTAAATGAGGTGAAAATGTGTCCTATATAGGGCATGGAATCAGTGAGAAGGTGGCAAGATCTGCAGCATGAGCCATGTGAGAAATATGAAGGACAGAGAAAATAGTCACCAATGAAAAATGAAATAATTAGATAATATTTCATTTCAAAGTCACACTCCACTTTTGAAATACCATAAATGCTTCTCAGAATGCAAATTATTAATGATTATATTAAGTAAATGTAAAGTCTCACTTGTCCTGCAGCCTTAAACTCCAAAGTATGTGCAAAAAGGCTCCCAAGTACTGCAGAAAATTAGACTCACAGATCATTTCAAAATACTTGAGACTAAAGCCACTAAGCACTTTCCAAGGACAAGGGAGGTCTAGCATTGGAGGTGTCCAGACTGCAATAGTCCAGACTGGAACCACTGGGAAGGCTCTGACATTCCCAGTGCCAACTCATTGCACCAATTACCAACTTGTCTGCCCAGTAAAGTTTCAGTGTCTGCACCTGCTTCTGTGTGTGTGAACGTTAGGCTTTCCCAAATATACAACCTGATCTCCTGGGACTGATGTGAATAAGTGTTAGTAAAAACAAAATTTAATTTCAGTTTTGGTTTTTTTTTTTTTTTAAGGTTACTTAAATACTTACAAGCTCCAGTATTTTGCCTGCAAGTTAAAAATCCTAAGATTAGTTTCTTGAACTGGCTGCCTTGATTATTTATGTATACAGGAGACAGGGGTCTGCAAGTCTTAAGCTGAAGGGTAAGTTGCACTTTTCTAATTTAATTCAAAATAGATCCTGTGTCATCTTAATTTCATATATTTGAAAAAAAAAATCTGAAGTCACACACTGCTCAAACACTGTACTACCAAGAGTCTGCCATGAATGTTATAAAAATAATCCCTCAAAAACAGCTGCTCTAGAGGTCTGCCACTGCTTAAGGAACATCACTAACCTTCAATATTCACAACTTATTCAGAAAAAAAAAATTAATATCCATGAACTCTTCTTTCATACTGTGCTGAGCTGAAGGAGTGTTCGCTTACAGAAGGAATACTGATGATAAAGGAGAATACAAAGACTCGTTTAATTGAACTGGAAAAATGGGAGGCTCTTTACAAACCTGGATTTGCCTTCCCAAGTTGTACGTTTGCCTGGCAAGAGAGCTGGAGTGAGCTGACACGTCCCTGTGTACCCTACTCACCACAGAGGCACAAAAGATGACATTAGTAGGGAAGAGAACCAATGAGATGGTGAGCAAAGAGAACCAGGGCCAAGATTTCCAACCCATGCAACACGTGTGAAAATTTCATGACAATTCCTAAAGAAAGCAAGTGACCGACAGTTTGCATCATCCTTTTCTCAATCACCGATTTGTATCTTACCCTTTTATAAAGCAGACCGAGGCAGGATAACTGTAACTTACCTGGGTTTGTACAGCTAGAAAGCAAGATACATCGTCCCACTCTGGAGCCCCTGCTTTTCCATCATAAATATTAAACACAGAAGTTACTTGACACCCTTTTCACAGCACGCACTGATGTGAAATGAGACAGGCACCCTACCTGCATGGGGCCTTCCCCAGCAATGAAAAGATTTTCACCGTGTTCTTCATGTTAATATCCCACAGAACCACAGAATTATTAACGTGCTATCATACCCCCACGGCCCCTTCATGACTATTAAAGTATAAATTTCCATGTCCTCAAACACATCCCATGGCACCGCTGGGTAGTGAGGATGGCCTAAAGGTGCTTCATTCTGTGCAGATACTGTGTGTAACAAGATAAACAGAAGATCAGGCAAAATCATGGAAAGTCCTTTTTCTGGCCTACTGGGATGCTGCCTTGATAACTCCGTACCACTGGCCTCAGAGAGATTCACAGCGTCCTGCTGCTTCTGGCGAGAAAATTAATGATGAAAACTGCCTGTCAGAGAAACCACCAGGCACCAGGGCCTGGCGCGGGGAGATGAGAATCAGAGTCAAGCTGCTGGAGACACTTTCCCCACTCAGAAAAGGATATTTGTGAAATTATTATTTTTTTTTTGTCTTCAAAAGAAATTGTTTCATAACTCCTTTCAGAAATGCAAACAAAAGCAATAAAACATTCATTTGTGTCTTTGGCTGCTTTGGGATCAAATGATTGTGCCGGATGTACTTTTTTTCTGCCCCCCTTCTGCCCTCCTTCCTTCTTCCATCTTTTACTGCAGTTTCCTTGAAATAACTTAGCTTTTGAAAACCTGGATCTAGAAAGACTTCAATTGTGGCAAGTAATTGTTATATTCAGCAATTTCTTGCATTGACTTAAATCTAAACCTGCTTATATTCAATGGCTTTTTCCCAATGCTTTTAGTCACCCTGAGCTGGAAACTTTCCTTAAAGATTTTGAGTTCAGAGTTTCAGGATCACAAAATCCTGACAAAACAGCAAGGGTAACTTTTGTCCAGCACGACTGTAAAAGGACCTTCAACAAAAAAGCCCCACTAGCAGAGCATTTCATTCAAGAGCAGGAACCACAGGACACAGCCACGTCCTGCCCAAGCTCTGAGTGATGGCAACCACCCGTGGGAACATCCAAGCAGTCTGGAGACACAAAGCACAGAAACCAGAGCCCCAGACTGCCACGACAGGTCTGAACTTCATGTTACCTCCTATATTTATTTTAAGGAGAGATGTGACAGAAGGAAAAACAGTTTTGAGGACGATGCTGATTTCCAAGACAGCTGTGTCAGTGTGCAACCAACTTTGTCCATCAAGAGTCATAACTAAATCACACCTACGAAACCCACTGATGACAAGATTAAGTAGAGAAATGGCAGATCCAGGACTTGGAAGGTTCATGTTCTTCTGCTGACCCTGCACCCGGGCCAGTTTGATCTACTTGGGCAAGGAACTTCACTTTGTTTTTCTTCCCCATTTCACAACCTACAAGCTGGAATGGCTGTCAATTATAGTTATAACAAAGACCTACAGAAATCTTTGAGATCCATGGAGGAAGAGTGCTATAAAGTTATAAATTCTACATTTCTATAAGCCAATATAATAAACTCTTATCCCATAATCAAAAAGATATGATGTGAAAATGCTAATCATCATCTAGAAATCAGTATGTAAAGAGTTTCATAAATCATAGGAAAGTACTCTTGCAATTAACACAGACGTTGCTTTTTTTACACAGAATGTTCTATTTCAGTCATATATAGAAATAGCACATGAAGGATTAGGGAACTTATTTTTCCCAAACCAACACCACTTGCAGATGTAGCCAGAAATTTCTACACAATTTTGCATCTTGAACTTACCACTTGACCAAGTCAGTGCCGAGGGACACAACAAACTCCTCCATTACAGTTCTGCCAGATTTGTGAAGGATGCAAATCCCAGGCTGCAGTAGATGCTGCAGGCAGATATGTCTAGTGTCTCAAAAAAATCATGTATCTACCCATCATCCACTTACCATCATTGTAAGCGGCACATCTTCAACAGTGTCATGAGCAGACTGATGCTGTTACTACCGATGAACTGATCTGATAAATGGTGAAAAAACCCTCTGAACCAACAATTGGTTCATGGCAGGAAATTCAAAAGAGCTGAGAACTTCAGAGATGGCCCCACTCCATGGTTTTGCATCCAATAGAGCTACTGTGTTAGAGAAGCACACAATGTTTTGCCTTGTCACCACAGCCCAGAGGAAAAAAACACCCCCAAACCCAAAACTAAAACCAAGCAAACAAAAAAAAAAAAACCCAAAAAAGAAAAAGGGCCCTCCCAGACCCAGTGCCTTCCCCCCAAGCACAGGGCAGTGCAGCATCCGTCACTGTTAGAGGTTAACTCTATCGCTCTTCTTCCCCGAGCTCTCCCAACTCCTGCCTATCACCCAGTTCAGAAGTGCCTTGAGCTGGAGGGGTGGGATCCCTTTCCAATACAAATTCTCATTATGCTCACTACAGAACAAACATTAACAAGAAACGCTTGGTCTGTCTCATAAGGCCTAACAAAATTGATCATTTTAATGAATAAAGTAACTCAATGCATGTGTATAATTTAAACATCGCTGGTTTTTTTTTTCTCACCACCACAAACATTTCTGTAATAAGCTATTTGTTCTGAACTAAATTGTTTCACACAATGTTTGATTAAAATAAAAATCAGTACAGAAATAATTACATTAGTGATAATTAACCTACTTGGGGAAAAAAATAGCCATGTTCCCTGCTATGACTTTCATAACTGTGCCATTAATTTCACGGACACATTAGAAAACAATTGTGGAGGATTGTGCTCAGATTTATTGCCACCTTACAGATTGCTTTTGGACTCCAGTTACTAAGTCAGCAGTTCAAACAGTTTTTGTATATTCAACTTTACAGATTGCAATATTTGCATGACTTAGCTCTTCAGGCTTAGCTATTAATGTCTTGTAATTAGTTTCTAAATCCAGGGCTTTAACGTGATAATGGTTTTAAGCTAAGAATATGTCAATAACACATAGTCAACAGAGCCTTCTGCAAAATATCAACTAAAAGCCCTTAAACAGATCACAGCAAGGATAAGCCAAACTACCAGAGAGGGATGAGAAGCCACTTCAGTGACTTACCCAGACACTGCAAATGAGGTGTATCACCTCATACTGTAACTTATTTTAATGTCACCGCCTGCAGAGGACTGACAGAGAAGCCTTAAGCCCAGCACAGAGCCTGCAAGGTGATGGAGGCAAAAAGCCCCATGGTTTTTTTGCTTGTGAGGAACAAATCACTTTATTCTGAGTGACGTGGGCTTAATGCATTTTCAGGATATCACAAAAGATCACCAGAAAGCAAAAAAAAAAAAAAGGCTCCCATTTAAAGAGAATGATTATTTTTCACAGTGGGAGCATATCAGCTCTGGGAAGCTACGGTCCCATCCCAGCCCCTCTCTGCCAGCCCTCACCCCCCCTGGCTCAGGAGTCACCCTCTTGACCTGGATCAGCACGGGTTTGAGCTCCGTTACATCCTGGCACCCTGAAATGAGGTAAAGTCTGAGCTCGCTCCTCTCTGTTTTAAATCAAAGCCAAAATCCAGCTGCTTTAAAAACCTGTGCAGGGCAGGAGTAGGACATGTCAACCAGCATCCCTGACACCCAGAGATAATGAGATCTGAACCTGACCACCACCCGTTTTAATAGCATCTCTGCTGGGATGGGGGTGCCGATCATCCCAGACCTGGTCCCGAGCACTGCAGCTCACCCCTGCCTCACAACAGCAAATTTTCTCCCCCTACTTTTGGTGCTGTTGCACAGGAATGCTGTATCAGCCAGACGAGCATCAGCCCAGCACTGCCTCACCCTGCCCCTGACACCAGGGACCACGTAGTTTGTGCTAGAGAGTGTTTTTAGGTGTCTTGGGACAGTTCAAAAGAAGCTACTTCAGAGGAAGAGCAAAATCTCCTAATTAATACAGCAGAGCAGGAATACTTACTTTAAATCTCTTCAATCTATCTTCTTTATAAACACAAGCTAAATGTCCTTCTATATATTTTTGGTCCTGTTTTTCCTACTGCTGCCCTTTTAGTTTTGCTGTAAAGTAACGGCGACTCCTGCAGGAGCGGGCAGTGTTCTGGCCATAAACACACACAGGACAAGCAAATCACAATTTTCTCATTAACAGTGGTGGAAACTCATCATTTCTCAAACTCTCCCAGCCAAAAAAACTTGTGATTTTTCATTGTCAGCACAAATCAGAAAACATTGTCAACACATAATGACAACATTCCCGTAATCCCAGACCCTCATCTTCACACCTGGTGATTCAGACACCCACTAATGGGTGAAAAGCCCCCAGGACCAGTCTCACCCAGGCTCTGCACAGCTCTGACTTCCTCCTCTCCTTAATGCTGTGCCAGCTCCTGGGAAGCCTCGGCATGGGCAGGGGTCCCACAGCGCTGTAGGAATACGTGCAGAAAATAACTTTCCTGCAAGCTTTTGGAAGAGGCAGGACAGGCTCGCTCGATTCCCCTGGGGGAGGAAGATGGGGATGCTCAGAGGGCGAGGAGCCCGGGAGACGGGGATGCTGTCAAACCATCCCTACTGCGCCTTTGGGGCTGGACACCAGAGTTTCACTGGGTAACTGATGGAGGCTTAAACTGAAATACTGGAGGTCAGTTCTCTACCTGTATTTTTCTCCAGGAAGAAACCTCTAATTTCATTTCAACAGCATCAGTACCTGTAGGCGTATCGGGGAGAGGTTCCCTCCCATTCCATTCCTCTCCCTCAGCCTTGTGTTACCTATCAGATGGAAAAATTCCCCTGGCACCAGTTCTTGCCACCTAGAGTCAAGGACAGTTTGGGTACCGGTATAAAAATCTACATAGCATTTGCATGACATTTTATTTAATACATCAAACTAATTATAATTTAAACTTCAACTAAAAACCATCACTCTTGTTCCCCTGCTATAACTCCTTTTTGGTGATCTGATCATAAGCAGTTCTTAACCTACATATAAAACTCATTTATTTTTCTCTTTCCATTCCTGGTCTTACTCCTTCTTTCATTTTATATTTGTCATCATTTTCTACCAACCTTACCTGCTTTAAGGAGACCAGCAGCAGGTTACACCCAGCACTTGCAATAACATCTTTAATGAGATCCAAAGGCTATTTGTTCTGCATTAAACCAAGGACATTTTTAGCACAACACCAAAGAAGAGAAAAATGCTTAATCTACAATTTTTGCAAAAACGCTTATTATCATACATTTCTGTTGACACACAATAAAACTGAGAATTAATTATTTTAGTGCTTTTATATCTGGCCACAGCTTTGTGTTGGTCTTCTCCCTAATGGAAGGGGATGGACCATGCATCTTCAGTATTCGTCCTGCCTCCCCTGCATAATTTCTTATAATTAAAAAAGAGCATGTACTTCCAAATGTGCATTTATAATGCGCAATTCTTATCTATTTAAGTTAATAGGTTAGAGCAAATCTATCTTCTGGAAGCAGAGGCAATCTAAGACAATTTTTCATCCTTAAGTGGCTTAGAGTCCCGAGTTCC
Source organism: Nycticryphes semicollaris (assembly GCA_013400055.1). Classification (NCBI taxonomy): domain Eukaryota; kingdom Metazoa; phylum Chordata; class Aves; order Charadriiformes; family Rostratulidae; genus Nycticryphes; species Nycticryphes semicollaris. The sequence continues at coordinate 991,261 of VXBJ01003100.1, forward strand.
CGGAATCAGCTCCGAGCCAAGGAGTGAATGACAGGGCATTGGGGGGGGTTCATGCTGCTGCCCCCCGGGTTGTGCCCAGCACTTCATTCCCAGCACTTCTCGCTGTCAAACTGGCCGGGAGAGAGTCCAGCCTGACAGTCATCTTCCCTATTTCAGAAAAATAGGCTAAGCTCATGGTGCCCTTCATGTTTCACGTGCAGAAAACAACATCTCCTGCTCGGGGAGCAGCGCTGCCTTTCTTACAAGCTGGGCTTAATTCCAGAATATCACCTATTCATTTGAAAATTAATAAAACCAGCCCTCAGTGTGAATCGCTGCTCATTCTACTGCAGTCATATTTTTTTCTTCCCCCCTCAAGCAACAAGAGAAATTTGTAAGGGAAAGTTTGGTCTCCAAGTGCTTCTCTTCGATTCCTGCTGCAACCCAGCACCGTGCAAATCTCTGCGGCATAAATTATCTGCTTTTGTGCCTTTTTTGAAGGGTGCTCTCAAGGCATCTGTGCAGGGGGTGAGGGGTGAGGAGGAAAACTTATTGCACAGAATTAAGGGGATATTTACACGTCAGATTTCAGCTTCATACGGGGAAAATGACAGCTCACGGTGGGACCAGCCTGGAATGCCTTAATCAAGTGACACTCCAACTGATTTCAATTGGAGCTTTCCTTCAGTGTTTAATTATACTATAGATCACCTTGAAATCACCAGCAGGTTACTCAAGAGACACAGCTACAAGGGAGAATTTACTCGAAAAAGTGCTAACACTCTAAACACTTTTTTTTGGGGGGTGTGGGTGTGGTGAGGGGGTAAGATCTAGCTAGTGTGGTGCAGGGGTAATGAAGATAACCTCTTTTAGCTCAGCTACTGCTTCGTACTGCGTGGACCACAGCCCAGTGATCTCCAATGCCTAACTTTCCCAGTGATGGAAGTCCTGCAAGCCCTGTTTATCGGGTGCCTTACCCCGCTGCTCCCAGGAGCCTTTGCCTCTTTCCCAGCTCAATTCCCACATTTCTGGCATCCCCCTGAGCCAGGACCACGCTGACCAGGCTGGCCCGTGAGATTTGACAAAGGTACTCTCTGCTGAGTGAGAAACCCCGTGATTTTTTTCCAAAGTCCTCCAGCTTGGCCTGATGAGATGGATTTTAATGGCCATGACCAAAGGCAGGTCCTCGCCACGAGGGTCTGCACCTCTCCTTGATTCAGACCAGCACTTTAGCACTACTCAGAAAAACTGTGATTTTTTTCCTAGATCGAATCTCAGAAACAGGTAAGAATTTCTGATACTTTTTGAGACGTTGCAGAAAATATTCTTCTCGGAGATCTCTGTAGAGAGGAGAGTTCAACGATTTAAGATTGGTAGTGACAGACAGAAGTGAAAACATCAGACATTTTTTACTAATAAGCAGTACAACAGCCTTTGTTCACAGCAGTGTCTGAAAGCTGGTTATACAAGCAGGATGATAAGCACCACGTCTCAGCAGCCGCAAGGCACAGAGCACACACAGCACTCCAAACAGGAGCTCAGCTGAAACACCTTCTACACACGCCGTTTGGTTCACCTTTACAAACACAGTTGCTAAGCTGGGACTCTTTCCTTGATTCAATCTACGGAGCTAAATATTGTAGGAAAGGGTCGTCCTCCATCATCCTTTGAAATTTGTATTAGTGTAAATATATCATTAAACCACGGGCCAAATGAGAAGCCCCAAACAGAACCAGAATGAAGTTAACCATGTTGTGCAGAGGGCACAAGGTACCTGCTTTACTCAGGAGGACACAGAAACCTGTAATGTCAAGGCTGAGAAAGCTCCTGCCAATCCCCTTTTATGTGGTATTTTACCCAAAGAATGCCCCTTAGTGGTAGATGCAGTGTCACTCCAACCCTTAGCAGCTGCATCTTCAGAAAAATCCTCAGAGGACTGTGCTGTGGGTGCCCATCTCCCACCTTACACCCCTCGCTGAACACTATGCTCCACGGAACCCCAATCCATTAGGCTAGAAACGGGCAAAACACCACAAAATACTGAGACTTATCCAAACTTTTGCAAAAGGACACTTGGGGATTGTCACATTCCTGGCTATGAATCCGGTCCCAGCGGCTGAACCAAGCTCAGTAAATCACTGAACTGGTCTGGACTTCATTACCGTTAGCTTCGTTAGGGAGCTGCACCAGACTTCACACCCATAGGTCTCGTTAGGGAGCTCATCTCATCCAGCATTTACAGGAGGCAGGGGATGCAGGCAATACTTGCTGCACACGAAGGGGGACAGCTCATTTTACTTCTTTAAAATGGTCGATCTGCCAGCTACAGACTAATTAGAAAAACTAATCGTAGGATGTGGGTCAAAAATAACAAAGCCTTGACACAGATTATGCTCCTGAAGCGGGTACATTTCTCCTGGCTAATGACTGCTCGAACTCAGAGTAGGAATATGGATTTTGACTGAGAGGTATTTAGAGCAGATGTGCCTACAGATATTCATAGGTGTTTATGCAAAACACTCCTCTAAACAGCATCAAGCCCTTTTACAAAGCTCCTTGTGTTCAGCAGATGGGACCAGGAGTGGGACGGTGGTGCCACTTGTCAAAGCTCGGAGGAGGTGTCACTGGCAGAACTCAAAAGACAGAAAAACCCTCCACTCATCTCACTGCTCATGACCTTTGACCAACTCCAGATGTTTCTCTTGTCATATACATGAAGAGAAAATTTTGCTTAATTAAAGGAGTAATCTGGCTACTAACTGGAAGTATGAAAGCAGATCTATGGAAACTGTAGGCTGGACATCCTGCTCGTAAACATTTAATGCTTTTTGGCATAAGCCAACCTGTCCTTTAGTGTCGCAATCTTCACTGAAACACAGCTGAAAATGAAGCTTCTGATGAACGAGAACAGTCTACAGTGAAGAACACACTCCTTCACACCAGCAACAGGTCACCGTGCCCAAATGACCGTGGCACTGCCACTTCATAGAATGGCTTGGCTTGGAAGGGACCTTAAAGCCTCCCCAGTGCCACCCCCTGCCCTGGGCAGGGATATCTCCCACCACACCAGGTTGCTCCAAGCCCCCTCCAACCTGGCCTTGAACCCCTCCAGGGATGGGGCAGCCACAGCTTCTCTGGGCAACCTGGGCCAGGCTCTTACCACCCTCAGAGTGAAAAATTTATGATCCAAATCTCCCCTTTTCCAGTCTGAAGCCATTACCTCTCATTCTATCCCCCTTGTAGACAGCACCTCTCCAGCTTTCTTGCAAGCAACCTTCAGACACTGGAAGGCTTCTACAAGGTTTCCCCAGTCTTCTCTCTTCTCCAGCCTTAGCCCTCCTTGGGGCCTGTCTAGGGCTTGGCATCTGTTATTGGAGATGAAGCACCAGCCTGCGTTGTGTCCCCTGCCATCACACAGCAGGATCTCAACAGGAGCAGTCTGATCACAACAGGGTTCATACACACCTCCTCGCACAACAAGGAGGGAAAAGATGAAAGATTTCATTTCAAAGCGAGGTGGCCCCGTTACACAGCTATGTAAGGAAAAAAACCTGTTCAATATTTTACTATTCTGGCAGAAGGGGCCTTAACAAAGTTCCCATCAATCAAAGGTATTTCAGATCTTTAGTCTGCTTTTCAGGATGGTTAGACATGTTTGCATGTACCTTATTTCAAATATACCCATTTTGCAGCTAGAATGTAAATAAGGAACTCAAATGTCATGAGGTATAGAGTAAATAATTAGATAAGGTTACCTCTTTGTGACCTAATCTTCCTCACAGAGAAATGCTGTTTTCCATCCCCAGATCTCGGAGCAGTACACGAATGCGGCGGTACGGGATAAACAGGACGAAGGACACTATCGAGGGTCATAAAGCCAAAGCCTTCAGCCCACGGTTTTTAGCCTGTGCCCACTGACTCTACCAGAACATCCCACTTATCTGTGGTTCTGCACTTGCTCAGGGCCCTGGAGGGTTTCATTGTGCAGGAGGACAAGAAACCTGCAACCCAAAACACCAAAGCACGTAAAATACATCTCAACCCTTGGGCAAAGCAATCACTTGCCATTTAAGCAGCTGAAAGCAAATATTCAAATGCCTGTTTCTAACACGCTCATAATGCTCAGCAATGGGTAAGTTTAAGTCCTAAATAACAAGCCTGGATGACAATGGCAAATCTAGAAGCAAATGCAGGAATTCTGATTTTTCTCCTCAAAACTCCTTTTTTGTGCTGTTTTTCATGGTGTAGCCATGAGTTGACCTTACCCAAGTTTTGAAAAACGGATTATCCCTTTCTGTTTGTTTATCTCTGCTTATGAGCTAATAACTTTTTTCCCCCTGTTATTTACGATTATGAAAAAGGAATACATCTGCCAGATCTGATATACTACTTTCCAAACGGAAAGGGTAATAACTAGAGATGTACCAAATGGCATGTGTGTAATTTGGATAGCATTTATCTTGAAGTGCCTGCCAACTCAGAATGCTTCAGTTTATTTATCCTGCTAATTCCCAAGCTGATTCAAAGACCAGTATTTGCTAGTCAAATTATTTGGTCCCGTTTTTTTCCCTTTTTAAAGAATCAGCATCAATGGTACCGTAATTTTCTCATCATGTCTAGCGTGCATGGCATAATGACACACAGGCCGGGGAAGCAAGATGAAAGAAATACAAAATTCTGAGTGAGACTCAGTACCTAACTCATTTAGGCCCTAATTGGATTGCTGCAGCATTATTAATGCTATTAAATTATCTCGGTCAGGTTATACTCATTCCATAGGCCCCTAAAAGAACTGTAGACGAGACACAGAAAATTAGGGTTGGCTGATGGGATCATACTGCACTTGGGGCCACTCTTCCACCAACACCATAGTCGTGTCTTGCTGAAGCCAAACTGGGAGAGGAAGAGGAGGGTGATGAAGGGAAGGTGGCCACCATGAGGGCTGATGCTTCTGCTCCCAAAACTGTGAGGGACACTGGTGTGGGACGTTGCAGCAGATAGACTGAGATGGCACGGAAAAACCCAGCAACATAGGTTGAAAATGAAGATCATTCCATGGATTTATTGTCTAAATCAATACAGATAGAAATACTGGCCCTCCAGTCACACCCTGCCTTAAATGATAATGGTATTGGCCTAGTTGAAATTCTACTAAAATTCTGCAGAAAAAAAATAAAAATCAGAGGCCATTTTGGGGGTTTTCCTTGTGTTTTGGTTTGATTTGGTTTTTTTTGTTGTTGTAAATTAACCTTGCAAAGTGAAAGAATTGTGTGTCTCATCACATTTTTGAGTAGTAAAGCAGAAATAACACAACACTTTGCCTTTCTCACCCCGTCCCCTCCTGTCTCTTTGAAAAGTGAAAAAAGGGCTGGAACTGATAACTTCCTCCCTCCAGTCCAGCACCTGAAATATGTAACTATAAGACACACTCCTGGTTGTGCACTTCCCTTCCAGTGCAGGGAATTTTCCTCCCACTCCTTCACTCCTTCCCTCCTTCATGTAAGGTGAGCATCCTGCTGCTCTGCCCTCTCTGAAGGCCTGCCCCAGCATTGGGGGGACCATGTGTAGTGCTCGTGAATGAACTCAAACCTTGGGTGATGGTGATGGAGGAGTAAACCTGTCCCACCTTCTCCAGCTGTATTTTTGAGAGGAAAAGGGACCCACGCTTTGCTTTTGCAAAGGGAAGGTTAAGTCTGTGCAGCCCTGCCCCAGCCAGTCTGAAGGCCAGGCATGGCAAGAAGGGCAGAAAATGTCTAATTGCAGTTACCACTGGGAGCCAGATGCTCGGATGCTGCTTTTAATGGTCACATCCATACCCTCCACACCACAAAGAGGTGTGATTAACAAGTAAACAAGCTTGTCTCGTGGGAATCATTGAACATCGCGTTTTCATATGAAACATACATTTTTCAGATTAGTGGAAGAAGAAACAAATAAAAAAAGGAGGCTAAAAAAAAAAAGAGCAGGCTAAAGACCCCGTGCAGCTGTTTATTTGGGGCTGTTATTGCCTATCTTGTGAATGATTAGCTGGAGACACATTCAAAAGCACACTGTATTTCTGATATTATAGACTTGCTGCAAACTGCGTCAATTTTCTCCAGAAATCAGTATTCAGGGACATTTAAAAAGTGATTACTTTTGACCCACTCAATGTATGTTCTCTGTCAGGAACCTTTATACTTTGCTTAAATGTTGGAAAGTCAAAGGACTGTTTGTGTTGTCCTGATGTGTGCGGGGCTTTTAAAATACCCTTTATGGGATTTCTTTCTCCCCTCCCAAGCAAACAGGCGCGAGATGATGCAATCAGCATCATTTCTGATCTACTGTCCTTGGCACTTGCATTTGTATGGCAGCAAAATTGCATTTTGAAAAACACAGCTGGATTATGGTTTGGGCCTACAGAAATAGCTTTAAGCTAATAGTTCCCATGTCTGTTAATACACTATATTAAAAAACAAATTTACATGCAAATTCAATAAATAAAAACAGAGACAAATAAGCAAGTCTTTGGCTGCTGTTAATAGTCAGAGGGCTACTGGTGTGACTGGAGGATGCTGCCCAAACCTCCTACGGATCTGCCAAACCAAATTCTCAGGCAGGTGAAGTCCAAAAGCCTGAAATCCTGCACAGCTCACTTCTCAAAACATGAACATCTCAACAGCAACCACTGTGTATATCGCTCGTCCTCTGCAGACAAACACGAGACAACCCCTTTTTTTGCCCTTTTTCTCAGGATGCATCCATGGTTTGCACCTCCTCGGCAGGATTTGCAGGTCCCCAGCTGCATCCCGACCTCTGGGAGGAAAACACCAGGCACTCCCCGCTCACAGACCCAGGGATATTAAACTAAAACCTTCCACCACACCTGACACCAAACCACAATGGGAAACATAAAGTGGGTCAGAAAGGAAGTTGTCCATGGAAGAGTGACTGGTGTCTCAGGGGCTGCCCTGCTGAGCTCGCCAGACATCACCCCCCACGCCACTGTCCACCACCTCTGAGACAAGAGAACACACTTATTTTGCAACGCAAAACACAAAAATTAAGTGCATTTGATCCAGAAGCAGAAACTCAGTCACTATTTTGCTGATAGTTCTCCCCTATTTTCCAGTCACAGCCTTGGGTTGCTGTCGCTTACTGTGCTACTTGCGGGTCTCTGTGTACCTCCAGCCTGCACTTCAAAGACTTAAAGAGAGATAATAGTTTCTGTCAACCTTCCTTTGCCAGGGCAAGGATGAGGTGTGAGCATAAAAGCTGGTGCAGCATCCCTGGAGATTACCCACAGCAGAAAGCAGCCCTCCTTCCCCTGTGCCTCTGAGGCATGGGCAGAGCTGAGGGATGCTCTGGCTTCAGCCCAGGAACTGCGGGGTTCCTGCCGGGTTGAAACAGGGGGGGAGAAGGATGGAAAAATGTGGTAAAATCACAGCTAAACACCACCGTGGATCTAACTAAAAACCTGAGTTTTCTCCCAGTTTTCCAGACAGGTATTTGCCAAATGCCGAGTGTCCATGTGCTGTTGGACAAGGTCTTGCTGGTTCCTGCTCCGAGGGTGGTGGAAGAAGCCTCGTGGTGAGCAGGAGAACAGCTTTTTGGTTGGGCATACACAGTGTTTTTCTCTCCATAGCCGAGTGAACATCTCCAAACACAACAGAAACACATCTGTCACTGAAAAGCATCTTTCTACTCTCAGGTGTGAGAAAAAAAAGAAAGAGTATAACACACACACTGACATTATTACTCCTGTCAAAAGCAACCAAACCTGTTAATTATCCATAAAATATCCCAGCAAAATATTTGCTCTTGAATATATTTGCTCACAAATGTACATTACGTTTGCAAAGATGGATTTGAGACGCCATGTGTAGGAGAAAAAATAAATCACGCATTTTAAAACCACAGTGATTTCCTTTTTGACCACCTATTTCTTACGTGACTCATTCTCAGAGCGTAAGCTTCCTGCCTAAGGCTCCTGGGTATTAAAGAGAGCAACGCAAGATGAAGCAGATTCTGAAGTCACCAACTCTTCTGCTACGTAATTTTTTTCCATTAGAGATTTTATGAGCTCCTTACCTTTCTGTGATTTTTTTCCTGTCTCTGAAAAGATATGTAATACATCTTAGACATCCTCTCTCAGCCTGGCTTCTCTTAGCATTTATATCCCTACAAGCATTTTACCTTGTGACGCTCTCAGACCTGGAGGAAAATGATACTGATGCTCGGAGTTGCCAAAAGCTGATCTAACTTAATTCACTTTGCTTTGCCTAAGGTAGCCTGGCTCAGGCAGAACACATTACTGCCCGGGCAAAATGGGTCAATAACAAAGGGGAAATGACATTTCACGTCTCTAATTCTGAGTCGGAGCTAGTTTTCAGAGTCAGGTGGAAGATTTAACTGTTTGCCTTCCTCTTTTTACATAGTGAAAACCAATACAGAACTCCCAACACATTGAGTAACCTTTCTGTTTTTTAAATAAATACAGTTTTCATGATTTTTCAAGTGAGGCAAGGGATCCACAGTTGTCTGGCTCTTCTCTTTGTGGATCATTTTATCTTCTCCCGCTATGGTTCTGTTATGCTATTCACCCCCAACCTTACCAAAGCTTCCTAATGTTCAACTCCTCCTCTGTTACTTTCCCCAGACCAAAAAAATGCCGCCCTGGCAGGATTTCTGGGTCACTTCACACAAGACCTTGCTGTTGGAAGACTGCACAGGACTATGACCTGAGTACGTGCTGCCAATGTGTGGACATTAATGCAGTCAACATCATGTTGCTCCCAGATATTCTGGTTTGATTTGGTACAACATGCTAAATGTTCAGCACAAGTGTACTGAAGGACACCTTGAGGCACACTCTGAGATTCTCTGGATTACAACATGCATTACCTGAGACCTCTTGGGTTTCTTTGGAAGAAAGCAGCGGTGAAAATGGGATTCTCTGCAATGATTGATGACTTGCAATGACTCATTTGTCTCTCTTCTGTGGAACAGAAGTGCTGCTTGATTCATAGGGTCACTATCATGTATTTTGAGGCTGTGCCCTTATTGGAATAAAAATTAAAAATAGCGACCTTTTTTAAACCCAATTCCTCAAAACCACCTTGGTTTTACTGCAAGAGCACTTACCAAATCCAGCTGCAATCACAGTTTGTGAGCAGGACCTCGCTGTTTCAGTCCCACTGCCCAATAACCTGCATTTCTGGGGACCCGCTGGTGGACTGAGGAATTAGCATATGGCCATTCAGCGGGTTGAAAAATTCCCTTCCAGTTGGCTGAAAGTTAATTCTGCAAGTGCAGATAATTAAAGGTGTTCGTGCCGGTCATGGCTGACAGGAGCAAGGGAAGATTATGGAACCTAATGATGGAACGAAACAAACAGTATCCATTATTGTAGCACACCTTGTCGGTACTGACACGTCAGGCAGGGTAACTCGTTGGCCAGAGCATGGAGGAGGTTGTATTTTAGTAACACACGGTTATAATTATTCACCACCTTCAGATTTCTAATGGGACTGGATGCAGTTGGGCTGATGGTGTGACGAAGGCTGAGCGACAGCCAAGAGCTTTGCAAACAGGCTGTATAGATCTTTCTGGAAGGACTTTGTACTCACAGTGTTTGTGCTGTGAGATAATTCCCAAAGAGCCAGGCCCCCGCTCCCCCACGAGTGTCACCGTGGGTCACAAGGTGACTGAGAAGTGGGTGGAGGGACGGGAGCAGGGTGAGGGGAGCAGATGATGCAGAATCAGTAACAGTGACATGGGGGAGAGGGGCTCCAGGAGGTTAAATTAACCTCAGTGAGCACAAATGCCTGAAGAAGCAGTCCAGAACTTTGTTATATACCACAAAATTAGTTATTTTGGGGCAGAGCAACATTTCCAAAGGGTGCCTTGAGGACATAAGGAATGCCATCGCCCTTGGACACAGCCCTGCTTGAGGACCAGAGGGAGCAGCCGTTGTAGTTGGGCAGGAGCAGCTCAGGCTGAGCTGTATTTCCATGGGATAGAAACAGCCTGGATCCAGCTACTGTCCAAAAATGTCAATGAGGCAGCAGTGGCTAAAATAAATCCAAATTTTTCAGCTATCAGAAAGCCAGTTACTCCTGGATACAGCTACACCTCCATGTATGTCCATCTGCTGTAAGGTATAGCTAATTAAGTCTAAGGGTTTAGCCAATTTCATTGAAAATGTAAACGCTGGTAATTTTCAACAAGTGCCTGCATCAGCTGAAAGCTCAAGGTGTGGCACTGCCATATGAAAACAAAACATACAAATCACTGTTAATACTTAAAATCTTAATTTTTAATAACACGCTGACCTCATTTGCTGAATTTGTTTAATGAGACAAACCCCTGAATAATGCATCCCTCCTTCAGCCCAGCAGCTCCCAGCATCTCAGACTCCAGGTTGTAATACAGATGTATTATCTCTGTCCCAGCTACTCGTTACAGCCTGTAACAGGAATAGGAAATGACACTACAAGGGCCAATTTATGTCACAATAACTGAAATGAGAAAGGAAATTGATAGCAATTTTTATCTATCTTGACGTAATCTTTGCACCGTGATTTTAACCATGCTCGGATGTCGCCAACCAAGTGAAATCTTAAGGATTCTATATTGCAAAGGGCTGTGCATGTATCTACATCGACCCATCAATAAATGCATGTGTAAAGTCATGTAAACACACCCATTTTTTCAGTATATATTTCAAATAGGGGGTTTGCAATTACATGCTACGTGCATACGGGAGCTGGAACTGATAACGCTGCCAATAATTGTGTTTTCAATAACACCCAACTTCATCAGGGTGAAATTGTTTAAGCTGAAATTTTCTCGGTTGGGAGATGCCAATTTTCTGCTTTTAAATTTCTGAAAAAAAAAAAAAACCCAAAACAACCCCACTTCAAAATACATTCTTTTCAAAGCACCTAAAACCCCTCAAAACAACCCTAAGGTTATTTTGATGAAATTCTTCCACCCCTTGCTATTTGAAGCAAAAAATGTCAACTGGCCAAACAGGTGCCCTTGTTCTCCTTCCACCAGGAACTGGGGAAATCCCAGGCTTTCAATAAACTGAAATTTGCCAACGCTCCAGAAAGATCTATCTTTTGCTGCAAAATATTCTGAAAAAAAGCCATCTGCTCCAAATACCATCTATTCCCAAGAAAAAAACCAAAAGAAAACAAACCCCAACAACTCCCACCCCCAAAAAAAACAACCAAAACCCAGAAATAAATTTGAACACATTTTTAAAGAAAAATACCATCTGTTGGCAGATTATTCCTGAGCATCAAACTTCACTGAACAGTTGCCTGGGTCTAATTGCCATGCTGAATATTTTACCAAAAAAAAGTCAGGTACATACAGGTCTCCTGCCAGAAGGTTAGACATTTAAACACTGTTTTCATTAGCTTGCTATTCATAACATTTAGTTCCAAGGTCTATAACACAGACGTTTATGGCATTTAAATAGATGACTCTGAGCCCAAAGAGATTCGGTAGGTGTTGAAGTGTGCAGGGTCTGCAGAAATCACACAGATGATTAAAAAGGTACTTATTGTATTTCTATTGTGGGGGGAGGGGGAATAGCTACAGCAGGGAACTTGCACCGTTGTGTCACTGCCTTGCTTCAAAATTGCTGTGGGTCCCCATCCTCGTGGGGTGGGATCTCACCATCGACTCACAGACACTCTGCTTGCTCCAAAGGCAGAGACTCGGAGGTACAGGAACCTTACTTTCTTTAAAGCAGGACTTTTTTCTTTTTTTATCCACCCCCCCATTTTTCATGCTCCTCTAAAATACTGTCCCAAACCCACAGTGACAAAACCAACGTAATAGAGCCATTTCCCCAAGGAGGGGGGAGTTATTAATAAGCTCACAGCGATTTCCTTAGCACCGTATAACACGAGCCAGGATTTATTAGGGGGAGTCACATCTGTGTAACGTATGTGTTTACGGACCCTTATTGATAATTATCAATACTATTAATCTCCTAAGTGCTTGTTGAGAAAGATTGCGGCAATATATCACTTATGGCTGGAGGAAATTAATAAAGGAGTGAGGGATTGCTGAGCAGACAACGGCCTTCCCGGCGCCGCACGCAGAGGACTCCCTTTTAACCCACAGTCGTGTTTCAAGCTCTGCTCTGCTTTGTGCCACTCCACAACTCAAGGGCACATCTATAAAACAATACTGAGCATTTTTTTGGGTTTTTTTGTTTGTTTTGTTTTATCTCCCCACACAGTGTGTTCAGGCATCTTTAATATGTATGTCTTTCTGTTTGTAAACAAATTACTTAGAGAAACGTTTTAATTTTCTCTGTCTGGAGCTCAGAGTTAACCCTGTCCAATGCTTTGGAAGCAGAACATGTTTTGAGTGAGGGCTGCTTGAAATCTCTACAGCTTAACAGCGGACACCAGGCGATGGTGTTTTCCACCATTGCTCTCTACTGGCCGAGGACACACCTTCTTCAGCCATCCCGAAAATGTGCTGCAGTGTCTGAGCAGCACCCGAGTGCCCAGTGGCACCTTTACGAGCAGTAACACCGAGCTGGAAGAGAGCACTTGACAAGCTGGAGACGCCAATGCAATTAACACAACATGATGCACCCTATGAGGACACTAACAGGCTGGAGTTACAGCATTAATTAGACAATCAAACTGAAAAAAAAACCCAATCCAAACCCATCAGCTTGCTTTAGGAAGACAACCCTCTCTACTGGCAAATAAATAGGTCTCCTGCAACAGTTTCACTGCTCACCAAGATGAAGGTGAAGGCCAAACGGGGTGTTCATCTTCCACCACCATGTTGCGAGTTGCAGAGGGATGGTACAAGATGAACACCCCATCTCACTTGGGTGCTCCACCACACAACAGAGATGGGAGCACTTCCCTCATGGAGAGCTTCCTCAGAATTCAGCCCAGACCTCTAGCCCCTCATTACTCCATCTCAATGCTCCAACAACCCATTTGTCACTAGACGACAGAAAGTAGCCGGTGTCCCCATGCAAGAGGGGACTTTGAATGAGCTCAGACTTTTAATGACTCTCAAAAGCTTGTTGGTATGAAATATGAAAGCAGGATAGAGATGGAAAAGGAAGCCAAAACTCTGGATTTTTGGTGAAATGCAAGCCTGCTGCTCACTTCAGCAGTAAAAGAGATTGAACTCGTAGCTCTATTTGTCCAAACCCAATAGCAGTCTATATACTGGGAACTCTTCTGTGTAAATGCCAATTTTAACAAAAATTATTCACAGCAAGTCCAGTTTTACCTTCCATTCTGCCCAACTGTTGGAAATTTCTAAATTTTGCTATCATTTTAGAAGAAAAATTGAAGGAAGTGGAACATACGCACGTTCTGTCTGCTCACCCATCTGTCTGTACCAACTTCCTTCTTCCTTCCTAATAACTTCTGAACTTACTGGCTGATTTGAAGCACATTTGCTACAAGGAGAGATTTCTTAAGGGTGTGACTGCAGGACTGGTAAAGCTCAGTCGATGGTTAGTAGAAAGATTCACCAACACCAAGCATCTCTCTCAGCTTTTTGGCTCAGCCAACTAACCAGTGGGCTTACGTGTAATTCAAAGGCAGCCCCAATTCAGGCTGTTTCTTGCCCATTCAAGGAGTTATAAGGAGTGCAGGAGGGAGTCTGGGCACTGCGGGGATATTGTGGAGACAGCTATGGGAAGGAGTCACAGGGTACATGACAGACAATGCTGCTGTGATCAGGTATGCAGGAGAAAAAACTCTGGAAAAAACAAGATTCAACAATTTCACAGGGATTGTTCGCATTATTATTGGGCTTTGACAGTCTTGCAGAGGTTGGGATGTGAACACATAATAAACCTGGGACCTGCTGAGTTAAGTCTATCTAGAGAAAGAGAAACAATATCACCAAATTTCCCACGAGAACCTACAGTTCCTCTAGGAGTAATCCATCTCTCTCTCCTTCAGGCACATCAGTTCCTCCAGGAGAGAAGCAGAGAGATTTCCGGGCTTTTTCAGGCACTTCAGAGCACTGGAAGTTGTGCTCATAGAAGGAAGCCACATAGAGGAGCTGGGCAGCCAGTCCCTTGCCTTCCTGTAGTGCCTCCTACTGAGCAACCTCAACATGCTACACAGAGACTAATAAAGGCACAGAGGAGTCAACAAGACATCTATTTTTATCAGCTCCATGGTGTACAAGGGGTAAAACAGGACACAGAGAGTTAGTTATCTTTCCAAAATGCAACATGAAACATAAGGCATGAAGGCAGAACTTGTGTCTCCTGGCCACTCTGCCTTCATGCTTAACCCACACTCATCCTCACTATCTCCTACTGCTTGAACAGCCCAAGCATTAGACATCTAGTTGTTGCTAAAGTTAAAAAAAACAGACAAAACTGTTACCCATTTGAAAAGCAAAACAACCAAAACTCATCCGGTACTTCACACACCTCCCTTTCTCCATAGTCAATCTCCTCCTTTTCACCACTAGTGCTGTTTGCTTTTGAAGCACGCCATTAAAACTAAATACAGTCATAGAATCATAGGATTGCCTGGGTTGGAAGGGACCTTTAAGATCATCCAGTCCAACCATCAACCCAACACTGATAAAAGCCATCACTCACGCGTGTTATTGAGCACAATTGTCTAAAATAGTCAAAGCAGTGCTCTTGGTAATGATGCATCTGCCTCGTGACACAGGAATGTACCCTCAACACCAGCACAGTGAAGCACAACCCTGGTTTCAGATACTAATATTTCTGTGGTCCACTGTTTTATTGTCTAATTGCACTAGCTGTATCTTTGCTATCCCACAGGCCGTGGGGGTGGTGACACTGGATTTCAATGGGGGTGCAGCCTGCCAAATTTCTCATCCGAAAATCCAGGGCAAAGCATTCCAAACTGCGGGAGGACACAAACTATAAACATTGCACACTCAGTCTGCACGTGGAGGGGGACATAAAAGAGCTTGACATGGCCTTCATAAAAGAGCGAGAGGCAGGAGGTCCTCTTCCATGACCTCTGGTGGGAGGTGGGTGGGCATCTTGTAATCACAACTTCCCTGTGGGGAGAACAATGGACTGCAACAGTTTTTTCATGGAACACTGGCCAAGCCATTTAAAATTAGACATCTGCTCATTTCATCCTTGCGTAGATATCAGTGAAATTCAGCCAAAATTGTTGCTAAAGCAGGCGCTGAGAACCAGGCAAAGCCGCGCCAGGTCGCCTGACATCAAAGGAAAATTTAGTGATTGCTCTGCCCTTACGTAAAAACCACATTATGCCCTGAGTTTGCTGCAGCAAAGAGCCATAAAATATTTTCTTGGTTACTGACCAAGTTCTGACCTCAGATACAGGAATGTAAATCCAGGGCGAGTCAACGGCGCCCAGAGGAGACACTTCACACACAAACTTGGTAAAGGGAGAGCGGAGTCGGGCTCCGGTGCGTGCAGGGAGCCGACATCTGCCTTCCCTCAACATTTCTGCCAGACATAAGAAAGCAAAGGTGATACAAAGATGAGGAGAAGCTCTCAGAATGAAAGACATACACAGATGGTTGCAGGCATTTTGTGAAACCAGGTTTATAAACTGACAACAAAACCCCCCACAAACTGATGTAGCGCACTTTAGGACTTGCAGAGATGTTAAAGGTGGCATTAGTCTATCTCCTGTCTTATGCAATAGGAAGAGAAAGGCAAAAAGGAGTTAATCTGTAGTTTTACATGAAAATATATGGTACAGCTATCAAGATTAATCAGCCCCATGCTCCCCTACTTCTGCCTCTCACTCAAAACACCGTGAGAATGGGGAGGTGACAGACAGTGCTGTAGATGAGACTATAGACTGACCCAACAGGAGCACTGCTCCCAGAGAAACAAAATGCCAAAGAGCTCTTGCTGCTTCTTTGAATGAGGCCAACAATAAGGAAGAAAAACATTTACTCACCTATGATGGTCTTCGGCACTTATTTACCTACCGCCTTTGAGATCTGGAGTGTCCTTACCATTAAGGCCTTTCTAATGGGGCAGAACCACTTTTCTCTTTTGTAGCTGAGGAAATTCAGACACCGGGAACTAAATCAGGCTGCCCAAGATGACACATCTCTCCGGAAAACAAAGCAGCACTTCAGCATGTTCTAAATTAAAAGTAGCACTCTCACCAAACATCCTTTTGTTTCCCCTCTCATGTTGATATTAAAGAAATAAGAATTTGGGAAATATACGCTGTACTGTTACCTCCACAATAATTACTGAAGATGAATTGTAGCCTTTGGCAGTTTTTCCTGGGATGGATTTAATAGCAGCCATTATTTTGACTGGTTATTTTAGAGTATCCTTGATGTCTCTAAACGCCACAATTTTCTTTATTGTTGTAAAAAAACACAGACAGGATCTATCACAGCAATGCTAATCCTGTAAGAGAAACCAGGACCCATAAGTGAGTAGAAGGGAAGTTACTGAGCAACTCTCAACTCCTGATACAACTCTGTAGCTGTGAGGATACGGAGGTGAGAGAAGTGTGCTTTTTATGGAAACATTTAACACAACAACAGGAATAGAAATCAAGCTCCATTAATTTAGCTTTAAATTTTAATGAATCAGGATGTGTAGTTTATATAAAGAAGGATTTACTTAATAAAATATTAATATTTTTGCTAAAAGAACTGTAAATTGCAAGTTAATATAGTTTTCCTTAAATAGAACATCAAAAGTTGAAAGACACACTATAAGAGCATGGAGCAAATAGAAATGAGCCCCAAAAATTCATGAAGAGCAAAATATTGTGGTCAGTCTCAAAGACTCTGGACCACTGGTAATCCACTTTAATTGTTCCACTTAATAAAAGACGTGAAAATATTAAAATTGGAAAGAGAAAGGGTCCTGCATTGGGTTACACAACAAAAACAACGATGGTGCTCTGGGAGCCCTGGAAGAGTGACCTGGATCTCCCTGCAGTTACTGGGTCTCCTCCCGCAAACACAGAGAGCCGAGGCACAAGCCACAGCTGATGTGACCACACGCCAAGTGCCAGCCATGTCCTGGTCACCTCTTGAGTATGTGCCAGGGCTGGACCACACTCACACAGCTATCCCTTTCACCCTGCACACTGTTTTCAGAGGAAATCTGGCAGCAGAGGCAGCGAAGGAACCCTATCATGCCAAGGATGGACAATGTGAGGACAGGGAGGTGGTATAACCTTGAGTGGGAACTTTGATCAAGAGAAGAAAACCCTTTTGTAGCAACTGGTGTTTCACTTCAGGGGTCCCTTGGTTTTATTCAGGCTCTGCTGCTGAAGAGCAGCCAAACTGAACTGAAAACACTGTGCTTTAGTAACGATCTCAAAGGACTCATATAACCTGAAGGTTAAAGCAGCCCTGTTTTCTCCATGTACTCGAGGCTGAAGGAACTGGCACAAAGTCAAGCAGGAAGCCTGAACCCAGAGCTCCAGAGACTTGTCATGGACCATCCTCATATGGATGAAGCCAACACAAGAGTCTCCAGCTCTCAGCCACCCGTCATGCTTTTTTTTTATATCTGGGAAACATCAAAGTATCTTGGGGATCTTTGATCACCTGCTCTTACGTGCTTGTTTTTCTGTAGGCGTCATTGCAAAGAGGCCATCTCATTCATATGGATATCTTCACTACATGCTTAAAAGTAACAACGGAAAAGTGAGTCACTCAAAAAAAAAACCCCAAAACATTTAGTTTCTGCTTTCCTAAAACTCGAAAACCTGAAGAATATAACGAGGAAAACTGAAAAGCGTCTGCAAATGAAAGCCCATTGGTTTCAAACCACAAGACATTATTGCTTCATTTTCCAACTTGGCAACAAGGGACTTCAGAGACACAAAAGTAATAAAATTTGCATGATCACCTAATGCATCTATTAGTCTGAGGAGCTTTGCTACTCCGGGTACAGAGAGAAGGTTGCAGGGCAGAGTGAAAGAAGATAATATTAAAAAAAAAAAAAAAAGCATTATGTAGCCAGAAGAAAGAGTAAAGACCCCCGCTACTTTTTGCAGAATAAAAATAAAAATTAGAAAAAAAAAAAAACAAAAACCAAACCCACCACGTGACTAAAAGGTGCAGAGAATAAAACAGACTCACATTCAGCTGGAGGTCATCCGTCCACTGGCCGACGAGGCGGTAGCCAGGGGTGCTGGTGTTGGTGGTGTGGTACTGGAAGATGTCATAGCGCCCTGGCGCGTCACCGTTTTTGTTGAACATCACTGGAGTGCCAGCACTGCCTGGGGGAAGAAAACAAGACAAAATCCAACCCAACAACCAACAAAAGCCAAATCACTGGAAAAGTATGTATTTTATTTAGTCACAGTTGAGAGCTTTTGGACTGGCAACACGTTTCAGGCAAAGGTCATCTGTCACCACAGCCATATAAAATAGATACTTTAGGACACAGTAGTATAATCCCAGCCCTCTTCCAGTGATTAATTATCACTGCCCAAACCCACTGAATAAAAATAAAAGGAAGCAAAACCAGATCAGCCTTACTTCATTCTAGCTTTGCACAAAGCAAGAAATATCAGAAGGCTTTGCTTCTGCCCTCCAGCCTCCCTCCCATCTCTCTTTCCTCAGGGAGTTCTTCAGTGAAAATCACTCCTGTGAATGGAGCCTCTAAATGATTCCTATCCGTCCTCCTCCCCCCGAAAATGTTCCATCTGCTTCTGAGAGATACTGCTGTCAGAAGTCAGCCCAGGTCTAGTGAATCTTGACTAGCATCCAGAAATAGCTTCCTCCTCCACAATATGTTCTTATTCCCGTAATCAGCATGCTGTTGGGATGGAAAAGAACAGACTACGCTATAGGAAGACTGTTCCTTGTGTACTCCTTTATTTAGATTCTATGACACTGACACAGGCTGAAAAGTAGCTCGGTCAGGAACAGCTCAGGATCAGGAACTGACTTTATTTGCCATATGCCACGGTGACTGGCACCTGTAAAGAAGTGAGGGCAAGCAACAAGGCAAGGGTACCCACCACAGCCCCTTCTTTGTGCCTGGTGCTGGGCAAAGCCAGACAGCATCCTGGAGGTGCCCTCATAGCCGAGTGATAGGCAGGTGATTCTGGATCCTCAGGTGAGACCTCACCAAAACATCTTCATTTTAACTACCAAGGCATGAGATGCAAACCCCTTCTTAGATGAGAATTTAAGCAGTGTTGCATTTCCTCAGATCCCTAGGCAAAACCTTCGAGGGTGACATTTATTTCAAGACATATTAAAATAGGTTTCAGTAGGGTAGAGTAATATTGTGTCAAGATTGAAGATTATGACAATACTCCAGCATATCTATATTCAAAGCTTCCTCCTCCTGCGTAACTTTTTTTCCCTAAAGCAATGAAAAATCTCTCCTGTTGTAGCATTGAACTTTAAGATTATGGTTTTCTTCATGATTCCCATTCTTCATTGAATTCCAGCGAGTGAAAAAAGATTTGAAGGAGTGAATTAGCATAGTCTCCATTCGAGCCCTGGTAAATTGTTTCCTGTCTATTCTACAATCCTCAGAGATCTGATACGGATTCAGTTCAAAGGCTGGTGCAGAAAATCTTCCACTGAAATCTCCCCTCACTGGTTCCTTATAAGCACTAGACAGATATTTAATTGTCATTACAGATTAATGTAGCCAGAATACATTTACAGCGAAAACACTTAAAGTGAATTCGAAGAAATGGCTGTAATTCCTAGGGTCCATTGGAAAGTCAGCACAAGTGGTAAATGGGATTTAGGTAATCACGACTCTTGAAAGGCTGCATATTATTAGTTAAACTTGGTTTTGTCAGAGTGGACAAAAAAAGTACAACTCAAAGGGCAGGAGCTCAACTGAGACTCCCAAAACGCAACACAGACATTTGTGGATTCCCTGTATCCTGACAAAACCCCAGCACGGCCACAACGGAGTATCCATGCCTGCAGGTCAGGAGACAGAGCGGGAGCAGATGCCACGCCAACGTCCACAGAGAGTCAACAAACTCTGCTGCCTCAAATTCTTTTGTAGGCTGAGGGGATTAGACAAGAGCAAGTCTATGATCACCTTCACGGGCCATTGGGATGGTTGCCTGGAACCCCCCTGGCTAAGGCCTGGCCACCACACCACGGTGCATGGGGTAAAGCCAAGTCTCTGCCTCCCTGGCTGGGCACCCAGAGCAGGTTGTCCACCCGCCTGCAGCCAGAGCTGGCAGGACCCCAGGCCCCAGGGCAGCAGTGGGCAACAAGGCTGACAAGGAAAAGCCCAGCACAAAGGATAGATGCTCTTATGGACCCGAGAGGTCCGAAAGTGAGAATGTATCAGGAACCATCACTCCAAACTGTACCATTTTTGTGTTTTGCAGGAACAAGAACACTTTTTGTAGGTTACTGCTAATCGTTGTGTTGTGTAGCTGCGTGCAGACAGTGTTTTAACACTGACATTTAAAATAATCTGTAAGTTCAGTGGATGCAGCTGGATTTTACGGGGATGCAAACTCCACAGCAGCACAGCACGATACAGCATTTGCTGGGTCACCTCCAGAGGCCCCAAAAGGCACAGTCCCTGGGGACACCGACCTGGCACATGGATATGGATATTCAATAGCCAGGAGTAAACACACCCATTGGTATTTTCAGATACATCACCTTTTTTTGTGTTAAAATTATATATAGAGAAAAGCTGTGAAAAGTCAGGGATTTCAAGGCAAGACAAATACGTATAAAAAGGCAAAGAACTCATAGTCTTGGGTTATAAGTCAAGCAGAAGCATCCTGTTTCCTGACTTTGAAGTCAGAGTAACTGGACTCCCAGACAAGGATCTGCTTAGTAAGTGTGAGCCTTCTCTGACCTTTCTGAGGGCTCTTTTTGTGCCATCGGCCCATAGGGACCCATCAGCCCCATTTCAAATTGCTACAGCATTTTAGTCTCTGCTTGCAGCTTGAGTTCCTTTGTGCACTTATGAAAATAATAAAAAGTAATGTATGAAAATGACTTCACAGAGAAGAAACTGTTTGTAAATGCCATCCTATTTGTTGTTTGACTTCTTGATCTTCTAATTATTAGAACATATGGTTGTTTAGTTGGGTGGTTTGTTGGGGATTTTTTTTGGTAATTGAGGGTTTATTTTCCTTCTGTTAAGACTGACAAGAATTTTTCTCGGCCCCAGCAAGCACTTCAGCAACCGAGTATTGGCCTCTAGACTGCAGCTTCCTGCTCAGTCAGAGGCTACGACAATTCAAGTTGTCTTCAGCTCCCAACAAATAAGCTGCTTTCTCACTGCACAGACACAGGGAGTACACAGCACCCTTTCACCTGCAGGATGCTTTCAAAAGAAAGGCACCATCTGACTGAACTGGTAGGATTTCAACCTCTTAATCACCACCAGGTGAGAAATGAACGAACAAAAGGACAGGGTGTCGGATTGGTGTAATTATTTAAGGTGTTTCTTTATTATTCACTTCACATTTACTGCAGTTTGAGTACCTGCAGGACTTGTACGAACAAAATCTTTAGCTTTTTCACTGGCAAAACTACAACCACTCTGCACTCTGAGATTTTTCAGCATCTCGCTGCATAAGCACTTGATGTTTTAAGTTCTCCATGTTTTGGGCCTTTTTGGTCTCAAGGTAGTGTGACGGTATCAAAATTCATGCTGAGCTCCCAGTACAAATCCAGTCTCTCTTCATTAAAGCGTTGCTTGAGCTCTTTCTGCATGAATGTCACTGCCTTTGCAAGGAAGAAAAGACTCCAAAAGCAGGTACAGACAGAATGATTTCAGCTCCACGGTGACAAAGAGATCTATTACACGCAAAGAGGATCTCAAGCTCATGGGATCAGGATGCTTGAAAACGGGCTGCATTTCCCTCTCTGCCACACAGCTTGGACAAAGCACTCCCACTGCTCTACTTTCTGCTTTTACAACAAATTTAGGTAGAAGACTGGGAGACCAGGACTTTAAGCATAGACAATATACTGAAGACTTTAATAGACTGAATATTGCTTTGCAAGCCCCGATCTCCATGAAACGGAGATGCACAGCTGCACCTGTGACTCAGGGAAGGGCAGGTTAAGATCAAGGCTAAATAAAATCATGATAGCTGACACAAACCCAGCAGCTCATTCCTCCATCCCTGCCCTCCGTGACATGACAGGTGAGGACCACATGGGCACCAGCCCCTGTGTCCCTGGAGCTCCCAAGTTTTATCCCAAGGAACACAACACCCAGACCAGCCAAAACCATCCTCATTGCTTTTTCCACACCCTCATCCCTCTGTGTTTTTCAGGCTGGCCTGAAAAACTGCTTGGGGAGTTATATGAGGGTTGTTCATCCTGCACCACTGGGAGGACTCAACCAATCCACAGCAATCTGTGAGAAGAAGCTGGCTTCAGAGCATCTTTCTATAGCCCTAGGAATGAACCCCAGGAGGGCCACAGCTGAACATGGAGCCTGGGCATACAAACACATGTGCAGTTATGCACTGCAAATATGACAAGAGAAAGATAAACTCTGCCCCTGGGTAACGAACCTTAAAAGGAATCGGTTCTTTTCCCAAGGAAATGCCCACAGCCAGAGAGTCAAGAGAAATTAAAAAGGCTTAAAGTTATCTCAGTTTTGCCACTATTCTCCTTCCCACGCTAAAAAGCAAACCAGGGTTTCAGTCCCTGAGCTGGACATGAGTTCCACGTGTACAAGCAAGGGTAAACACCATATGGCCATGTAAATCTATTACAAATTGAGGAAAAAAGTCATCTTTTAAAAGCCTCACCAAGGAAACACAAATAAGGAACCCAAAGTTGGTGCAAACCAGTTCTTGGAGCTGGATAGTAAGCAACATTAGCTGGACACCCAATTTCTCATAAAATGCTTCTCAGGTCTATTAAAATGATCAGATGACCATTCAATAACTTTATACACAGAAACTGTCCAGAGGTGACCATGTATGAGCTGCTTTTCAGAACCAAAACAGCCTAAGAGCAACGCACTGCAGGAAAGCTGCACTACTGCTACAGGAGCTTTGTCCTTCGTAATTAACCTTCCAGAACAAGAAAGCGGAACTCTCCAGGCCTCCTCAGATCATTCATCTCAAAATTTGCTCCTGGATGCAGTTAACACCACTTACTTCAAGGAAAGAAATTAAAATGTCCTCCTAGTCACCTTGCTGTTTATAAGATGAGTTATACAGGAAGGAAAAATATCCTTGGCACAAATGACCAAGCTCGACAATGAAATACCATCTGTGTTCCTACCTTTAAATCCCTCAGGCCCTATTGGCTATGTGTGGGTTTAGTTAAGTTTATTAATAAAAGTGCTTATTAGTAGGTCGCAGAAGGGAACGCTTCCCCATGTTGTCCAACGAGGACATGGAGCTCGTGCAAACCCCTCACAGGCAGCGACAGCCCTGGCTGTATTTTTTCAGTACTTCCCTAAATCTGTTCTAAATATGGATGTGGAGGTCTAACTTTTTGGCTCCTGGTTGAATCTCAGATCCCTGTCTCGTACAGAGCTAGGGCAGAGCAGTAAGATAAGCACATTAGCAAGGTTTATGGAGGGGAAATACCATTAGGTTGCTGAGATGTTAGCTGCTGTAAGAGATCTGCTCTGGTGCCTCTGGGCTGGTTGCAGGTGAATGTTTGTTAATGAAACTAATAAAATTACAGTAAAACATATGGGGCAAGGAAATTTTGCTGATATTCACACAATGCAATGAAGAGAAAAATACACGAAAGCCCATTGTACTGTAGGAAACAAAAGGTTGGTGTTGCAGCCATCACCGCTACACCTGGGATGCATAGATGGGCAAATGGCAACCAGCCAGACAGAACATTCTCCCACCCACATTCTCAGGATGTTTTGTCTCTCCTCTGAAATCATCCTAGGGGAATGAAGGTTGGAATAGCTACTCAAAATCACATAGTTCTGCCTCTTCAAGTGGACCTGGCCCTTTAGCTGTCCTCTCCCTTCTCACCATGGAGCCAAACTGAGTTCAGGGAACCAGCATTTCATCCAGTTAGTGTTTGTCAAGCACAGGAAAAAATATAAATAAGTAGGAAATACGATGTGTTATGGTAACGAATTTCTGGGGCTACAACAGGCATAGTCAGACACCAGCTCAGGCTTTTACCCAGCTATTTCTCCCACAGGAAATCAGTCTTTTGGAAGGTCTCCTAAAATCGCAGCAGCGATTTCTCTCTCTGGACAGTAGCAGCCTATTTGCCTTGGTTAAAACATGTTTTCAAGCAGATGCTAAATAAACACGGACTTCTGCCACAAACCCTAGTGAAACCATAAAAAGCGCCTTGGTCTGCATTGGATAGAAAAAAAAAAAAAGATAAATAAAGTGAAATGAAGTGGAAGAGCCCCAGGGGTGACCAAGGCCAGCTCACCGTTGAAGTTAACGCTGCGAATGTACTTGAGCAGCTTTTTGCCCCCCGCGTGCTCCATCTCGGGGCAGACGCCGGGGTAGTCGGCACAGAGGTCCTTGTTCATGTGGTGGAGCGCGTGGGCCATGGCGTAGACGGCATCGATCACGAACTGCACCTTCCCCTCCTGCTCATAGTGGGAGTCCTTGCCGATTCGCTCCTGTCCTGCACGTTAAAAACACACACACACATACACACACAGACAGAGGGACAGTAAGGAACAGTATTTTCCTGATATCAATTACAACTTAATCCTCTTGCAGCACATTTGAGGAGCTGCATGTTTTAGTCAAGACAATAAAACATTTTGAGTTAAGGTTTTACTAATTAAAACAAACCTCCTTTCTTGATAGTACAACCAGCAACACTTCTTCTTGCAAGTTATTCTACCATAATGCAGAGAAACTAATCCTACCACAAGCACAAACTTGAAGCTTTAACCCACAGGGACCAGCTCAGAGAGACACACCACCAGACTCCGTATGCTCCCAAAGTGCATCTTCGAAAGAAGAAAGCTTTTAAAATAAGCACAGCTGGTATTTTAAAGTCTGATGGTTCATTGTGTTGCAAATCCCAGTCTCTAATTGGAAGACAGAGCCAGACTGAGGGAAGGAAGTATCCCTTCAGATGCCAGCAAAAGGGTGCTTCAGAGAATGGAGTGAATGTGTCACCTTGGGAAGCTCAGAGTGTTTGCATTTACTATGCACCTCCTTTGTCCTCAACCTGCAGAGACCAAAATGTCCTTCAGAATCCACTTTAAAATATTTCAGCAGGTGAGAACTTAAGGAATCCAAACACAGTGTCATCCAAACGGCAATGGGGGAAAAGCAGTGCCTTGAGAGCCACCCCTTGGTGGCTACAGCATGTCAGGAACGGTAAACCCTCTGTTTAGAGACCCTCTCATTCCACGGACCAAGGCTTAAAATGTCTGAGAGATGGGAGGCACTTTGCAGATGACAAATCAGAACACAGAAATACAACCACCAAGAGCCAAAAGAGCTCAACAGCAGCGACAAAGAAGGTGAACCTAATACTTTGTGTGGTAGGCTCATGCCTTAACCATCTTCTTCCATCTGACGCTTGAGAACATGTAACCTCATTATGTGATTGTAAAACCAGGCAATTAGGTGGCCCTCTTGCTTGTATGGTTGTGTGAACTGATAACTGGGTGCCTCCACAATTAAACAGCACACCAACAGTATTTCCAGAGCTTAAAGCAAGGCACGACAGGTTAAGAATCAGAAATATTTTATTACCTTTTTTTTTTTTCCCCTGAAGTTATCCACTAACTTCTGGTTTCACTGTGGCCAAGTAACACCTGCATGATTCAATCTGTCCGGCCTCAAAATGTGTGATTATACTTACCTATCTCACCAGGGCTTCGTGAAACGTAATTACTGCTTGAGAAGTGTTCTGAGCTGCATCGATGAAAGCAGCAGAAGTGCAATCTATTATTTTCCAAGGGTGGCAACACCACATCCCGCCTGTTCCACTCGCAGCATCACACTTCTTTCTAACCTCACATCGGTCTCAGGCACCTTCCTGCTGCATCTGCAGGTCTGGGCAGTGCCAGGAGCTCCAAGAAACCAGCCCTTGGAGGCATCTCTTGCAAATATTTTATAGACTT
This sequence comes from Nycticryphes semicollaris, assembly GCA_013400055.1. NCBI lineage: Eukaryota > Metazoa > Chordata > Aves > Charadriiformes > Rostratulidae > Nycticryphes > Nycticryphes semicollaris. The sequence goes on from VXBJ01003100.1 coordinate 1,017,251, forward strand.
TCAATCCAAATAAATGCTCGGTTGGAGGATGCAAGTGGGGAAAATTCCTTTGTTAACATCCTTAATTAGAAATAGAGATCAGTGAATTTAAATTAGCTGGTTGATACCAATAAAGAAAGGAAATCAAGTTATTGATGACTGTGAGAACTAATGATTTTTAGCAGAGGCCAGAAGCTCATTTTCCTGTTGCTGCTCAGTTAAAAAGTCTGTGTCTCTCCCTCCTGCCCTAAGGAACTTTGCTCACACCAGGCCCTGCCGTCCAGGGCCAGCTCGAGCCTTCTCCCTCCAAAAATAAAAATCCATCCTCAAGGAACAGCCAAGTTCTTCTCCAACCTGACTTCCCTGGGAACGCAGTCTATCATCCATTAGCCAGCCTATAAGCTAAGTATTTCAAGGGTTTTTTGGCTCGTAAAAGAAAATCAGAGCGGGGCTGCAGTCCCCCCCTTCCAGTCGTCAAAGATTCTGCTCGTGTGCCTCACCCCTTCTCCCACCCTCAAGGTAGGTTCATCTAGAAAGTTTACACAGTTCTGGTGCTGGCAGCTAATACATATATTACAGACAAAAATATTACATATATATTTAAAGCATAATTATCAAAGGTATTTATATAAACGTATGATTTGTTTATAAATATATATGGAATATGTACACGCTACTGTGTACATCAGCAGTGTATACACACATGCTGTACACAGTCCAACAATATGACTCTCAATCCAACAGTGGGGGTGTAGTTAACACCCAGTGACTTCAAGAAACTTGTTACAAGTCAACAAGGGCTAGGAAAAATCCTGCTTTCTATGACCTCTGCACTGTAGCCGCGTATTTTTTATATTTGATCCACTGAACGAGTAAACCCCCAAAGAAGAACAGATCTCCAAATACCCCTTAATCTCAGATAAACCTTTTAATTTGAGTGGAAAGGTAGTGGACCAGATTTATAAATAAACACAGGGAGATCACCACCTTCTGACAGAAACTCCACAAGCACCAAGGACATCTAAATATATCCACAGGTGGTTTGCTTGAAGATGAGAAAAGATAAAATCCCTGTATATGAGCATATTTAATTATCAACAATTTCCCCCCTTTTTTGTTCTTCTCCCTAACTACCAAACTGCACCACTGATGTCGGATCCACTCAATCTATGAATTAGGACTGAGACAACATCTATGAAAGCCCCTCAATTTTGAATCTCAACTACCCTGGAAACACTGAAATCCCGCAAATACTTCAGCAGGGTGACAGAGCTCCCAGCCTGCAAAGATCAACGTATGGTCCTTTTCATTACTTCACTCCCCTCTCATTGATTACAAACCTTATTACATTTCCAGGCCCTGACAAGGAAAATGCTTTTAAGTGGTTTCAGCTCAGCTACGTAACCAAATTAGCAATGCAAGAGAACGCGTGACAAGGGAAGTGAATCTGGGATTGAAATGCTGTGCACAAACAATACTGATTAGGCATATTAAGTTCCAGAAGCACAGTTGGCCAAATGCACAGCAGAAAGAAAACCTTCAGCAATGAAGATATCTGTGAAAGGAACCTGAGAAAATCCACTTAAAAAAAACAGAAGCAACGTCAACAGTGTCCTACCATGAAAATAATAAAGATCTGAAAAACTGAACAGAATTTCCAGTGACAAGAGCGCTTTCCTCTACTGAAAGCAGTAATATGTATATATATTTAACATCGAGAATTTGTGTGAAGGCCGGGTATGAAGTCAAATGTAACTGCCCACCCAGAAAACATGCATAAATTTATACCATTAGAAGATGTGTATGCTGTCCTTCATGTAAGCTGGCTTGAATTACCTTTTCAAGAGACTATTGTACTTCGAATTTTAGCCTAAATTTGAACTAGCAAAGACACTTGCAAAGAAATTGCCACACTTTACATTTGTCAAAAAGCCTTTGGACTTCAACACTAAAAATAAAATAAAAAATATCTAAATTAATGGGCCTGACTAAAGAGTGTTCCCTCCGGTTTACATCCAACTACCATCACAGGAACCCAGTGACCAGCAAATCAGGACCAAAAGTATAGAAATTCAACTATTAATTATTCCTGGAAGAGAAGTCATTAGCTCCTTGCAGACAAAAGCAGCAGTGCTGGTGCTGCGTGTGCCCCCTGGCAGGGGGGCAGCCCTGGACCCCCAGCCCAGCTATGCCAGGACATCACGGGGGCCTCAGGGGTAGAAGAGAAAGAACCATCGTATGACCTCAGGTGTTGGGTGCAGCAAGAAACAACGAACCCTCCGTGCTGCCAGAAGACACCAGAAAGGACAGAAGGTAAATATAAATCCCATTTGTACTGCAAAGCGTGAGTCTTTTCTTCTCACACATCCCTGCTCTTTAAAGGTTGCTTCTTTTTCTCTTTATTTTTTTACTTTGGTGATCTCTAGGAGCTGAGCAATAACGTTATTTTCTTCAGCCCTGAAGTAGCTGATGCCCGAGACACGTGTGCACAAAGTGATTTCCAGAGAATGCACTTCTGTAGCACGGATTTGAAATGGAGTACCTTGGGATGGCAGGGGAAGGATGAAACACAAAAGCAATTTATTGACATGAGCATGTTTTGCTTCCAAAAGATCTATTTGAAGGTGATGACAAATAATTTAACCTCACTTCCTACTAGAGTCTCAAGTGCTCATCATCATGATTCCTAAGAGATTGAGCAGCCAGGTCTCTTGCTTCAGGCAAATCTTCACAAGAGAAAAAATACTGCAACAAAGAGAGGGGAAAAAAGGCCCAAACCCAGAGTACTGAAAATACAGAGGGAAAGAAGTCCTCTTGTACAGTCTCCTTCAGATGGCATTGAAATGAAATGCAAGTTTAAGAACTCCTGCTTAACACCTCCTTGTATGTTAGAGCAGCTCGACACCATCGTTTTTCACATTCTGTTTTCTCAGCCTCTCTCCTTCAGTTGATTTTTCTGGACTCGCCGTTGATCATCACATAATGGGGGAGATACGTTGTGATGTATAACTAGTGCTGCAAGGACAATTTTTATGGCACACAATTCAGACAGACATCAAAATCCCACTTCATCGGTGCTCACATCAGATGAATTCAGACATAGGTTCGGTTTCTGAAGGATTAAACACATTTTCAAGAGGAACTTACATAATAGCGCTGCTGAGAACCCGGTGATAGTCATCGTTAACAAGAGATTTAATTTAAAGATTGCAGAATGCTCCCAGTATCAAACAAGGAGCTATTATTTCTACAAGTTAGAATTCAGCAGCTGGTTAAGTGCTAACAGGAAAAAAAAATAATTAAAATATGTATATATACACACTACTCTCCATCCATCTCCAGTGTATTGAGCATCATTGGAAACCTGAAGCCTGTGAGCAGGGAGACATCCATGAAGCAGCCATGGCAATTATTGTGAGGGCTCAGAGATGCTATTTCATAATGACAAGGACGCCGATGCTCCCGCCCAGCCACACGCTGTGCTGAGAGCTCACCCCCTGCAGCTGCAATGGCCACTCCAGAAACATCCACAGTCGCTCAAAAACCAAATGGATCCACCTGTAATAGACAAGTACCCACGTCTGGGGGCACCCAGACTAAGATTAACTCATGGTATAGACACTGCTGCACACAGGGGAGGGGTAAGCTGAAAGCTTCCCCAACTAAGCTCTTTATTTGAAAGTAGCTGAGTACTAGAGATTGAGGGAAAACTAACAATCTGCCAAAGTAAATATGGTAATTTAAACAAGCAGAGTATGACAATCAGGCTTCTTTGCAATATAATCCATGTATTGTCATTTTACAAAGAAATAGGAGATCCAATAATGCCGCTATGTAGTTACAGTGTTGTATCCAGCCCATCCTAATTCAGAAGATCTCATTATAGACAAAAGCCTTTATCTCAAGACCATCAATCCAAGCCCCATGGATTTTCTTGGGGAAAGCAGATGAACTTTCAAGTTTCTACTGCGAGCCACACATGAACATCCGTCTGTGCTGGGGTAAGATTCCAGCCTCCACGTCAGCTCCTCCAGGCCCCAGGAAGCTGGCAGCATCAGGGCTGCAGCTCAGCCCAGGAGGGGAGATCCCCCACCTCCTTAATGTTGTATGTGACATTTCTGCTTTATTTCCAACAGCTAAAAAAAAAAAATCAAATCTCATCTCCCATATCTCCTCTGCAAGCCCCAGTGCCAGCACAGCTCCACAGCCTCCTGCTGCTCCAACAGAGAGGGAGAACTTCATATTGTACAACAAATTTGGAAGTCAGACCAAGTGCCCTACGCCAATAACAAGCAGAGGAAATTTTTAACTGGAAAAGCTTTTCTTTTCTTAAGTTGATCGCTTGATACCTTACAACGTATTTCTCACCTAGGAGAGCAAAAAAATGTAAATAATTAAATATTCCTGTGCTGCAACTGGTCTTCACTCTTAAGTATTAAAGTAAAAACCAAAAGGAGCATAATGCAGCAGAAAGTCATACTGAAAAAATTGTTGTTATACCAGAAATGACAATATTAAATAATAATAATAATTCAGCAGGTTTTGGAAAGCCTTAATGCAACGAGTTTTATGAAGCTCCATCCACCTCCATCTGTCAGAAAGTGATTTTCTCAATTACACTGATTCAATGCACCGTACCATTCCTGTTCTCAGGTGTGCATGTGTATCTGAGAGAATATATTTTTAGATTAGAAAACTGACCTAATTTGCTTACCTGAGAGGTTTTTGGTGCATTCAACTTTCCTGTTAAAACATATGCAATAGGTCTCATTTCTGTTCCAATGCTGAAGCACAAGAGTCGCGAAAACACCCGCACCGGGCTGGCTGACACCAACGTAAACTACTGCCACTTTACAGCTTTCTATTGTGAGTGTGCAAATGCAGACATTTTCCTGGAGCAGTAATTGCCAGGGAAGCCACCGATCACGCAAATGTGTAGAAGCAGCACTTTTTTAAAGATTAAAAGACCTAAACTGGAGCTATCTTTGCACTTGGGTAACAATGCAGTTTGCAAATAGAGGAATATGTCTGAAAATAGTGAGCTGACAGGGATTTGAATCGTGGGGCTTTGTTGGCAAATCACCTTGGCAATCTAGAAACGTAAATGATTCTAAGAAATGCGTTTCTGAATGATAATAGAGTTTAGAAATCCATAAAACTGGTTTACCTTAAGAATAAACTCTTGAAGATCGGTTTAATGTTGGTGGAACCAACCATTCCAAGGCTCTTTAGGAATTTCAGGTATATATATTTTGAAGTGCAACCTTGCTAAATGGGATTAACTTTTTAAAATGAAAACACAGAGGTCATTAAGCTGTAATGCATACTTGAACAATTCAATGTTACATGGAAAATATTCTGTTTAGGAAGAGTTGCACACAGCCAGTGGACTTGCAACCTAGGGCATAACGTGCTGCATTTGCTCCTAGACTTGTGCACATCACATTTTTCAGAAAGAAATGTCAACTTTCTCATGAGTGTTAGCATTGATATGGTTAGGCACCCTGAAGATCACTGAAGTTTGTATTCACAAAATAAGATACAATGCAACCTAGGAAAAGAACAGAGACCTGAAATCCTGGGTTACAAATTTAAGTCAAACATTGGATAACCACGAATCCTTACCCAAGTCTCGGTGTCTGAGCTACACCTATTGCTCTGCTGGCCCCAAGGAGTCACCCAGAGATGAGCTGGGAAGAAGCAGTTTATTGGAGAGCAGGCTGAGATACATCTTGCATGTATTTGTTGTTCCCCCTGTGAGAGGGAACCTATAACAATCACCATCAGAAAGACAATCCCCAGCAGAAAGAAAAGCAAAAGCAGAAGTTGCCAATTGAAACACGTTACCAAAATACAGATGAGCCCCTCAGTAGCAAGGAAACACAAGGAGGTGTCTTGAGAAGGAAGGGAGGAAGATGCAGGCCATGCCAGCAAAGCAGGAAAACCACCTAGACCACTTAGAGACCCACATCAGAGCACAGGATGTAATTGAGAAGACAAATTTCCCATCCTAGTCTACCCTTTAACCCCATTTGTAGCTTGCAGGGCAAGCAAGAGAAGATAAACTTTAGTCTTTATCCTTTCTCCACTGAAGTATTATATACCTTCACACACATGCATTAACTTGCATTTCATACCCTGGAGCCCAGAGGAGAAAGTGCACCGAGCAAACCAAAAGCTTTTTCACTCACACCTTACGTCATCCATCACCCACCACAAAAACCTGGGCAGCAAATCCACGCTGAGTCACAGGCATGTAAACCCTGCTGTGGCCACTGGCGGTTGGGAAAGAGCATCTGAGAGGAGTATCAGCCCTAAAGCAAATTATTTCACCATTTGTATACAGGGTTCATGACCACCAACCTTAAAATATTTCTGCATTCCAGCACCTTGACCAACCACCGCTTAGCACTAGTCTCCAGTTACCATCCACTGCTGAGGCAGGTCTTACAGAAGATGGCAGTGGGCATCAACAAAAGCACTTGCTTGGGTAGAAAGATCTGATATCATTAGCCAAGATCCAGGAAAAAACCAAACAACAACCACCAAACAAAAAAAAAAAGGTGCCTTGCTTTTTTCTTCTGTTAAAAAAAGCAGCAAAGCCTGGACCTCTACAGTCCTAGCTGCTCCAGCACAGAGCTTACAAGGCAGTCAACTTGTCTTTGCGTTAGGCACAGAGGTAATAAGGTTTCTCCCATCTTTATGAAGCACAGCTGCAGAAAAGAAAAATAAATCATCTCAACGCAGAGAAAATTGGCCAATAACCGAAGGGAGCCTGAGCTGCTCAGCCCCCGTGCAGCCTTGGCAAAGCGTCTCAAGGTACACTCGTGGTGAGAACACCTGCAACAGGAGACAGGAGGGTTTTCAAGCTGCAGATTTTTGGACAACAGAAACATTTACTCTGGATGGTTTGGATCCTCCAAAGCTGGTTTTCCCTGAAATTCTGAGGAGTTATTGATAATTGCTGTAGGCAATGATATCCTCAAACCCCACTTTCATCCCAGCATCATTTGTACAAACCTGCCAACCCAAACCTTGAGCGGTGCTGACGATGAAGCACGTTCTGCCATCACAGCCCTCAACACTCTGCGTGGGAATCTGACTAAATTTAACCCCTCTTCCTGACATGATTTATATGGCACTGTGGACAGTTAAGGTCTTCTGACACTCTGAAGTCCAACAAATATTCATCCTCGTGAATATCACAGGGCTGCTCTCAGAAGAAGTGAATCACACACACCACGGGTCCTGGCATTTGTTTAAAAAATGCTTTAGATATCAGCCATCTGCCATTAAGTTGCTTGAAACATCTCAGACAATTTATTCTTTTCCTGAGATGAAGAAAGTCCATAGTATTTGGAAAACTATTTTTCTTCCCATAGAAAATTGCACTTTGTTAATCTATGAATGCACTAGATCACTTTTCACAGTCAAATTATAAATAACATTCTGATATCCTCAGACTCTGCTATTGGAACATCTTTTGTTTCTCATTAGTTTTCTTTCCCAAACATACAGCTTCATAGTACAAGCCTTCTTGACTGTTGGTGAAAAAAGGGCAGGATATTGCTATCAGGTTCCTTATAACCAGAGACTGCTCATACCTACGCACTGCCTGGGGAGGTGAATCTGGGTCCCTTTGAGGCACCTTCTCTTCTTCCAATTTAAATTCTAAACACAACTGTCCCTCTTTTACAAACCCTTTTGCTTAGTTTGTGTCACTTCATCTTGCTGGGAGCTTTCTCCCAGCATCTTCTCCGGAGCAAGTCATTGTTTGAGCCATCATCTGGGCTGTACCTTCAGACTGATTACACTTGCAGATAATTAGAAAAGCTCTGTGAGTAATCTACATCCTGATAAGTGACATCCAAGGTGACATCACCCTTATATCACTTCATTAAGTCTCCTTGAGTGTAAAGCTATCTGAATAAAAATCTATGTTTAATAAGTGAGCACAGACAAGTGTTGCCGTTCCCTTCCTGACCGCGGAGGCAGGTCAGGAACGATGCAGATGCTCCAGGTGGAGTGGGTGCCTCCAAATACTCCAGATTCTCTCATCCCTGTGCTGAGCACCTCTCCTGCCACAGGTGAGCACTGGCTGGGATGCTGCTGCTGGACCAGGGAGGATCCATGGGGTGACCACACCGATGGTTGCCCTCAGCAGAACAACCTGCAGGCAGGGAGATGCTCCGGTGCAATGGGGTTAAACATTCAGCACTGAATGTTTATAATAACACAAATAACTGAATGTTATTTGATTTCAATAATCAGTTGTAAACTTATGGCCAGTCTGCTTCACGACAACATATACACAAAAACCCCTTGCTTTATCTTCTGTTAATTCTAAATCTCATGGCACTGGCAACATCACAATTATGGGCTTGGGATTTTCTTGTGTGGGGGTCTTTTTGTTTGTTTGTTTTTACAGGAAAATATCTTCAGTTGAGCTCACACTCAAAGCCCAGCCCCTATCTCTGCATGTAATGTTGGGTGGACAGAGCACTGGCCATGGCTCCCTTAACAAAATCACAGCTGTGCACTTACAGCACTAGTCTCTTCTGCAAAAACAGTTTTCTTCTGTTCATTCTTTCCTATAAAAGCCCATTTTTACCATAACACATGGTACTACAAACTACTTTTTCCCACATGTAACCTACTTTAGCCTGATGTGGCCTGTTATGACTGAAGTGAATCTCTCTAATATTCTTAAATAGAAGCAGCAAGAAATAAAGCAATGAACTGCCGCAACCCATGGTTTGTTAGTATTACACAGCTTCAGCAATTACACTGGATTCCCCGTATGGTTTGATGAAGTATCCTCAGAAGCAATTCACAGCATCTCCCAAAGGCAGAGGCAGCCACCCAAGGGCCTGGGCAAAGCCCAGAAGGCAGCACCTACCTGAAATTCCACCACTTTTGCATAAAAAACCATTACCTCTTGTCCCTGGGGAAGAGCAAGGGACTGGGCTATTCCTGATGTATCCACATGTACCAATTTGGAATGGCCTGCATCCCAGCAGAAGTCATCTCCACGGCAATACAAGTGTCCTTGGCAGCAGTACAACCCAGCTGAGCTGGATCATGCCCTGAACCACGCCAAAATAAGTCAGCCGCTAGAAACAGCGTTATTAGTTACAGCGGTGTGTTGTATTTAATCTTACTTAGAAATACAGTGGAGTGGGCTAAATATATTTTCATTTTCTCATTCTACATCCTATCCATCCAAATCAGGCAAAGTCTTTTCATGCTTAAATAAATATAAATGATGTTAATGTAGAAGTTCTGCGTATAAAAATATCTCAGAGAGCTGTAATCTGAAAAGGCAAGCTGCCCACAGGGTGCCTTCTTGGAGAAGGTTTTCTTCTCCATGGCAGCCCGTGGCCATAAGCAGAGCTGGTCCCTGCAAGGGGCATCTCCACGTGGAGTGGGAGAGCCTCCCACGCCTGACACCAGGGTTGTCAGGAAGCCGGGCCCTGTAGCCCCACACCTCACTTGCATTACAAATCACCCATCAAATCATAAAATAACGACTGTGATCGTTCATAATATTATCCCATCAGTGGGACACCAAGTCTCTCATGCTCGCAAAATAACTCAAAGCTAATGCTTTTTCTGATGCACAATTTACTTCAGTTTGTAGAAGAGGGAAGGGAGATGTCAGGGCATGTCATTTGGTACAATGTCAAGCTATAACGGGGTATTTCAGTTTGACAGGGTCCCATGGAACCCAACTGCTCCTGCTGAATCTACGCCGAGGGAAGGCAGAGCCCCATTTTTACCTTCACATCAGACACAGGCTGGGAGCGATTGTAATAAAATAACGGCACAAACAAGAAGGGTGAAAGACACTTTTGGAAATGATCCTAAAGATCCTTCACCAATTTTTAGTCAAATTTGATGGAGATTCCAAACCCCAAATTTAACAGCTGTGTATTCCCAGAGGTAACTGCACTGTTTCTACATGCAACGCTCCTACTCCCAACCGTGAATTGAAACGAAAAGCAGATGATATGGAAAATGGAAAGTTTTCAGCAATTTTCCAATAAAGTAAAACATATCATCCCTATGAACTAATTTCCTTTGACCAAAATTCAAAGCTATTATTCAACATAACACATTTAAACTGCTGCTGTGAAAAAATACAAGGTGAGGGAAGGAAAGGTGAAGGGAGGCAAGGGCGAAGTGGGCATCAGGCAGTGCTGTTGGCTTTGTCATCTCCATCCCAGGAGATATGTTCTGGATGAAGCTTGTCCACTGCATTTTAAGCCACGAGCAAATGCCCCAACCCCACACTACAGACATTCACCCCATAAACAGCCTCACCAGGGACCTGTGTGTTGGAGGGCAGACTTCCTACATTTTGTGAGTTTTAGAAATATTTTTCTGGATAGGTACCCTCAATCTAATACCTTCATTCAGCAGAAGTTCATTAAACTGCAATGTCCCTATGGATCAGCTGGTAGCACTTGCTCAGGCCCACATCTGAATGACTCCAAGAACAGGCATCTCACCCTTAATTTCCTTTCAATATAAATTCTTATGTTTAATGAGCTGTGTCACCCACATCACGACGGTGTTTGTGCCAAGAAGTGCATAACTCAGTTAAAAACAAAATCAGCCCCACCATTACCTGGGCATGTCTGTAACTAAGAATAGCTGCTTGAATCTCCATGTAATCAGAAAGAGAAATTCTTGGAAAAACAAGCTATTTCAAATGGTGGGTGGTACCTCATAAAAGGAAAAGAGGAGTGGATTTGTCAGCCACTGGAAAATAACTGAGGTCAAACAGGATGCAGCTAAAGGTTGGTCAGAAATAAGACTGAGTTGAGGCTGCAAAAATCTATTTAACCCCAATTTCTTAAAGAGCATTAGTGAGAACAAAAATCCAATCAACGATTTTGTGCTACCTAAAATGAAAACATTTCACTCTGTGCTAACGCTTTCCTACAGGTGCATTTCTCTCAGAAGTTCAATTAAAACACACACGTTTGTTAGAGTATGGCCGGGAGCAGATGGAGCTTTGACACAGTAGGTGGCCAGTTTGTGATGTGCAGATGGGTGACAAGGCGCATGTTGTGCAGCTATTCTCCCTCTAAAAGAAACTATCAGAAGACCCCCAAGACACCCTGCACTCAAACAAAAGTACTTCTGTGTCCTATGGAAAATATTGATTTTTTTGCTGGATGGACAGCCAGAAAGAGGAAGAAATAGAAGAATGTTTTGGTTTTTTTTTTTTTTCCATTTCTTTCCATCTATTTCTCTTGTCCTGCAAAGCTGTTTCATTTTCTGTACAGCCTACAAAAATTCAATTTATTTTTCCAATCTGTCCCCAGCCGCGCAGTCGTTCCACGGCGGCACGAGGAAGGCGAAGTGCATGAAGTTACCTGTGCATTTACGGTCTGTGTCCTCCTTCTTTGAGCCGCTGATGGTCAACTTGCAGTTGAAGTTCTCCTCCCAGTACTCTGCGAACCACACGTTCCTTCTGTTGTTCTCCAGGGTGCGGGAGGTAAAGTAGGCATCGAACCCTGGGGAAAAGCAAGAAAGAGGCAGAAAGCTGAAGGCTGGTTCACACTGCAGCCTGAAAAACAAATACTCTATTTATGTCTTCTTCAGCACCCAGCGCACGTTCGCAGCTCTATCCACAGGAGATGACCCTGGGAAGAAAGGAAATCCATTGCATGTTTTATCTAATCAGCTGCATCTTGCAAGTAAATTACTCTGCCGCTAACTGCGAGGTATAAAGCTCAGTAAGGTGTATGTAAAAGAGAGATTAATATAATAAAAAAAAAGAGTTACAAGCAAGAAAGCATGGCTTAGATATATACCTATAAGGAATGAAAATAAACGGTATGGTGCAGCTGGTATTAGGTTGAGCTCAATACAACTAATTTTGTAATTAACCTCTGCAGACCTCCAGAGGAGGCAGTTTCAGCTGACTAAACTGGCCATTATCAGTACACCTCATTGTTTTCAGAGACTGTATTTTTCCCTTCATTTCCTTTCACAAAGGAACAGATGAACTGAGAGAGCAAAACTTCTAAGAGGTAACTGAATCACTGCCACTTACCAGACGCTTGGATTAGACACCCTGAAGTGGAGGGAAAAGAAAATGTTTCCTTCCCCAGAATCGTAGGAGTCAGTTTGTCACCGAAGCCACGTGGCCACCAGCAGCTTGCAGCCCCGCAAGGGTAAAAATGACATACAACTCCAGTATTAAAATAATGGGGAGGGGGGAAATGTATAATTTCTAACAGCTGAGCTGAAGGGCAGCAAAGATATTTTTATTTTTTTGAAAATACAGAGTCCTCTGTATTCACTGAAAGAAACTGCATAACAACAACCGAATAGCTGTGTGGGGGTGATCAGTTCATAGCTTTCACATGGCTCTTAACCATATTCCATCTTCCTCTAGCACCTCACCAACTTGCCAGAAGAGAAACTTATTTTGCTTTGGCTTTATTTGCTGTATCTGACTGTGTATACACACACATGTCTGTATACAAACACAGGTGTGTATGTATAGCGACTAAAGAAAAGGTATATCCAAAGGCATACAAAACAGGAGGGCAAAGAAAAAGAATGAAAACTCTACTACAAGTTTATGTGATTAATTTAGTTCCGATAACAAAATAGTCCTGCCATAGAACAGGGATTTTTTTTATTTCTATCAAGTTTTCAAGTTTTACAGTTTAAAGGCGAACCAAATATCCTTTAACAGCTCAGACAATCCCCCTTCAAAGATCAGGAGATCTTGAGAGAATAAACACATCTCTTCTCTTAATGGATTTTTCTCACAATACAGTAGAGAACTCTGAAAAATCCTTACTTCCCTACTAAGCAATGGTAACTTTAGACCAAAAGGAACATCACAGCACTGACTTCCCAGGGCACTTTGCCATGTTTAAGCCCCCTCCTCTCCGCTATTCTCTTTCAAAGTTGAGATCACTCCTTAGAACCTAAAGAAACCTTCGTACATACAAATAATGGCAAATCGATAGACAGATATCACAGAATGCTTGGGTTGGAAGGCACCTCTGGAGATCAGCTGCTCCAAGCCTCTGCCACAGCAGGTCCCACAGGAACGTGTCCAGGTGGGGTTTGAATGTCTCCAGAGATGGAGACTCCCCCACCTCTCTGGGCAGCCTCTGCCAGGGCTCTGACACTCTCACAGGGAAGAAATTCCTCCTCATGGTTAGATGGAACTTCTTATGTCCCAGCTTGTGCTCGTTCCCGCTTGTCCTGTCCCTGGGCACCACTGAGAAAAGCCTGTCCCCATCCTCCTGACACCCCCCCTTGAAGTATTTCTAGGTGTTGCTCAGATCCCCCCTCAGCCTTCTCTTCTCCAGAGTAAAAAGCCCCACATCCTCCTTGCCTCTTAGGAGAGATGCTTCAGACCCCTCATCATCTTTGTAGCTATTTGCTGTCCCCTCTCCAGCAGTTCCCTGTCCTTCTGGAACTGGGGAGCCCAGAACTGGTCCCAGTGCTCCAGATCGGTCCTCCCCAGGGCAGAGCAAATGGGGAGTATGACCTGCTGGCCACACTCCAGGATGCCATTGGCCTTCTGGGCCACATACCAGCATGATCTGACAAATCTGACTGACAGTCCCTGTGCACCAAGGGGGCTGTGCCCATTCTCTTCAGAGGGCGATAGCAGTCTTACAACAAACATATTTGACCAGCAGGACGTTCACCACCATTACTAGTGCCCAGTAGTTTCCCTAAGTCTTTCCAGTTGTCTGTCCTTAGCCTGAAACAAGCAACAGCAGAGCTTTTACTTATGGAGTCAGTTCAGACTCAGTATTTTTCACATAGCCTTCCAGAACTGCAATCCCAGCCCAAATTCAGGTCACAAAAGAGTTTTTCCTTTTACTAAGAAGGTTGTTGAGGTATTCATGCTATGCAAATCTGAAACCTGGAGAAAGCAGACCAATCATAAAGAGGACCTCAGAATGCTGGTTGCACACTGGGAGGCTCAGAGGAAAATTATCTGGCATCTGAAAAAATGCAAATCCATTGAAGATGCGAATCTCAGAATATCTGTTTTGTCCCTTTACTCGGCTCGACAGCTTGTACCAGCATCGCAGAAGAGGGTGGAAACACAGAAGCAGCAAGCTCTTACAGATACTAAATCATCTCTCTGTATAGCATGATCACGTGGTTCCTTTTGATTTTGCAGCTAGAAATGACAGTGAATACATATTCCATTGGAAGAGAGAAGAAAGTTCCTTGCACCACAGCCCACAATTCCTCTCCCTGAAATAGGTGGGTAAATTGACTCAATCTGGCACTCCACACAATGAAATTGAGTCAGAGGAAAAACATATGGCATCGTTAAATTAGCATAGCAATCCATCCACTCTGGGATAAAAATAGACAGCATGTAAACAGATGTTTTCAAATAAGAAAGAAGATTAGGAGTGGGGTCAATCTGTCTCCTTGCATTAGTTTGGTGTGCTACTGACCCGACTACAATATATTTTTCCCTAATTCCAAGCCCACTGTTCACAACTCCTATCCAAAGCCCGCTGCTCCTAAGACACAATGTACAGCATCTCCAAAAATCAACCTAGAAAAATACATACTGGGTTCTTCCAGAAACAGCCTGAGAGCAAATTAAAGTTTTACCTGCAGCCTCACTAGAAAATACGTGTAGGTCTCTGCTCCAACAAATACATCAGGAGATGCAACAAATACCTCAGGAGCCCCTTGACCCTCTCCTGCTGGAGCTGTGCTGAGGCAGGGACTTAACCTATTTTTTCCACATGTGAGGGAAGTCAGTTAGTAAAACTCTTCTGCAACAGCTGTTCTACTTAATGACAAATGAGTGACTTAATGTTTTTGTGGATGGGCTCTAGAAACAGACAGCACAAATTCTGCACTTCTGAAATTTCTGGAGGAAAATATTAATGTAAGGGGGTTAGAAGAAAATTGAGAAACTACTTTGTAGGTACAAACAAGCTAAATCTGTTTTCCTATAAACCCACATGGATTAGTTTTACTCATAATTAAAAGAACATTTCAAAAGGGATATCCAGTCATAAGATCTACAATATATATACGTGCCAAACTAACTGACCTCTGGGAAAAAGTGCTCTATAACTTAATAAAATAAAAATCAATAAGTCTTGATAAAACCGTAATAGAATTCCATAAGAATTACTCTAAACCTTTACAGATTTAATAACAAATAATAACATTCTCATTGATTTTTTTTTAATGATCCTTCTGCATTCTCAAGAAGGAATATAGATCCCTATTAAAGAGCATCTATTTTTTATCATTATTTTCTATTGACCAAGACAAGTGGGCAAGTGACTGACGGACAGAGGGATGGAGTTAAGTAGAGGGTCCATTTCTATCAATTCCTTACTGGGTGGAAGTACTGAGCACCCACTGGTCCCATTGTGGATCACAGCACGATGCCCCCACACAGCCAGACACCTGGAGAAGACCTCCCGAAGGCACCGCTTTGCAAATCGTCCTCCTTTGGTACTTCCATGGGGTCAAGGGAAGTCCCCCATCGCCAGGACCGAGGACGTGGAAAGAATCCTCCATCGCTCCTCATTTTCACTTGTGTGACTCAAACCCATTGAAGCCGAAATGCAGGCAAACGTGTTCTCTGTAGCAGCGACAGACTTAAGCCTGTGCTTACACTTAATCTTTCTGAACTGCAGACGTTAAGACAACTTACACGTGTAGCGAGAAACAGAAGAGTTTTGGGCTCAGGGAATTAGATGACCCAACCAAAAAAGCTGGATGCTTAAATATAAAAATAGGAATAATCACTTCTTACTCTTGTACACGGCCAAGTACTGCACTTATGTGACAAGATTTAGTGATTTCCCGGTGTTCCCCATAGATCATACTTAAGAAAATTACTTTTTTCAGCAAATACCGCTAAGAGATATAGATAGTTATTTTATGAGATTTTACAAATTAAAATAAATCTCTTATTACTTTATATCACTGTGATTTGATTAAATCATTATTCTTACACATAGAGAGATAATACTACCTAATGGGTTCATTTATTTTCCACCCCAGGATTAATATATATATTAAGTACATAGCAATGAAACAGACTTAAAAAAAGAAGAGGGGGGACACTGGGGAAAGGGACCTGATCCCAAGGAGTAGGGAGGGCTGGTGAAGTCCAGACAAGGGGAGGGATGAGTGTCACTTAGCTGTGATGCCACCAAGACCCTGCATAGGTGAGTGGGATGCTCACGGCCCCAGCCTGAGCTCCCCTTTCCATCAGGATGGGGGTTACCAGCCGCACTCAAGTGACCAAAATTAGAAGTACTGGGGGGAGGAGGGGAGTCTCTCATCCCCAGCAGGCTGGAGTCGGGATCTGCATGTCAAATTTTATCTGGGAATTTTATTCAGTGCTGTTTATGGTCAGCCATCCATCCGAGAGTGCCAGCATGGCACCCAGCCCTGCCCTGCGCTCTCAGAAACCCCCGCTCTGCTCCCCCTGAACCAGAGCATCCCTGCGGAAGGAGGATGCCCCAGCACCACGCAGACGGGAAGGCTTAGAAGAGTGGCTCAATCCTCAACCAGAAAATTAGGCTTGCTGACTTGTGGCTCCTTTTTACACCCAAAACCATCCTCCCCCCCCCCAAGAAATGATTTATTTCTAACATTAATCTTGCATCTCCCCTTCCATTTGATGTTACACGTTGCCCATTTTCTGCCTGAGAGCATAGTGCTCAGCTTCCCTGGCAGAGATGGCCGAGGGAATTCTACAGGCTTTGGAGGAGAATCCAGGCTCCAGGACTAACGATGCAGTCACGGTCAGTCACCTTTACTGAGGGGGGGAAAAAAAAAAACCCCAAAAGGCAGGTTGGCAGAGGAGGCATTTATCATGGAGAAGGCGTCAGGCACACATGGACAGGGAGAGGACAAGCTGCAGATGAGGACAGGCTGCATGGGAGGGCAGGGTGGCACCCAAAAAAGAGCAATCCCCCAAGGAAAGAAAGAGATTGAAGTAGAGGAGTCAATGCTGAACTGGCTCCAGGGAAACCAGCAGCAGCCAGGTGACATTCCCAGTATCTCAGGAGGTGACCAGTGGGCGGGTGCCTCGTGAAGATCCACGAAGTGCTGTTGGTGTGAAGGAAGCAGGTATATTTTTTACTCTATATTTTTAAGAGAGACTTCTGCCACTTCTTGTTTACCAAACCACCCGCACGCACTGCAAAGCATCTATTTCATGTGTCAGCAGTGACTTTGAGGGCTTTGGGGTTATTTAATAAGGAAAATAATTAAGCCTAATTAAAACACCAAGTTGTTGACCTACTGCATTTCTCATGCGCCTGAAGTGTTTTCATTCTCAGCCCACACGGCTCATGAGCAAATACAACATATTGACCCAATTTCATACAAGTAGTGATTTTACCAGTTTATGATATCTTTATTCTTCTCTATATTGTCCAAAGTGTGTCCACAGTAACAATTGCTAGTTATATAAATTTTATTTACCCAGCTAGTAAATCATCACTTACTGTGATTATTGATGCCAAGCGAGTTGGAAGCAGCTATTCAGATAAGCTGGTGATTTTCCTAGCAGTCACACAAAAATAGTTTAATTTACTGACATTAAATCTGGGATAAAAGCATTAGGTGTGGAATGGTAAGATCAATTTTAAGGATAGTTAGTCTTTTTCCAGATTTTATTACGTTGCCCAAGCCACGCAATACATGGTATCGTGGAGCCATTAAGATGGGCTACACATATTTTCTTGACCTTCTTGCTCAATAAAAAGGCCATAACACAAAGTGATTTTTATTAACTCCCTTCATGCCATAAAAAAAATGCTTTGCAGTTGTTTTCTTTTTTACCAGTTGCCGATTATAACATTGAAAGGGGGTATTTTAGTTGATGTCACATTTGACAAAGCACACCCAAGGAAAGGCAGCTTGCCATACTTAAGGCATATCTGGGATTTTAAGCTATAAAGGTTCTATTATGGAAATAGATATCTATTGGCTGAGTATCCTGGTTATCACTTTTATAAAATTATACAGCTGCCACAGCAGGGAGATCATGACCTAGGTGATGTCTAGCCAGTGCTGTAATAGAAAGGTTAATACAGAAGTGTATTATTATTCATTATCCTACATTTTATTGCCCTCAGGCACTTACTTTCACAGAGCTCCCATTTGTATCAATATAAACAGCTGAAAAGCCTAAAATTTATTTCTCCTATTTGTTATGTTTATTGCTGTAACAGCTTGAGGCCTCCGCCAAGGATGAGATTTTCCTGGAGCTGCAGCCTCTGGACACGCACAACAAGGAGCCCGTCCCCGGTTTCTCTTGCTGCCATGGCCTTCTAGATGGCACCAGGATCACCCTCCTCCCCGAGCAGGAGGCTGATGTTCCAACCCAGAGGGACCCACCATTTTCGTTACGAAGATCAAAACCCCCAAATCCACACCTCACAGCACCAAGAGCGTTGTTACGGGGCAGAAGATGCCGGAGGCACCTCTTCCCCAACAGAACTGCAGACTTCGTAACGCATGAGATTTGTGTGTTTCCAGCCACAGAGGAACTTTCTAGGCTGACACCCATGTCAGTCACCCGAGCTGCTTACTGCATGCAGGGCTCTCCTTTCAGCCCAACACTCTGCTTCTTATTCAGGCCACTCCCACCACAGGAATGAATAATTTTTTAATGAATTGCAATCTGCGGAGTCCCAGCCAAGGGAGAAATGTGACTTGAGTAAACCTACTCTTGTGAGTGAGAATCCACATTTGCTGTAAAGATTATCACCAGAATCAGGCCAAACAGAACAGATTTAAAAATACACCCAGAAGCAGAATGCCTCTCCCAGTAATTCATCCTTTCCCCCTGCCCAGCTATTGAAAATGGGCTATTTGACTTGCCAGCACCTTTTCCATGAAGTACTTTCTTTCCCCCCCCCATACCTGAAGATGAGCAAAAAGCTTTTCTTTTTTTTTCCCCATTTATTTTAAAATACACATCACAAGGCAACTCAGTTAATAGCTTGCCTTCCCTCTCACTTGCATGCCCAAGTCTTCTTGAAATTACCTCTTGGGTTGTGCTTTACTGAAAAACAGATCAGCTTCTGCATTCATCTCCTCTGGCAGCAGGAAAACTCCAACGGAGGTAAATGGTATCACCCAGGGACAGGGAGCAAAGCAATGGCAAGTCAGGCCTGCAGGTCGGGGTGATGATCCCTCTTTCCTATTAAAAATACTTAGACCCAAGTTCTGATCTGTTATTTCAGTTTTTCCTTTGCAATTAGCTGTTTAATAAATGCCTTTATATGCATGGATGTGTTTTCCCCCACTGTTCTTCCTTCACACCCTTTTTGACTAAAGAGGGGGAGCTGCTCCACAGATGGCCTGTTTCATTTTAATAATGCAGAGCAGTAAAACCAGAGAGATACAGAAGGTCTAAATGCAGAACATGAGAGCGCTTTTCCTCCCTTTGATAGCAGCAGCAGACAAAATGCACATTGCCTGCCCTTAAAAGCATTTAAGCTCAAGCCATGGGCTTGAGTAATTTAAAATGAGGATAAAAATACAGAAATCCCTCTATGCTGTAATGCAGAACCTGGAGTAACCCCTTCGATATGCTCAACAGGTTGCAATTAACGATAATAAAAAATAACAATCCAACAGCAGACCTAAGGGACACGCCGAAATGAGCCAAAGAGCAGGTCAGCGCAGCACGTGGAGGATGGCGAGGTTTGGCACCACATCCCCTGGAGCATCCCCCCTGCTGGGACCATCACAACCCCCACATCCTCTTCCACGTTCCCTAAATCAGCAGGAACACCAAGAGCAGGACTCAGAGCGATGCCACACGGAAGGCAGTTTTACCATTACCCTGTGATACGCTACCGGCGGTGGCCAACGCACGCCCCGGGCTCTGCTGTTCCAGCACAGGGACTGAAAAACCAACTTGCACAAACCAAATCAGTGCTCGGTGGCACTGGGATCCCTTCCCAGCAAACAGAACCCAAGAGGAAAATGAAAATCAGAGCCCATCCTCCTCGTCCTCCTGCCCGTGGTGGCCGTGGGAGAAGGCGGCGAGAGACACGCAATGGAGGCTGAGACGTACCTGGCTCCTGCCGCGTGGGGAGCACGGGGACTGCTCCTTCCCCCAGCTTCAAATAACATTTCCTTACACTGCATTCAAGTCCTTCAACACACAGAGCTAATTTTCTTTCTCTCTCTGTGTATATTTGCCTGTGCCCCGCTGAAGCGTTACCATGTCAACAGGAATAATTACAAGCGTGCGTAAATATATTTGTGTATCCAAAAGTTTACAGGCAGGCTCACAGACCCACATTATACACACACAGCAACAACCCTCCTCCCCTCTCCCCCCCCAACCAGACATGGGGAGTTGCCAGGTTTTTGGGGTGGTTTTTTTTTTTGCCGTTGACACAGTAACACTGGTTGGATGAAAGAAATAATGCTCTTTCCAAATGTGATTTAGGGTGATGGCTCTTTTCTGTGTTGCCGTCATCCAGCTCACACACAGGGGGTGCGCCTGCAATCCCGCCCCACTCTCCTTCCCAGATTTTTGACAACTGACTTCCTGATTATAAGGCAGCTTTAATAACGCCATCCAGCCAGAGCACACCAGGATGCAGGACAGAGCAATGTAATTACTGCTCTCTGCCTCCCTCTCTATGGTCTCCTCCGCTGAGGCCGCTAACTCAAAGTCTGAGCTTCCACCCTGACTGTGTGCATTAATCACATCCAACCACAAGGTACTACCCAGACAGAGTGCTCAGACCTGTGTGTGGAGAGACAGAGATAACGGGGATGGTTTCTGAGGGTGAGGATGCAGTGCAACCGCTCCGGCTGGCCTCAGTGCCCTCGAGGCCATGGCATCCCACACAGGGACTTCCACATCACTCCAAGAACTTCTCACAGGAATGCTTTGTGGCTTTAGGGAAAGAAAAAAAAAGGAAAAAACTTTCCATTTTAATTACAATATTTCAGGAGCAGAAAGAATACTCTGCAGGCACCTGTTCCTCACCCTCTCATCACCTCTGTCTTTTTTTTCTGTTTCCCAGGGCTCCCCTATCCCTGGTTCAGCATCCCCCTCAGGACCTTGGCCAGCCTAAAGGACCACCAGGCTAGTGCCCTCTGCCAGCTCCCACCTCAGATCCTCTCCTGCCTTCCCAAATTGTGCCCAAGAAGTCAGCAGGCTGCAATCATGGCACTCGACAGGGAAAGTCAACCCTCAGCCCCAAGGAATGGCACACTGGTCTCCTAAGAAGACAAATATCCAGGAGTTTCTTCAGGAATGGGACTGTAGGGCCTCAGCCAGGGTCACTTCCAAAAACCTGGCAGGTTTAGGGGACCTCTGTCGTCAGAGGTGCCTTTGCAGAGATGAATAAGAGTCTAAACATAAGGAAACTTTTAAATGGCTCTCAAGTTGCAAGATAATTTGTATTCCCCTCTCTGCACACCAACACATTAACCAAATACATTATTTCCATAATGAGGAGATGAACATCTGTGTGGCTTCCCAAAATTTCAAGTGGCAATACTCGAGACAAGTATTCTCTCTTTGGGGATTGACACATCAGCATTTTAAATAATTGCCAAAGCTAAAGACATGATTTAAATTCTAAGGAGACATTAAAGAAAGAGTTCAGGTGTGATGTACTATTTTTTAAATAAATAGAAAAAATAAATCAAAGCTCATCAATTTAATTCCACAAGATAAAGTTGCTGCAGTATTGTATTGAACTTTCTATTAGCCCCATGTAAGTGAAGCGCTTAATTCAAACTAACAAAGTATGAGAAACAAATATCTGAGGTAGTTTTATGTTACTAGAAATGACTGGCAGACAGAGCCTGGTCTCTGAAGAGCTCCAGTTGATGTACTCTGGTCCATAGCCCCTGCCAGCCAGATGCCACCTCGCCAGGCAGGAACCCCACACCATCAGCTAGGCACAGAGGTGCACTCCCAGCTAACCTGGCTTCATTCCTTCCTAGCTTTTGCTCTATAAAACCACTAGATCTCCAGAGAATATATATTGAAAAAAAAAAAAATCCCCCAAAAACATCCTGCAAAGAAGCTACTTCACTACTTAGTTTCTTACTTAAGTCATAGCGTATGGCAGCTGGAAAGTCTCAGAAGGCCACAAACAATGTAGTGATGGGTGCCCATCACCACCTCTGCGTGGGAAGGGACCAGCAGTCCCTCAAACCTCCTGCTCAGAAGCATCTGCCTCACAGATCTCAGTTTCCTTTAACCCAGAGCCTCAGCTGTCCACTCCTACCAATACAAGCACTCAAGAATCACAGACTGGTTTGGGTTGGAAGGGACCTTAGAGCCCATCCAGTGCCACCCCCTGCCCTGGGCAGGGACACCTCCCACTAGACCAGATTTCTCAAAGCCTCATCCAACCTTTCCTGGCCTCCAGGGATGGGACAACCACAGCTTCTCTGAGCAACCTGGGGCAGGCTCTCACCACCCTCAGTGAAGAATTTCTTTCTTTATTTCCCCTTCTACCATATCCCCAATCATTTCCTGCTGTCCCTGCTTTACACAGCATCAGGCTGTAACCATCACAGAACCATAAACATCACAGACCAGGGGATATCTTCAGAACAAAGCCCATGCAGCAGCCTCTGCACACCGACACTGAAGAACAGAAGGGCTGTCAATAACTTCCAGATGTCGTTAGTAATTCCTTCCATTAGATCCAAAAATATTTGCCTTTGGAAACTTATGCTAATTAAACTGAGAAACACAGCCTAAACATGAAAAGAAAGATTAAAATCATTGCCTCCTTACAAGGGCAACTGAAGGCTACTTTGAATAGGTCAACCTCTACAAGCACTCCAGGAAAGAAATTAGAGAGAGAAATAAAATTTCAATTTCACTTCAGAAATATCAGTGGGCGCTCGCTGCATCACAGGGGCTCATGTACATACCATGCTGGAGGAAAGCCAAGTACCTCATCCACTCTGCTCGGTACTGAGAAGCAAAGATACCAGTGCCATCCCTATGCACGGAGAATATATTGAAGCCCGGGCTCTACAGGTGGCTACTATCAGTGCAGTAGCCAAGCACTGACTCTAATTAAGCTTAATCACTAATCACAAGCAATTACACCATTCTCTTTTCAGTAGCAATAATTAATTTGAGGCCACTCCCTTGCTTCCTACTTTATTCTTACAAATTCTAACACAATTACCTTTAGGGAGGTGAGATACATCAGCACCACACACAGGGGCTATTCTTGAGCTGAGAACAGTGTGAGAGGGGGAAGCTGTTGGGGTCTTTCTTTTTCCCTATATTTTTCTATGTTGGATCAGTAGAAAACTTTAGTTTCCCTGGCCCTTCTTTACCAAATTGCTTGAGTGATTAATCAATCACATCATTCATTGTGTCCTAACTTAGTTAAGAGGGAGGAAAGACTACAGCTGTAAGAAGCTTTGGTTGTCTCCAGCTTGACGTGGGGTGTACATGGAGCTCTTGGCCCATTTATCTGTGTGTATGCATTAATTGTAACTACAGAATAATGGCTTTTGACTCTTCAAAAAGCAGCACAGGAGTGGCTCAGCCAGCAGTGGAAGTGGACATGCAGCACCAGGGCTTGGGCTGTTCCCCAAACCCTCATCACCCAACGGGAAATGGAAGTTCTCCAGCAGACCAAATGTCCATTAATTTGCCCCTTCTCTCAGCACACATGGTGCTCAGTCCCTGGCAAGCCTTCCTCCCCAAGGGCCAGTGGGGAAAAGATGCTCCATAGCGCACTGCCCACCTTCCAGTACAGCAGAGGTGTGCGGCAACCTCACCAGGTGGTCTCCATCTTCTACCATCCCATAATAAGCTGATATTTCTCACAGCTACATCCTTCCTCACCTCTCAGCCCCAGTCTCCGAAGGGGAGCAAACACAAACTGGGTGTGTTTGTTGTCTTACAGCTGGGTTCACCTGAATAAGCAAATTAATTTCCAGGTGGACCCTGTCATATAACTGAAACAGACTGAATGACACCTTCAAGATATATTACCTCAAACTGCACAGGGGGATATTTTGACTTGCAAACACATAGGCCTTCCCCATCCGACAATTATATTTTAACTATGAGACAAAATGTTTGTGTTTATCTACCCTGACCAGATGAAGATCGTTGATCTATTGACTCCTGCTTCACTCTACTATAGAGCCACCATATGTGATTACACTGAGGACTTTTTTTTCTGAATTATCTTCTATTTCCTTTGGTCATTAGAGCGTTGGCATGCAGTCAGTCAAGAAAATGAAAACACTTTCCCAAAGGAGATCTGCAAACCCAGCGTGAGTGAAGAGGGCACTTTAGCATTCATTGTATCATCCTTAAGGAAATTATGTGTATTACTATGTGTATTATTTCCTAAACTATTACTTTCAAAAGCCTATAATCATTCAAGCATTAACAACACAAACTAAAAGGAAAAAAAAAAAAGCCCTGAATCAAGCAAACAAAAAAACCCCTTTCAAATCGCTGTTTGCTTCCTAAAATTAGCAGATTTCTTTTTGTGCCTGAACCTGCCTTACCCAGCGGAGCTCAGCCTGTTCCAGAAAGGCACAGTTCCCGTGCCCCGGTGTGTGTGGAGCCCACAGAGATCCTTCCCGGGATGCTCCAGATCCCCATGGTGAGAACTGGACCCACTCATGCAGGAAAACATGGACACTAACAGACACACAACACTTGTGGTGAACACGTTTTCAATGTCTAATGTAGGCATGTTAACTTGCTGCTCACAAACAGGGGATGCCATACTTTTTCCTCCAACAAAAGCCTCCAGCTTTTTTATTTTTGCTTTGCTGAGAGATTGTGAATAGCACGTCTTTCCTGGCTTGCTAATAAAGAGAAAGACTAAATAAGCTGTAGAGGATTTCAGAGACTGATTTTAAGAGGCCTAGAGAGAATCTTTTCAGGTTGTAGCGAGAGAGTCAGAAATACCTTAAGAAATAAAATTTTGTGAAACATCTAGGGCCTTTTGCTTTCAATTTCTTTTAAAGACAAATAAAAACTGACCCCAGAGAGGAAGAGAAATATTACAAAAGTTGACGCCTATTAACACTCTGAGACCTTTCTTGAGCCCAATTTTGTCCCAGACATGAAAAAACATTAAGAGAGACCATTGGTCCTTCTGCCCAAATAACTGTCACTCTTGGTTGCCCATTTTGACACATCAATGGCAGCCCACCAGGCACTGGACTGGAAATGGGACGTACCATAACAACCTCCGTCTGCTTTGCCAAAGCACTATATCAGAGGGGAAAAATTATCTGTTCTATTGGGAAGAGTCTGTGGGTCTCAGCCTTCCTGCAGAATGGCATTTCCAAAACTAGATAGTTGGAACCATTCATGGCTGTTTGTAGCTACAGCAGGAACAGTTTATTTCAGAAAGCTCCTGCAATTTCTTTTTTATGTGAAAAACACATGACATATAAATAGTGAAACAAAAATTCTGCCAATATACTTCCTGCAAAGGAAAAAATGTGTTAATGTCTTAAATTATGGTGTAACAAACATCAGGAGAGATGCAGTTTTTGTGTGAAGAGGAGAGGGAAGCTCTTCCCCCTTCCTCTGGGTCCTCAGGGACCCGTCCCCAGGCTGGAAGATGTTGGATATGATGCTCAGACGGGCTGTGGCAACACCTCACCACCCACTTCTCTTCTGCTCCTTCCTTTCAGCGATGAAACTGCTCGAGCTCTCAGTTTGGTTCCATAACACCCTCCCAGTTCCCTGCATCACCTGGCCTGAGACAAGGAGGCAAACACAGCCCCAGCGCTGCTCCAGAGGAGTGGGAGAACGTGGCAAAATACTTTCTTGACTTCTCTTTCTGTCTCTAAATACAATGAGAAACTAAAACTTTTTTTTTTCAAATATAATAAGAAAATAAAAATTTTTTTTTTTTTTTTTTTTTTTTTTTTTAAATTCTCCTTCTCTACTTCAGCTGCCCAGAAGGGACTCACTCATGCGGGGTCTGGTGAGGTTCCCTGAGCTTCATCACTCCCCAGATCCTGTAAATCCTGCCAATTTTACTAACAAACAGAAAATAAATTCAAATCAACAAATGAGACTTGAAACTCTGCACAGAAGCAAGAACTAACAGTGCTAGAAAACACTGGGATTTCCTAATTTGGGAAGCTTGGATAGAAAACCATCCTTTGCCTTTTTGTGCGGCTGCTCTGTGCTCTCCACGTGCTGGTGAGCAGCCCTCGTGAGGATGGGAAGTTTGATCGCCAGCCCAAGTTCATACAATCACAGACTGGTTTGGGTTGGAAGGGACTTTAAAGCCCATCCAGTGCTACCTCTTACCCTGGGCAGGGACACCTCCCACCAGACCAGGTTGCTCCAAGCCCCCTCCAACCTGGCCTTGAACCCCTCCAGGGATGGGACAGCCACAGCTTCTCTGGGCAACCTGGGCCAGGCTCTCACCACCTTTACACCCCCAGATCTCATCTCCATCTCCCCTCTTTCAGCATCAAACCCTTCCCCCTCATCCTATCACCCCACTCCCTCAACAGAGAGTCCCCCCCCCAGTTTTTCTATAGGCTGCTGGGTACTGGAAGGGGCTATAAGTTCTCCCAAGTTGCCCTTGTTGGGGAGCAGCATATGGCTGTGTGCTGTGTAGAAGAACCACATCCCCATGGAGACTCTCCCCTGACGGACACCCTTTGAGACCTCCTGAGCAGAGCAGACACGCAGAGGAAAGCTCAGAGGTTCCTCCCACATCCCACGCTGGCACACAAAGATAAGTAGGCTTTCTAAAAATAAAATTCTTCCTTTCTGCATGGAAATGCTCTGCCCAAATGTGTCCAAAAGATAGCTCAGACAGCCTCGCTGTTAGATCAGCGAGAGGAAAATTGTTCTTCAGAAGATGCAATTCAGGGTATTTCAAAACAAAGACCACCAAATGCTATATCTGAACAGTGATCAATAGCTAAATATTATTCTGTGAATTGTCTCTCCTTACAGCCTCAACCATTCTAGTTTATGTGTGTGTACACATCTCTCTCGCGCTCAAAACAACCACCCACACAATCTCCAGTGTCCTGAAATAACAGTTAAATATGAACATCAAAGAGAAGATGCCAACAGAAGCCCTGTGAGCAATACACAAACCACAGAAATATAGAGACAGACACATCCCTGCAGAATGACTAACAGCTGCCTCCCTTCAGAGAAGTACCTTGATTTGGAAAAGGCAGGTCTGCTCTCGGTTGGGTGAGCACTTACTTTGGTTGAGAGGCCAAAGAGAAAGCTCCCTAAATCTTTATTTTACAACGCTCTTTATGGTCCAATTAGAGCTCTCTACCTAATTTCTTTGCTGTGAAGCAGCAAGACCGTTTGAAAGGCACTGGTTCAAACCCCACTGGAGACAGAATTTCCTGCTGATGCTGTTGTGGTTATGAGCTGTGTCTCGCACTGAGCAGCGGCAAAAAACTCTCTGTAATACTCTGAAAAGATCACACCTTCAAACCGCTTAAGAAACCCCCAAAGAATCCCCAGAACTGAACACCACAGAACAGCCAGAGGCGTAACTTTAGCGAAATGCCACACTGGAATGATGTGGCCATTTGCATTTCTGGGTTGCAGCAGCATGTCTTCTGTTTGAATGTGTCCCCTGGCGGGATCTCAGGCTTGGAGCCCTGTGGGGCATTTCCTTTGAGTCTGC
The DNA here is from genome assembly GCA_013400055.1 of Nycticryphes semicollaris. Lineage (NCBI taxonomy): Eukaryota > Metazoa > Chordata > Aves > Charadriiformes > Rostratulidae > Nycticryphes > Nycticryphes semicollaris. The sequence goes on from VXBJ01003100.1 coordinate 1,044,904, forward strand.
GGCAGCTGAGATTACAGCTCAGACTCTTTCTCAGTGACTAATACTTATTAGGGAATCTTAAACAAAAGAAGGAAAAAAACCAAAAGACCACCCTGAAAGCTTCAATGCCGTCATTTAAAAGAAAACGACAAAATAACATTAATTTGAAACTTGATAAAAATTGTGTTTCTTAACTTCTCTGTATCTGCGTATTACAAAATAATGCTACCCTTAAGCTGCTCTCTCTTTGAAGGCACTCAACCTCTCCCCAAAGCCTTTGCTTCCACCCTTTAAAGCCAAGCACTGCATCGCTGCCGCAGCACCACAGCGAAGGGACAATCTCTGCCTGTCTCAGGGGACAGACCTGGTCTGCCCCAGTCTCCAGCATCACCACTTCCATCACCCCTGGCAGACTGGGCATCCCCGTGCAGCCAAATATAAGCCAACATTTCACTGCATCACGCTTTTCAACATGAAGCTTCCTGTAGTATTAATTTAAATATTGTTATTATTAATAATTTAAATATTAATACACTGGCATTAATTTAAATTCAGTTAATGGCTTCATCAGCATTGGGAAAGATACAGGGAAAGATGAGGGAAGGGCTCAGGGTCAGCACTGGGGCAAGGAGTTCTCACGGTGGCAGCCATCAAGGAGGGAAGAGAGAGAGAGAGAGAGAACTCCTCGGCAAACTTCCTGATTTATATGGAATGTGACAGCCATGGTATGAAATAACCCAGCCTGGGGCAAGTGCTGCTCCTCATCCCCACACCTGGGGAGTTCAAAACCACTGAGACCTTGAAACCCACACCTCGGAACTGGCTATAGAGTAAATATGGGCACAAATTCAGACATTAGAGTCTTCAAAAAGTGGAGTTTTGCCAGGTGTTAGAAGAGATATGAGTCCTGTGTCGCTCAAATCAGGACAGGTTTGGGAAGGTAATGGGAAGAATGAGTAAATACTGGGAGGGATGGTCTATGCTTACGGCTTTTCCCTTAAAGCAGGATGGGCATGGAAGCCCAGCAGCCTGGGAGGAACCAAACCCTCTGAGATCTTCCCATCTCACTCATACCCTTAAAAACACACACAGGTGCCCCAGGGACACAGAGAAAAAGCTTGAGAAGAACAGGGAACTATGAAAAACTCTGAACCAGGCTGTAAACAACAACAACAAAAAAATTTCCAAGCCAGATTATTTTACAAATATACTCGTGAGGTAGATGACAGCCTTCTGTTCTGTTCAAGGAAAGGGCTGCACAAAGCACTTCTTTCCCAAGGAAACATCCTGGAGTAAATGCAGCCATTGCAAGAGGCAGGACAGCACACCCAGATTTATTAATGCTGGATAAAATTCAACACTTGCTCTAACAAAGAGGAAAATGAACCCTGAGCTCCTTCATTTTGCCAGACTGGGGATGTGAAGGTGAAATATTTGAGACACCAAATAGTGAGATACAATTTCAGACTGTTTTTTTCCTTAAATTGTTACTCTTCTATTTTCTGGCTTTAAAACTGCCCAAACAAAAAAAGAAGCAAATCAGCTCCTGTTGGGAATAAATACAAAACATTAACTACGTGATTCACCACCTCTTTGGGAGACAAAACTGAAAACTTCAAGGACAGTTATGTTGGGTTTAAGCACTTGAAAGGCTTCTGGGTTTTTTAAGCAGCTTTGCTCTTCCTTGTGCTGAATTCGAGCCATTCTTTACCCTCACTGCCAAGAGCCGCGCGGGATTGCAAACCTCAGCCACATCCCTAGACTGCTGGAATCGAACCATTAATCTGAAATCTAGCTGAATCCCATTGCTGAGTTGCCTCAGATCCTGGATTCAGACCGTAAGGAATTATTTTTATTTTTTTTTTTCATCCTTGGCAAAGCATTTTGCCAGACTTTCAAAATAATTAACATCATCTATATGTACATATTAGCCCCTGTATTTCACCTTCAGCTGTTCCTCTCCTTGGTTTCATTTCACTGTGAGCTGCTGTCCATGAAAACAAATCACTTATAAGTAAGAAAGATAAGGGAGATTATTTTAAAAGAAAAAAGAAGCTAGAGGAAGAAGCAGATAGCTGAAAGCACTGAGGGAGTAGCATGGATGCTGACAACACAAACCACAGTTTAACACCCCAATTTGAACATTTTCACACAGAAAAGGGGCACAGGAATATCAGAAAGCAAGAGGTAAGCAGAAAGTTGTTTGTCTTCCTTACAGCTGAGTTTAAGAGGAAAACCATTTCTAAGATATCCTTCATCAGAGAAACATTTTCAGTTTATGGAAATGACACATATTTATTTTTGAAACTTTGTAAGAGCTACTGGAGGCATTTGGACTCCTTAAAAATACAGCTATGATTTTCAGAGATTACTTATCTCTGTTTCAGTTCCCTCTCTGGGACTTTACGATCCCTATTTTCTGAAAAGGACACGTTCAACATTTTCTATAGATCCTGTGAGCCTTAACGGATCGGAGTGCGGAGATTACGAAAGAGCATCCAAAATTACTACTGTATCTTGAAAATACTAGCATTCTCTACTTCAGATGTATTAACAGGAGCCTTAACAAGATACTAAAAGGTATGACCAGGTATTACCATTGGCTCTTCCTGTGCCGAGCCTTGAGCGGGAGGTTGGAGGGGAAGCCCAGAGATTCCACCTTGACTGCAGTGTCCAGGCAAGCTCCAACTAAGCACCTCTCTCAGGGTCTGCACAGGACCAGTGGTGAAAGGATACATCTTGGAGTTGCACAGTAGGAATATTTTTGCAGGAATAAAGCTATTTATTTTCTCATTTCAGCTGTGACAAAAAGATATTGCCAGCCTGCCATGCAGTGAGTTGTAGCCACCTTTTGAAGGTCCACCCAACATCCCGAGTGCCATTGTTCTACCCATCACACGTGCTCTCTGCTGCCACACTCCTGAAGGAGTCTAATGAGCCATTTTTAATCTGAATAAATACTACAAACCGATATAATCAGATTTAGAACCCAAAGCGTAGATATGGCTTAGACTAAAAGAAACAATAACAAAGAAAAAACTAAAAGGGGAAAGACACTTACTCTTAAACCCAAGACCATCTGCCAGACTCCGTTCCTCAGACTTGAGCATCTTCTGGACCCAGACTGTCTGGCAGCTTTCCATGCTGAATTCAGCAAGTACAGCACAGACCTGCTCCTAAAAGATCTGTCTTTTCCATCTCTCATGCACAGGTATCTTCTTATCACTGGCAGAAAGATCTGCTCTTCTTCCAGGGAAAAGAATTTAGCAACTCCTGACTCTAAATCTGCCTGCTCAGGAGAACTTTAATTGATGTCTGGACCAGTACTACTACCATCTTTAATCAGAGGGTCATCCAGGTAGCTCACATATATCTAGATGGTGTAATAACGAGAGCTACCCCAGGCAGTTAAAACATATAATTAGATTTGGGTACAGTAGTGATAACAAGAGGAGGAAACGCTCTGAAGTTTATTAAATCTACTGAAACATGAAGAGGTAAAGTGGCAGCGGAATACTTAAAGGTCAGTTTGTGATTAAAAGGATTAGTGGGGAAGAAGTTCATTTCCATCTAACAAAGAAACAGGTCTGCAGTTCCTCCCAGCCATCAGCTGGAACGATGGTCCAACCCATGAGAACCCAGGGAGCGTTTCCACATTTTGTTTCTTGCTGGCCTGGATGTTCTACAAAGCTTCTGGGACTTCAAATCAGAGATGTGACAAATGAACAACTTTCCCTCAGACTGTCCCTGCCTGAGGAGAACAAACCTCGGGCAGTAACTTGTGGGTCTGAAGGTAAGTAAGCTCAGCTGAACGGCAAGAACAAAACCCTCGGTTTTTTTTCAAGTCTCAACCTTTCTTCTTCCATTTTCCCTCTGACATTTGAAATGTTGAGAACTTGCTGTACTTGCCTCAACATCTCCCATTTTTACCACAATCCTGATCACATCATTACTCCAAAATCACGTGCTTTCCTTGCCCAAAATCCTCCTGTAGCTCACGCTTGCTCCTTCTGGTGGCATTTCACCCTCCTTGTGTTCAGCAGAGCACTCCCCCTGTTCCTCAGCCCCAAACCAACCCAGGAATCTCCCCCATGTGCAAAGTTTATCTTTCTGCTCAGATAAATGAAGAAGAAGGGGGGTTTCTGGGGCACAAAGCAGCAGTAGGTAAATTCCTACCAAATGCATGTTGTGGTGTTGTTTTAATGAATGTTGAATGCTTGCAGAACCACAGATGTTCATCATTTCTATACTATTGTACAATGAATATAACAGTAATACTACTACTACTACAACCCATTCAAACCGCAATTAGAAAATACATCTTTTGTGTGTTTAAACTGTTTAATTTTTCTCATCTTCCAGCCCTACCACTCTCTGTAGCTGTACTGCACCTTTTCACTAAAGGTGGATACTCTGAGTAAAGGACTATTCAAAATAAGGCATATGGCTGCAGGCTCTTACAGACGTAAGCACAGGTACCTGCGGGGTTGTTCCTCCAGTTTCAGGACTGGGACGATGTTTGAGCGATCTTCGGTGAGCCTGAGGACACACCTTCACAGCCTTGATTTGGAAGAGTTCAAAGTAACAAGACCAGAATACAATATTCTGCTGCCAGGTCTGTTCTAAAATTAAATCCATGCTGCTTTTGTTTTTTCCCCTTAAAAACCTTGCAAAGCCTTTCAACTTAGGTGACACTTGGTTAAGTTGGCTTCGGAGCTTGTTCCAAACACAACTTTTCATGAAGTGATTACTATTAAAGTGCACACTTCCTCTGGCTCACTGTCTACTGCAATTATGCAAATAAGATGCAACTTTATCCTTTCAGCATAATTACATCAAACACAATCGGGCTATATTAAGACTGACTTAAGATGAATGAATTCAGTTCATGTAATGATTTCCTAAATCACCCCATGGGACTATGGCAAAGAAAATTTTGTCCCAAGAGTGACATCAAGTATCAAGACAAATAACTGCGTATCTGGGGCCTGGTTCTACAAGAAACCAAGTGCTTTAGACCCTCTCTGGAGTTGGAGGCTGCTGGGAGATCCCACTGTTACCAAAACCAGCAACCTCAAATGGCAGATAGGCAGATTGGTGTAAACACACCAACACACCTGCATTCCCCATCTGGATTTGAATTGGAGTCACGGTTGGGAGAGAAGAGTTAGTTGAAAAATGCCTTTTTCTATATAATGACTGCTTCAGTATGGGATTTATATGACCAATAGCTTTACAGACATGAAAAAAAAATACCTGATAATCCCAAATGTACCATACACACATGAACATGCAGACACATTAATCTTCACCACAATTTAACATCTCCTGGCTTATCAGCCCAACATTTTTCCCTGAAGCATGAGAAGAGACCAGCAGCACTGCAGGTTTTGGGCTAAGGCACAGGCTAAGGCTGTGGTGCTCTCTGTTTCCAGTGAATATCATTAGCAATCTTTTCTAATCCACTACAAATACTATTACACACAGTGATAAAAGAAAAGAGAAAACAAAGAAGGTGCTCTTGAGGGGGAAAATAAGGGGTTAATTTTTACATTTTACGTTTATATTTGTGACTACTAAAGAAGTTCTCACCAAGTCCAGCGGGAAAGAAGCTGCTGCTTTGCTCTGGAGCCCATGAGCAGCAGGGGCAGGCAGCAGCACTGCTGCCCACCACCCCCCAAAAAGCAGACTGCTGGGCTGGGAACCTGCTCCAGACACAATCCTACAGAGAAAACCAGGTTCCATTCTGCTATTTTAGTTTGTTCCCATGATTTATAGGGAAACGCAAGGCTTCTTATTTCCTTTATTTCATGTCTTCATCAAAAGAAATGCATTACTAAGTTTTCAGAAGCAGATGCTCATTGCTGGATGATAAGAGAATAGCATTAAAACGTCTGTTTCCAGTTCTCTTGGATTCATGGCCAAATGAAATTACTGCAACAACAGAAAGAAAAGCAAAGCACCGCACAGCGGTGTAAATGCAAGGAAGGGAGACCATCCATATGGATAACAGCCTCACTGAGCGAAGAGACGCTGATACCTAAGGATTACTTACTTCTGCAAGCAACAGATTTCACTGGATGCTTCTCGTAGAGGATGAAACAGAAACAGAATCAGTGGGAAAGGGGAAATGTGGAGCTCTGGAAAACTGCTGAAGGAGGATGGGCATTTGCTCTGCGCTCTACACCATCCCTTTTACTCTTTCTGCCTCACGGGACCCGGCAGATGGCAGATGCAGAGGGCGATTAGGGATGGATGAACGAGACTGAAAAAGGTAAGAACCAGCCTGAACCTTTCCGAGGGGTCGAGGGACAGCCAGGAGGCATTTGCAGCTGCTCTTCTGGGGCATATTTTCAGCCTCTCCTTCTATACCAAGTGTGGTACCTGCTTCTGGCAAAGGGTTTTTCCCCTTTCCTCAAAGCAACAAGCAACTTGTGGACCTTAAAACACCTATCTGCCGTGTGGCACCTGCGCTGGAAGAATCAACACAATTATATAGAAAGGTAGAAAGTCATCTAAGCATTGCAGTCATGCAATCTACATGACTACACGTGCAAAATGCAATTAGCCAACTTGTAAGCAAATAGTCTAATATATTCACCGAACAAGGCGGTATTTGGGGGCTCAAGGGACATATTTTTCCTGCAGAAATACTAAATACACCGATATGTGCAACTGCTGTTTAACCAACTGTCTGCACCTCAACCCTTCCACCCTGTTACCATCCCTTGTTGTGTCTGGGAGCAACCTGCACGTTTCCCATCACATCCAATGTGTTTCACACATAATAACACCGAAGGAAAATATTTTAAAACAAACAAACTTGGGAAAGTTTTTCTTTTCTCTGTACTGTTGGCAGACTGTTTGTTTCTGTGTCAGAAACCCTCAGGGATGAAAACAGACCGTATGAAAAGATTATTAAAATATCCTGGTTTTCAGAACCAAAACACTTCATTGTATATCAACTTTACGTATTTATGGGGAAATAACATGCAGAAATGCCTCCAGGGTTTAAAAAGCGTAAAATGATGAAGCATATTATATAGCTGAGAAGAATAACTGATGAGGTCGTAGACAGTAAAAATGAGTGAAAATATTTGGTTTTCTAGTGAATGAAGACACCAGAACCTATTTTAGTGTGGGCAAGATGCTGAAGGGAAGGGGTCTTTGGAGACCCTGCCTGACACAAAGCCATGTGCCAGCCGAGGGGGTTGTTTTCTTTACTCCTTGTCTCCTTTAAAAAGATATTTTCATTCCATATTATAGAGAACATGGACTCTAATCAGCCAGTTTGGTTTGCCCAGAGGAAGCCATTTGGAGAGTTAAGCATCTATTCAGACAAAAGGGATAATAAAATGAGGAAAGGTCAGACAACAAACACTTCAGAACACAACGAAATTCTGGGAGACAAAGGGATTATGTAAAAAAAAGTTTCCCCTAATTTTTATATACACATGCATACGTACAAGTACAAACACTTGTGAAGAACATCAGCAATATTTATAAATAAATACAGATCTTGATCTGAATGTCATAAAAGTTAAGCTATGCTTAGAGGGAAAGTGCTTATATTAAAATGAATTTTTACTTTTTCATTAGAAAACTTAGCCACTGCTTATGAGATAATACACAAATTGCAAAAAAAAAAAATTTCTTCCTATGTATATACATGATAGGCTAAGATATTTCTCTTTTAACTTTATTTTTAAGTAATAAAGGCCCTGTCATGTCATCACAGCTTATCGTAAGCTCTGAAACTGTGCCTTTAATAAATAACTGCACGTAGCTGCTCAGTTGTGGAAATAACAGGCAGTTTTCAGATGAGGAACACAGACATTTAGGAAAATTTCAGGAGCACTTCATACTCTTTGTATCACACCAGGTCTGTACACATTAATACTCAAAACACAAATCAGAAAAAAATATGGATGACAACTTCTGTACCAGCAGCAGTGCAGGAAGCAGAAGGGAGAGAGCTCTTACCCTCAATGGTCGCTCGCTTGGGCAGGATGGTGATGGCTCCCTCGGCGACATCCTCCTGCTGAAGTAAGGGGCTCACCTTGGAGCCCCACGTGTCCGAGCCCACCCATAGGAAATGACCAACCTGATCTGCCCTCTTGGCAGCCGCCAGGATTTGTCTGCGGAAAAGAATGTTTTGTTCACAGATTAATTTAATTTAAGGATATAATTGCTTGGGGAAAAAAAAGAGGTGTGTTGCAAGCACAGAGTGAACAGAAACCGCATATTCCTGTACGCAACAGAGCTCAGGAATTTCACAACACACTGTATCGCGTTTTATGTGGCACAGATTGAACCTTTCTTTCAGTTCACTCCATATCCTAAGGCTGAAATACTGATCCCACTAAAACTTAAAGTTTTGCCATTGCCTTTACTGAAAGTTTATCCTAACTTATCTGTGTCTCATTCTGTAGAACCGAGCCTCTCAGGAACTGACAGTGCCATCAAAATTTTAAGCTAATTTAAAATTCTGGAAAGAGATGATGTAAGGTGGGCAAGTGAGAGTCACACTTTTAAAATAGTCTTTATATTTTATGGACAAGTGGTATGTGGTCAGACCTTGAGCACCTTACGTGGTTCAACCTTGAGTATTCATGCCATTTTATCATTAATAATCATCACTTGCCATAAAGTAGACTTTGAATTAACGAATGACACGGCGTAGTGTGAGCTTGGAGAAAGGAGCACCTTCTTAATGCCTCTGAGAGGCAAGGTCAGGTCTGTCACCCAATGCAAGAGTAACCCTATGCCAGGAAAGGCTTCCAGGCCTTGAGCAACATTCTCTCCTCCCCAGTACAACCATGCACATTCTGGGGCAGCAACTGCAGCACCTTCACAACATAAACTCCACGTCATTACTCATAATCTTATTTGCTTTCTCTTTCCCACATATCTATCCAGCACAAATTAATTCATTCCCTCAGTCATTCTTACTTTATGTCCTCATCGTTGGCAAAAATAACGATGGCCCTGGCGTTGGGAGTTTCTAGGAGCTGCTTGATAATTTTGTCAAAGTCAATGGTCTTGTCCTTGCGATCCTGGGGGATTTTCAGGGACTGAGCAATGCAGAGCCCACCTGCAGAGGAAAGAAGAAAGAAGAAAAGGACTTTGTCAGAGGAGAGCTCAGGAATGGCAGTAGGAAATGCACGTGGCTGGAAGGGGAGCCTGGGAGGAAGAGAAACTCTCCGATCGGATTGCTGCCCTTCCGGAGCACTTAATCTTCATGTCAAGCTTCTTGAGGGATGTGTACAATTATTTTTTTGCACAGCACACTCATTGGGATTCCCAGTATGCAGCATGCCTGGGTAGGGTCATGGATTAAACAGATGGGCAAGAACAATATCATAGAGAAGCAAAATAAACAAACCAGTCAGTAGAGGGATTAAAACAAACAACCACAAACAAACAACAACCTGAGCAAGCTTAAAGTGATTTTTAAAAAAACCCAACAACATCAGGCTGAAAGGCAAGTGATGTTGGCAATGCGTTACACAAACTCCATCTCAGTGAAAAGCTGAGATTCTTTTGAATTTTGCAAGTTGAAGGATATTGAGGGAAAATGCTTCCACTGAAACAACTCCTCTGGAATCGGAACAGCAAAGACGCTGAGATATTGGCAAGCAAAGATTGTTCAAGAAAATCGTTACTCATTCAACTGCCTGTCACCAAATGGGATGGAGCGGCCCAAGCAATTGAGGCCTCGAGATGAAGTACATGTCTGTGAACGGGACTTCTCATAAATACACAGGTGACACTGCAAAAACGGCATCAACACAGTAATAGCAATAGATCCATCCATACCAAAGAAATCTCAGTTTTAGCTCAGTTCACATATTACTGTTATCAGCTTGTTTCAGGGTGAAAAAAAAAAACCAAAGCCAAAAAAACCCCACCCCACATCCCCAGCGACATTCTGCTTGTCATTGCTGGCAGACAAAAACACCCTTTTGCCTTCATTATTTTGTTTCTGGATGATAAACACTTTCATCTTTTATGGCATGTTAGATACCACCTTCCTCTGCGTACTGCAAAGTGTGTTAATTAACAAAGTATCAGAGCTGCATAATAGGAAACAGCAGTGGGGATGAGTTAATTAAAAGACAGTGGGACAAAGGAGATATTCACAGATATGCTTTAAAATACTGATTCAACAGTACTGTTAAGTGAAGTAATAGAGAAGGTGTTCTCTGGGAAAGAGCACGGAGGAGGCGGCTTATCCCCATCGGCACACGCTGTCTGCCGGAGAGAAGGGAATCGGCCCAAAACAGGTCAGAGCAGACACACAAACACCTGCAGAAAAATACCCTCTGAACATCGGTAAAGACCAAATGCAGGGGTATAAAATTGCAAAATGGAGCTGTTCTGCAAGTCTACGAGCACTTTACCAAGTAGGTCAGGATCATTTTGCCTTATTTCAGGCGCAGAGGAGCTGAGACACTGAGGTTGCCTCAAGTCAGGCCAGGCCTGTTGGTACTCACTGATCCAAAATCTCTGGGGAAAAAAAGATTGGTTTTGGTGGGTAGAAATAAAGTGGCGAAAAGGAAAGGCTGAAAAAGAATAAAGCAGAGTAATCACCCCCAATTTTTCTCTGACTCACACAGAATGTTTCATTTAGTTCAGCAATTATTACAACCTGGCATAATTGCAAATTGATATTTTTTCTCTTTAAAAGAAAACAGTGCTGATTTTTAAAAGTAAACTTCATTCTGAAACAAGGAAAGAACATTTCATTGCAAGGAAATTCAAAAAGTTTAAACATGTTTTTTTTCAACTGCTCTTTTTCTTTCCCCCAGTCAGGATTAGACAGAATCAACTCAAGTCCAAGAGCAGGGATGATGTACTGGTTAAAGCACCCTTGACCAGCTCAGGATTTCAACTCCACAGGCAGGGCTGAGGCATTTCCCAAATGCAGGGGGCCACAGACCGGTGGAATCCAAGGGGATGCCGTCCCTATGTCCCTCTTGGGGAAAAACCTCTTCCTCCTGGCCTCACACCTGAGGAGAATTTAATTATCAGCTGCTCCTGGAAAGTGCCCTCCATCACACCAAGCCACTTCGAATCTCTGACCAGAGAGTCCCAGTTCTTTTGTTAAATAAGAATGTGGGAACTGTGGAGAATTCATTGAGAGAAGTGAAAAAAAATCACCAAAACTCAACAACCCAAACAAAGCCACTGACTGTTATAAAGCACCGAGATTTGTCACTTAGAAATTTATACATTCCTTCTGTGGTGCCCGTTCGAGAGGCTCCTGCTTGGGACACACAGAAGAGGAGGGGATATATTTTATGGTGTCGAGACCAAAGGGCTTCTGCTTGCTGGATGGAGCCGTTCCTCAGACACGACTGAAGCTGCCATGAAGGTCCTTTGCAATCCCTCATAGCTCTCCAGCGCTTTCACCCAGGAAAAGCCAGCTCTCCCAGGAGAGGAATGGAAAATACAGCCCCAAGGAACAAGCCCCAGCTGTATCCAAGGGGAAAAAAAAACCATAGACCCCAGATCAGGTGACACACTGCTGAAAAACTATGATTAAAAAAACCCCAAACAACCAGAAAGTAGTTAATATTAAGGAATTGGGAGCTACATGATTTAAGTGACTGAAAACCAGGCTAAAATCGTTGGGGAGGCTGCTCGCTCAGCAACCCACCCTGACAGTAATTACACCTCTCATGTGGGTCATGCAATCTCTATTGCCTGGATGGAGAAGCCAAAAATCTTATTATAGCCAGTAATGATTCCAGCTGAACCGAGCATCTCTGGACAGAGAGGCAGCTGTGGCCAGGCTCTCAATAGCAAGGGAGAAAAAGCCTCTGATGCAACGTACAGCTTCAAAGTATGTAATTTCCCCCGGGTTTTTTCAAAGAAAAGAGGAGCCAGGGCGGAGAAAGGAAGCAGTTTGGAATTTGGGAGGGCAGATTCCGGATCCGTTTTGTGATAAAGACTTTTCTACTGCCTTTGGGAGGTCAGGTCTTCGTTTCTCTGCTGGTGAAGGGAGGGGAACAGAGCTGCTTTTTACCCTGACAATTACAGTAGCGGTGCCGTGGCCAAACATTCACAGCTCTTCCAGCCGGGATGGTGGAAGGGCCTTCCCAAAGGGAGTAGTTGATGCGATACCCTGTTAACCTCCGTGCTGTCTCTGGCACAAAGGGGTTACAGACAAATGGTAAAGCAGGAATTATGGCTAAGTAGCAAATATCAATGATTAAACCCCAAATATTTTATTCACAGAATGGCGGCTCCAATGCTCTCAATACATGGGCAGGAGGAGAGCCCAGTGTGAGAAAGCACTCTCAGAGGCCACCTCAGGAGCAGAATGGGCTGGAGCTCTACACGGCAGATGAAGGGCAATAAGAAAAGCAGAGAAGGAAGGTGCAAAAGGACCGACACCCAGATAATACAGTTCAGACACATTGATGGATATTCGGATTTTAAACCACCAGTGTCTCTTCCAGGAAAGTGACACTTGCAAATTGACTGGTATGTGCTCCCGGTCACCGACACGGCTCAGCCTGTATTATTTTCTTATTTGCTTGGTTTTCCTCAACTCCACACCACGCAGCATTTGACAGCCGAGCACAAGCTCTCACTGGAGCAGCGGGGTGATCCATCCCAGCCACACTGGTCCCATTAGCTTCTGTTTACATCCAAGCTTAGGAGCTTGAATAAGAGCGTTCCCATCTCTGTGGAGGACCTCGGGCAGGCACAGGCACAGGCACATGCTGTTTTTCACTCCTTAGCAATAACAGACACCCAAGGAATCGGGTGTATATTGGCCAAATGACACACCTGAAATAAGTTTAACTTTCGTGTTCTCATCCTGCATTCTTATTACCACAGGAAACTCATGTGCACAGATATTTAAACTGTCAAGCCAATTCACAGTGCTCTGGAGGTAAAAACCTCCAAGGAAATTAAGTGGTAAAAAAGTGGAAGTTGCAAATTAAGGATTTTGTCACAGGATTTTTGTAGGAATACATTACCCTTGAAGGACTGGAGAAGTGGCAAGTTCTCTAACTAGCTAGAAACTGCTATGGCAACTACTAAAGTCTGGGAACAGAACCCCTGCTGCAGCTTGTGACCATACTGGAGCCCCCCTGTACCCCTGGGACTGGTCCCAGCAGCAGCACCTTGTGTTAAACCAGTTGGTTACAGAAGGATTCCTGCCTTTTTCTACAGTCGTTTCTGTCCAGTGAGTGAAGAGAGCAGGTAAGGGGGTTCTGCAACCAAATGTAAGGACTGTTATTAAGATAATGGATATTGAAGAAGCACAGAGAACTGCAGTGTATATAAGGTACATCGTTCAAGCAATTCTAGCAGCAAATGTTTAACTCCTTCAACGATGGAGATTTATGAATTTGCAGGAATCAGTATATGAAAGGCGGTCACAATGACAATGAGGTGGCCAGTTCTATACCACAATACCCTTTCTCTTCTGGGCTATGTATAGAAGTCCAACATTGACATATTTTTCATCCTTTCCTGCTGCCAACAAATGGTTTTGTTTTTTTTAAATAACATCAAATCCGGGATGGGAACACCAGGAGCAGACCCGGTGGGTTCGTCCTTTCCAGATGCGCCTTTATCCAACAAGTAAGCCATGAGAACACACAATGTTCTATGAAAAGGATAAGACAACAAGGCAAACCATTTCCTCAAACAATAACTTGAAAATTATTTGGTTTTACAGCTTTGGTTTGTGCCACTTTGGCAACCCAACCCAATGGTTTGGTATTGTTCCCGGCATTAAAATTCCCCGCACTGCAACCACTGGCAGCTCTCTGAGAAAACACGGAAACACTAACATTTCAACCAAAATTAACAGTGGATTTTTTTTCTGGCAACCAAACAAAATGCAAAGTGAAGTTGGGTCCTTTCTCCCTGGCTGGTGAAAAACAATTTTCCCCCTAAATTGTATTCCTAGTAGAAGAGCCTTCTGAGCTTCATTAAGTCACTGACCAGACTCATTGTAGCAGAGTTTCTGTCTCAAGAAACGCCATTTCTAGTTAATCTTTGCACAAAGAGAACCTTCTTCAGTTCCAATTTGATCCTTATAATGGCTCCCACTTTCTCACATACGTCTGGAGAAGTTTTAATTAAGTGATGCTGGAGACAGAGGAAATTTGTCTGGAGGTACTGCACAGGATGCTGGCAATTAAGGAGGTACAAATACCTGATTTTTCAGTTTGGCTGCCAGACTGAAAAAGAAAATGCAGAGCTCAAACTTTTTTTCTTTGATTGCTAGATCTTCAGATTTCTCATTAAAATAAAAAAAAAAATCATACAACTAATTTTACCTTCAACAGCAATCTCCATTTAATCCGCATTGGAAACAGTCATTATAGGGCCTTGCAGGAGGAAACAAAGGAGGAGCTACACAGAAGGTTCTGGCTTCTCCCTCTTGCCCAGTGATTAACACAGTCATTGGGTAAAATGTGAGTTCCCTCCTTTCCCAGAGAGGAGTTGAACTTGTACCTCAGATGTCCCAGTGTCCTGACCCTGCCACTGCCTACCAGTACCTGGGGCAGAGCTGCACCGTCCCCAGCTGGAGCAGAAGAAGATGATGCTGATTTTCAGTCAAAGAAAGAACAGCATCGAAACCAAGATCAAAGCCACCATGTGCAGATGGCAAATTATTCTCTGGTACAGGGGGTACCCCAGGGTCCCCCCAGGAACATGGCCGCCCCCATGCTGCTGAGGGCAGTGGGATGAGCCCGCGACCTGCAGCTCCCTCCTCATCCTCCTCCTCTGCTTTCCCCAACCCAAGCTGCAGTCTCAGTTTACAAATAGATTTAGGAAGCATGAAATCACATTTCCCCCAGAATTAGTAGTCAAGGGAATAGGTTTTCTTGTCCTTTTTTTTTTTCCCAGAAAATTACTGTTCATTTAGAAAAAAACATGTACTGGTGCTCGGGGAGGAGAGAGCAGTCGGGGTGGTCAGAAACCCCCCAGCCAGGCAGGTGAGCAAAGGCGGCTGGAAAGGACTAGTTGTGCAACAAGTGGGATGAGGCGATTATCTGTTTCTTGGTTTCCTGCTTTCACTTTTAGCAAAATGGCTTATAGAAGGGATTCAGTTTGTTCCATTACTGTCAGGAACAATGGACTAAACCCACTCGTTCCCTGCCCACATAGGATGCTGGCTTTCTTTTACCCCTTTCCAACAGAATACTTATGTAAGATTCTACTTCACCATCATCCTCAAAAAAACCCCAAAACATTTTGCTATGAAAATGTGTACTGAGACATTCAAGAAAGCTGATTTTGAACTCTGGTAATACAAAACATATCTTATGAGCACAAAAAAGCAGAAAAAAAAAAAAAAAAGAAAAGAAAATAACAAAGCCATCAATCTTTGCAAAAGATGAAAAAATGAAAAGTTATAAAATCAGGGTTAAACACCCATATTCCCAAGGCTCATTATCAAAGTGGTTTTTTAATGCCTGTTTTACTGCTTCCATTTTGCATTTTATTTTCTCACTATCAACCCTAGGAAAGAGAACTGGATCCTTTCATGCAACAGAAAGGGAAAAGCCAAGCTGGTGGCAGGGGACCCTGCTGGGACCACACGAGTAAGAGCCCCCAGGTGCCCCTCTTCTGGGCTGCTTTCAGGACCCACAACAGCTTCTGGGCAGAGGAAGCTTTTTCCCAGGGTTCCTGGTCCTGCTCTGCAAAATAAATGGAGAAGTCCAAACTCTGGTGGACAAAATGAGGCTTCAAATGCCTCGTCTCGTGGGAGTTGTCCCTGCTTGTGCAGGGGAGTGGCACTGGTCCCTTCTAACCCAAACCATTCTATTATTCTATGCTATGAAAGAACTAATGTGTTTATCTTATAGAATCATAGAATTGCCTGGGTTGGAAGGGACCTTTCAGATCATTGAGTCCAACCATCAACCCAACATGGACAAGAACCACCACTAAACCATATCTCTAAGCACTATGTCTGCCCGTCTTCTAAATACCTCCAGGGATGGTGACTCAACCACTTCCCTGGGCAGCCTGTTCCAATGCTTAATAAACCCTTTCAGTGTAAAAAATGTTCCTAATAGAAGGTCTGGTGCTGCAGAGACACAACATCAAGCCCATGCATTTGGTGTGGAGCGAGTCCCAACAGCCCGAGCACTGTGAGAGATTATCACAGGAGTGTTTTTTTTCACGGGAATCCCACTCCTGTGCCACAGACGTGGGACGGAGGTTGGGCCACATCACATAACGCTCCAGTTCACAGGCAGCTCGAGCACAGACGGGTGAGTTGAGCCATCTGGGCAGCAGCAGTTGCAAAACACACAGCAACTTGGAAGAAGACAGAGTCTTAAAAATATCGTAGCTGCCTTCCTCACGCCCGCTGACAGATTCTGTGCCGTACCTCTGAAAGGCAAAAACCCCAGGAGGATTCTCTGTGCAAGTTCAGGCAGCCATGCAGTAAATTGTTCGGGGCATTAAACACCTAACTCCGGTATTTAAGGGTAATGGATGTATCTAGTAATCA
Organism: Nycticryphes semicollaris; assembly: GCA_013400055.1. Taxonomy (NCBI): domain Eukaryota; kingdom Metazoa; phylum Chordata; class Aves; order Charadriiformes; family Rostratulidae; genus Nycticryphes; species Nycticryphes semicollaris. The sequence goes on from VXBJ01003100.1 coordinate 1,061,381, forward strand.
AAGTGTTGCTTCGGTATCCATGGATACCCATGATTATGTGGAATTTTGATTCTGGTACAACACTAAGTACATTATTCTGCTTCCCTGAAATTCTCCAAGAGCTATTTTTCTTATCACCACTTAATTGGATTATCAGGTAGCAAAAGAGACAATTCAACACTTTTTCAGATGATTTATCTACAGAGATACTCTTTTTTTGGGGAATCACTTTTAGCAGTACTGAAAATATCTTTTCAGAAAGTTATTCAGAAAGTGCTGCTCCTAATTATTAAAAGGAACCCTGAATTAATTTCATTAATATGTTACTTTGAAATTAGCAGCTGCCGAAAGCTGCCTCCCGGATGTTTATTATACTTTATATTTTATTTCTAAACCTCATATATTTTGTAGAAGAAGAAGAAACCAGTAGCAGTAACGGAAGACTGACTTTAAAGAAGTTGGTATCCTCCCCACGTGAAAACCGCAACTGAGGATATTTCCCTGATAAAGCAGAATTACAGCCTAAAGGAATGGGAATGATAAAGATTATTTCATCATATTCTTGAGAAGAAGAAAAAACTGCCAGCTCACTTACCGTCAAACTCCTCACCAGTAAAACAGTTATTCAAACAACTGACACAAAAGCCACAAAATCTTCAAAGAGCAATCACTGGAAAGTCAATACATGACTCACATGTTTGCTTTAGAGAAGAGTGAACATCATGCAGCAGGAGCTGTGTGTCAGGTGGGGGGGTTTAAAGTGATTTGTTTGAAATAAAAACCAGAATAACTCCCCAATGTCCGCTTTACAGGACCTGTCATCAGCCTCATGCAAGACATAGTAAGAATTTTGGTGAGTTAATCCAGTGTAGGAAAATTTCCAGTCCCGTTCCCAAACCTGTAAATTCACAGTAAATAAAGCTAGCAAAATAAATCCTAACCGTATTAATGATCACCTGATATTCCCCTGTTCCATCAAAGGGAGAAAGTTCACCAGGAACCAATCCGAGACCATCAATAGGCTTCATATATAAGCTCTGAATTCCTCATCTGGCAGCAAGGTTTGGACTTTAGACTGATCCATCCCCTCTTTAAGCAGTGACACACAGCCCAAAAGAGATGCCCCACAATGATCCCTTCCAGCACCAGCTCTGGCAGATGTGGTACAACGGAACTTTAATCTATTGAAATTAGCTCACGATCAAAACAGTTCCTGCCAGCCAGAAATGGAAAGAACTAAATTACTTTATTCTGACCTCCAAATGAAAACAGACCCAGGCACATTCTGAGAGAAGCATTTGGACTCCATTTTGACTGCATTTGCTGATGGAGCCACAACTACACCCAGAACAAATACAGAACCATAGAATAGAAAATTCAGGAGCATGAAGTTATAACATGTCAAGAAACAAAGAAGAAGAAAAAATCCAAACTCCAAATGAGGAGGCTAAATCAGCATAGAGTATGCAGAATCCCCAAGAAAAATGAACTTTAAGTCAAAAGTCCTGACTTGTAGAGAGATCCAGAAATGACAGTAGGGGCCTTATGTCCATAATCTTCTAATGAGTCTCTGGATCAGGGTGTTGTTTCTGTCCAACTTACCAGGAGTAATGGAGTTCTTGCATATGCCAGTAAAAGAAGTTTACAACTGCAGTGGTGTGCAGATAGGCTAGAATGTAAATTACATCTCCGGAGTACCATAATTCAATTGTAAATATAAAATGTGCACCAATAATAAAAGTACATTAAAACATGAAACTGCAACAATTTATCCAAGAGAAAGCATCCTTGTGGATATACAGCAGCTTTAACCTAGAGACTTTCTATATATGAAGATTCTACCGAACAATTTTAAAATTTGATTTTGCTAAACTTGTTTATTTTCTCATTTTTTCACATTAGACCTGATCATAACCAAAGAACAGAAGACCTAAACTGATAGAGAAGACTAATATTCCTAGTATGTTATTCATTAATGCTTAATTCTATTGTGTCGTAGCTTTGCTGCATATTTAATGACATTCCGAGTGCATTTTATCACCTCAAAAATTGTCCTTTATTATGGCAGTTAAACTCCAGCAATATATAAAAAAATTACAACTCTCTCCAGAACACCAAATTACATTATAAGAATGGTGTAAGATCATCATTTCCCAAGATTTAGAAAAGCTCTGTTCTCTAGATAGAAAATAAAGCGAGTGAGGATATTGGGTGAGATCAACAGCCACGGTGCTGACGAGCTCCTGTTTGCTCCCCCAGAAAGACTCACCCGGGGGTTTGTGGCAGAAGGGACCTGGGATTTATTGGCTCCCTAAAAGCCGTACTACAAAGAGTACATTTGAGCCACACAGTGTAACCATGGAGGGGAAAAAAACCAAAAGGCAATATAAAATAAAAGTTCCACTTCTGCTTCCAACACTTTTGCTGTTACAACACTAGTGCTTAAACGGCCCGGTTCGGATCAGGACTGCGCTGTAAAACCTCCAAAAGATGGTAACCGCTGCTCTGAGGAACTAGATGAAGACCCAGGGTTGGCATCTGAACAGGAAAATTCCTGGCTAAATGCCATTAATTGTGCCTTGAATTTTGCCACATTCCCATTTCCCACAAGAAAGGCCTACTACCATGGAGAAAAGAGAAAAGACTCCAAATTCAGCCACCGCAGTTGAGAAGAACATAATTAAAGGTCTGTAAGGAAGCCCTGGGCACATCTGCTGATCTGTGAGATGAACCACCACAGGGGTGGCAAAACACATTGTATGGTCTCGTACCTACTCCTCCCTCTGTCTTCAAAGAGTCTGATTTAGTCGAAGACTGGCTCTACTGTGTTGTGTGTAAAAATAGCAAAGACAAAGTTCTCAAAAATAATGTCAGAACACTTTATAAAACACTGTTTCTTTAGGAACAACTGTAGGCGGTGAAATCTCTGGCTGCGGGTAGAGACAGAAACAAAGCCCCAAAAATACCATGTTTAAAAGCATAATGTACAGCCAAGCAATGAGACAAATTAGAACTATGCTCAACACAAAACACCTGCTAAGGATGTATCTCAGCCTTGCAGCTGGCTCATAAACCCCCAAAACTGGCAAATTCAAAGTCCTAAACCGAGATTTGCAAGGAGAAGCAAAGGCAGCCACCCACGACCACTGCCCTTCCCAGGTGTCAGAGGAAGCCCTGGTCCCAATATGGCGGTTCAAGGGTTTTCCTGAGTGGGGCTGGTGGCCATGAACTCAAGGAGAGGGCAACCCAGCAGAATTGGAGAACGAAAAGGAACAAATTCCCAAGGAGACTGGATCCCAGTGAATCCAGTGTGCGGAATAACGTGCGCTGGCAGCCCAGAAAGCTGACCATGTCAGGGGTGCATCAAAAGAAGCGTGACCAGCAGGGCAAGGGTGGTGGGGATTCTGCCCTTCTGCTCCATTCCAGGGAGACCCCAGCTGGAGCTCTGTTTCCTGCTCTGGGGCCTCAGCACAGGAAGGACATGGAGCTGTTGGAGCAGGGCCAGAGGAGGCCACGGAGATGCTGGGAGGGCTGGAGCCCCTCTGCTGTGAGGACAGGCTGGGACACTTGGTGGGGTTCAGCTTGGAGAAGAGAAGGCTTCAGGGAGACCTTAGAGCCCCTTCCAGTCCCTCAAGGGGCTCCAGGAAAGCTGTGGAGGGACTCCTGATGAGGGAAGGGAGCCCTAAGAGAAGGGGGAAGCATTTGACACTGAAAGAGGGGAGATGGAGCTGAGCTGTGGGGAAGAACTTGTTTGGTGTGAGGGTGGTGAGAGCCTGGCCCAGGTTGCCCAGAGAAGCTGTGGCTGCCCCATCCCTGGAGGGGTTCAAGGCCAGGTTGGAGGGGGCTTGGAGCAACCTGGTGTGGTGAGAGGTGTCCCTGCCCAGGGCAGGGGAGTTGGAACTTGAACTTGATGATCTTTGGGGTCCTTTCCAACCCAAACCATTCTGTGATTCTAATGCAGAAATAAACAAACTGATAAACCATTCCTCGTCTTCCAATAAATAAGTGCTATGAATAAGATACGCACAGTGGCATCTGAGTCCCTCCAGCTGGGGCTCTAAACCATTAAAGCCATTAAAAACCTTCACATGCCACAGGACTTTCTGGCTGGCAGCACCCACCCTTGCTCGCACCCAATGGTGGGCACTGGGCAAGTGGGCTGGGCCCCTTCTCATTCCCAGTTAGGTTTTTCCATCCCAAAAATGCCGGAATGCCAGGCTGCTCGCAAACAAAACCTTCCCAGGCTGCTTGTGCTCCCTGGCAAAAAGCAATTTCCTGCAACCTTCACACACACTAAAGAATCCTGCGCTCTGTGACATGGTTTTATTTGTCTGCTCTGCCTCTTGGAGCTCCACACTGTAATTTAGGAGGCTGCTTAGCGCTGTGCTGTTCTTGCAGGGATATTTCCCCCCCTAGTAATAACGATGCCACCTCTGGATAGTGAATCATTATGAACTGCAAGCACAAAATGATCTCTAATGATGAAGCTTTTCTAACTACAATTTGGAGTGTTCCCATGTTCCTAATTCATTTTTTTTTCTTGGAGAGGTAACATAGTATTTTAGCCTTCTCTCAGTTAATGGTGTTTTCTTGGTTGTTCTATATCTGATAGGGCAAGTAAAGACTTGTCAGCTCTTCAAAGAATGAGAAATCCAGAGAACAGCAATGACACAATGACAAATCTCAGTGGGAAGGGAGGGAGGATTAGAAATCTTTCAACTATACTTTTGGGAGGAAACCTGTTTTCTAATTTTTCCACCCAAGAAGAGACCAGTGTTTACAACATGAAAAAATTATTTCATAAACTCAGAGTCAGGCTTGCAAAGGCTCCGCAACCGACCAGGCACCTGAGGAGGCCGATCAGAACTCCTGGGCTTTGAGCTGGTGAGGACAAAAAGTGAGACACGGGGTCTGAGCACAGAACTGCTACGGGAAGCACCCAGAAGCAAACAGGGTTTGGCATTTCCTTATCTTAGCTAGTAAGGTCAACTAATGTTTTGGTAGGAAAACAGAAGAAAACAGGACATCAGGCTGGGGGAGACAAGGAGGGTTAGACAAAAAAGAAGGTGGCTTCTGTAGCATTTAGTTTCGCCTCCAGTTCCTTGTGCCTCGTCCGAAGGAAGGCAGAAGAGAGCTGCTTATTGCTCCTATATACTTCTAGCAGGGTGCAGTTCTCTCCTCTCTGTGCTTCAGCAGCCACCCCCAACCCTCTTCTGGGGAGCTGCTCTCTCATTATTAGCACACAGTATGCTACTTGCTGCTTCTCAAGTTTAATTGAAGCTCCAAGTGATGTTTCGCATACAGTACTCACCCTCAGCTCTGCAGAATCCCAGGTCCCTTTCATATGGTGATCACAAGAGAAGCAGACTACACGTGGTCTAATTTTACCAAGAGAAAATTTCATTAAGTATCATTAGCAAACTGGCAGTATATTACTTACACACATATTCCGTAGCATTTTGGCGAAAGCTGAGTAAAGCTCTGATTCACATACACGTCTGATAAAAGCATACATAAGCACTGTGTTTTGCAGAGTCTCAAAAGCAAATCTCCTCTAGACCAGATTTGCAAATGATAGTTGGGAGGACTGAGATACCAAAAGGTAGTTTTACTGTTAGGTCCTGCCTGGGTTTCTGATTAGTCCTCAGTCTTACTGCAGCATATTTTCTCTCAAAAGATTTACATCCAAGGTCATTACTGGAAGCGTGTACGCTGACCGCTGCCTTCTGGGACTCAAGAGGTGTAAATTCAGCAAAGCCAAGAACTATTTAAATAGGTTATGTTTACAGTCCTTGGATGGGGAAAATGAAAAACAGAAACAAAACTCTTTAAATTTCTCGGTCTTTTCTTGTCTTCCTCATAATCCTCATCTCCTTCACATTGGTGTAATATTCTTAATGTACAATACTGTGCTTTAATAACCCTCTCTCAAATGAGTACTAAAAATGCAATATAGTTCAATAAAACCACTATCACAGCACTGCAAAAACTACCCCCACTCCCCCCCCATCCACTGCCTGTGGATAATCAGTTCCATTTAATGGAGTTCTGCAACAAAATGCCGTAAAAGGCACAAATGCTAGGAGCGAGCCCTTGGAAGACAATCCAGGTTTCATCCTCACCCTGTGTCAACCCACCGCTGCTCAACCAGAGCTATCAACCACAGCTCAACCAGGTCCTCTGGGGACTCTGCCAACACCAAGTAAATGTGAGGGGAAAGCCCTTCTGTACGGTGGGGAATACTCACAGAACGAATTGGGGTTGGAAGGGACCTCTGGAGATCATCCTCTCCAACCCTCTACCAGAGCAGGTCCCACAGGAACGTATCCAGGTGGGGTTTGAATGTCTCCAGAGAAGGAGACTCCCCCACCTCTCTGGGCAGCCTCTGCCAGGGCTCTGACACCCTCACAGGGAAGAATTTCCTCCTCATGTTGAGATGGAACTTCTTATGTCCCAGTTTGTGCCCTTCCTTTTGCCCTCACTGGGCACCACTAAAAAAAGCCTGGCGCCATCCTCTAACTATTTCTGGGTGTTGATCAGATCCCCCTTCAGTCTTCTCCAGACTAAACAGACCCAAGTTCCTCAGCCTTTCCTCATCAGAGAGATGTTCTAAGCCCCTCATCATCTTCATAGCCCTTTGTACCCTGGGGCCATGCAATCTGCCTGCAGCTGGAATACGTACTCAGCAGTGAAACGCTAAGGGCAGGAGGTGACCAGGGAAGGAGATTGCCCCCAGAGGGGTGGTCCTGGTCCCCAGGAGCAGTGCTGCCTGGAAACGAGGTGGCTGAAGAGATGTGGAGGTGACAGCTGGCTCTTAAGTCGTGGTTGGTATTCAGAGGTTAGCAGGGAATGCTCACCCACTTTCTTTCTAAAACACAAAATTGAGCAACTTAGACTCCAAAAGTGGTCACAGCGAGTCATGTGGGGCAGGGGCCGGGATGCTGCACAAGTACATCCTTCCACCTTTCCCCTCTGTTTTATTTTACCAGCCCTGACCGGTGGGGTGCAGGGCGCTGAGCCACACGCACGGCTCTGACCTGCTGCAGCAATTCCTCCAGACACCGGGAGCTGAAGAGGTGTGAGCGCTGCCGTGAAGTGAACATATAGGATAAGGAGCAAAGATCAAAGATGTGTCTTGGAAAGCAGAGCTTTGCTCTGCAGGCTCTGAACCGCAGTCACGGTCTAGTTCCTGAAATGTCTGAATACATTCGCTCTCCGACGACAGTCTGCCACTTCTCAAAGAGTGACCTTAATACAATTTTGCAGCAGAGCCGAGACCTGGCCTCTGCCTGGTGAGTGCATTTCATCTCTGCAGTATGCCTGTAATCCCATCCAGGCAGGCCACAAATATGGGCAGGCATGTTTAGGAAAACTGAATAATCAACAAACGTGCTCAACCCCGCAACCGGGAACCACCGCTGCCCTGCAGCCATTTGCATTCCCTCCACATGGGAACCTCGGAAGATGGATTGAATATGGTTACACCTGAGTTATTCAAGCACAAAGCTCTTCATTGACTGTTTTCTAAAGAGGCTTTTCAATAAGCAAGCCCATTAAAGACAATGTGATTCTCTTAATTTGATGCTGAATTCAAGAGGTATATGAAATTTGTCAATATTTGGACTAGCTAATGCGTTTAACTGAAGGGAAAGTGATTGCTGTAGAAATCATTCCCCCAGTAAAGCCCATACTGCCCTACAAAGCATCCAAAAACATTATGAATCTTTAAAGTCTTCATTTTCCTTTCAACAAACGGAGTTAGGGCAATAGTATGCCTCCATCTTTGGCAAGCCAGTTTTTAAGAAAATATCCTTTTCCTTCACAGAAGGAAGAACAAAGGAAAAATAGACTTTTGTTTTCCCTTTTGCTGAACACAATAAGAAACCCAAACCCACGCGTTAGGACTTAAGGGAATCAAACACACAGATCAAAATCTCTCAGGCTGTGGCGGTGGGATCCTGGGAGATGATGAAACCACTAAGCCCAAGGGGTCAGAGGGACGAAGAGCAGTGAGGAGTTCCCAGGGCATATTCTCATAACTTAACTTGTTACTTGCCAACTCAAAAGCGAGCGAAACCAGGTGAAAACATCCACAAAAATGACAGCAAACATACAAGCCAAAGTTTTCAAGGTTTTGGGGTAACACTTCATTTCCAGAGAATGTTTCTCAAGCACCAGTGGCAAGCAATGGAAAAAAGCTTGTATTTCCCTAAACTGAATGCGTAGGGGAGAATATCCACCATCAACAGTTTGTCAAGATTCACTCCTCATCCTGTATGTTTTAAAGACCCCATAAACTTTGCACAAATATCATGAGTATCCCACAGGAGGGGGGCAGGAGCAGTGCAGTAGGCACTTCAGGATGTTAACATTAAGAACTCCTACGCTCTCACAGAGGTTGTCCTTGCACTGATGCAAACCTACAGAGTTCAACAGATGCACGGTGCGAGCAGAGGTATTGTCAATTTTGCCTGAGATCTGCCTCCTGCACTCCCGATTCCACGGGACATGCTGTGCCCATTTACTGTGCTACCCTAAGAAAGATAAAAAGTAAGGAAATCCACTTGACAGCAACAGCTTTGCAGAGGCAAAATACTTTTATCTTCTCATCTTTGGTACTTGAGGTAGCAAGAAATGAGGGCACACCTTCAAATCAATCAATCAATCAATCAATAAATGATCTTTAGGGCACAAAGAAAAACTTTTATCACTAGACCTTTTGTGGCAATTTGATATGGCAAGGGAACTCTAGCAAATCCAGAATTGAGAAGACGGAAGAGACACAAAAAAAAGGACAAGAAAAAATTAATGTGCCCCTTTCCCATACTGTTGGGGCACTCATCATATTAGTCTAAATTTAATTAAATTTTTTATATTATTTGCAGATCAAATTTCACACTCTTCCACCTACACCTCCTGACGTGCACCTACAGCTGCGCTGCTGAGCAGCCCATTATTTCAATTGTAATTTATTATATCTCATGGGAATTTAGGAGATAAAAAGCTCAACTTAATAGCTGAAAAAGTATGAGCGTAACTGATTAGTATGAAGAGGAATTTTTGCTTGCACTATAAATCCCTGTGCTTTAGGATGTGACTACATCAGTGAATTCTCCCAAGCAAAACCATCCCAACTTGACCCCTCCGTGCTGCCTCATCCAGTGGCAGGACTTGCTGGGACCAGCTAAAAGTTTCAACAATTTCAATCTGGAATAAACGATAAAGGGCAATATATTTTCTCTTAAAATTTTCGGGCCTGCTGCTCGTATGAAGGAATTTAAATGATGTTCTGAGTTCTACGTAAATTAAAAGTCAGTAAATCACTGTAACTTCTAAGAAAAGTGATGTTAACTTATTCTTCACATAAAACATCCACCTTTTTAATTTTTAATTCATTTTATGACCAGAAAGATGACCAAAGTTATCATTATATGACATAAACTACTGCCATATGTGTAGGAGAAATTAACGCTGCAAATTAATTTCAAATACTGCTCTCAGTTTCAGGAGTTTAACATTAATCATTCTTCCCAATGTTTTGGCATATTGGAAGAACTTGATTAGATTGATTCCAAAACAAAGACTGAAAAGACAGCTCACCAATTTTATTAAATTTCTCTCTGGCATTTCATGCCTACCTACTCACTCAGAGCTTGTGCTAACACCACAGAAAAGCTGCTTTACTATCAAATCTGTTTGAATAGAGCGCACTGAATTTGCTATTTAAAATTCTATTTCTCCAGGCTGACACTCGCATCGGTTCATTTCATGGCTCATATCTCTACGTTATAACGTTTACAGATATTTTTCAAACTTTGCACATCCAAATCAAGGTAAGCCATTCTAGCCATTTGCCAACTGCATCAAAGCTCCCCATCAGGAAGGTATCGCCTTCTACAGACTGGGATAAGTGCTCTTTTCCCCACAGCAACTCCCCAGCACGAAGCCAGAAGCTGCCGTGGCCAGTCTGGCAGAGCCACCCCAACGTGCCACTGCCACAGGGCTGTGGTCTGCCAGAGCAAGCCCAGGGCTACCAAGAAGGGTAAACTCCAGATCACAGGTACTAAGGCTCAGCAAAGCACAGATCATGGCTCAATAAATTACATCAGATCGCTTTACAGATCATTTTATCCACTTCTTGGATAAAATGTAAAAGTGACTTGCAATTATTAGATGTCCTGTGGCCTCAATGGCTTCCAGGCTGGGAACTCAACAGTTCACCAGCAGCACTCCACTATGTTTGGTGCCCACTTATTTTCTGTTGCTTTTAAAAACTTCCAGAAGCAGTTTGTTTAGATACTCTGACCCCCAATGCTTCTCTGTCTATGCAGGACTAAGCACAGATGGGCACAGGCACCCCATTCTGCCAGAATATTCCTCTTTTTGCAATGTTCAACCACTGACAGGGTTTAAAACCAGCAGAGATGAGGTCTGACAGGCACTGTCTTTGAATCCTAGGATGGGTTGGGTTGGAAGGGATGTTGAAGTCCCACCCACTGCCCTGGGCAGGGACACCTCTCGCCAGACCAGGCTGCTCAAAGTGAATCCTCCTGTGCAAAATCAAACCAACTCCACCCCGCTGGGCTCACTCTTCCAGCTGGATGCAGCAGCTTGGCTACCTGCCTGCGACCAACACAGAGGATCAGGAACAGCCTGACTCTCAATGTTCGCTCTTTCTGCCACTCATCAGACTCTGCTCCAGGCCAGGAACGGACCCTGCCTCCAGATGGGAAGTTTCCTGAAAAAGTAGCTCCTTTTAAAAGTCAGTAAGCTTACTTTTGTATGCCTTTCTCCAAACACAGCAATGTTCTCTGCATAAAAAAGGGATAAAAGAGGAATATATACATAATTTCAGCCAGTCTAGTTTAATCTGCTTGCTTTCATTTGTTCTACAGCCTTCTTATTTTGGGGAAATAAATGTTTTTAATTAAGTTGACTGCACAGTTACTTAGGTAATGTCTGACTGTCAAATATTTTGAACAGTTCCACTTTACTCGAGCTGCATACATGCACCAATAGCTGTAGTTTATTGTGCTAAAGCAGTTTGTTGAGTCATGCTCTTTTTCTCTCTACATCCAGCCTTGATTCCCCAGACAGTGTCAGTTCTCCATTTGTTAATCCATATTTAATTTTTAAATCACAAAACACCATGGTTTTAAAGATAAGCTTTTAAAATGCCCTCCTACACAGTCTTTCTTGCTGTCTCCTGGGATATTGCTGATAACAAGCAAAAATCATACGCTTCAAATATTAATGAAGAAGCAGCTACTGAAAACTGGGAACTCAGAGGCCAGGTGATTATCGCGTGGAGGTGCGATGTAAAATCAGACCTGGAGAGAAACAAGGCTAAAGGAATACCAAAGGCAATAAGGCAGTGTGGAAGATCAGATAAGAATCTATAAAATTATCACTTTTCAGCCCCAGGGAGCAGGGGAAGGAGGTCTGGTCTCACGGGTGGGGATGGGAGGTCCTCAAATTCCTCCTTTTTGGGGAAGGAATGCAAAAAGAAAATGCAAGAATAACCACTAAGCTGTAGGTTTCTCTTGCTTGAAAAGTCCTTGGGACACACAAGCGATTTACAGGATGAGACAAAGCCTTTCATCCACAAGCCGCCTCACTGAAATTCAGGCACTTATTAAAAACCCTTGAAAAACATTTTCCACAGAGCTGTTTGTCTGCTTTTGTTTTCAGCGAAATATCATTTGTATGGTAATTTCCCGACCACCTCAAATCAAGCCTGAAAGCTGCTGTCGCCTGGAATGGGAGCTGCTCCTGGTCCCAGCTGCTGGCTGGGGGATGCTGGTGTGGGCAATGTCCTGGGAACTGCTCACACTGGGGCTATCCACTGGCCTCCAACACCACTTAAATTCCCAGATAATAATACACGTGTGGAAGAAGGCTCTTAATTGGTATCTTCAAAAAGAGGGCAGAAGAGGGATGGGCATGGATACTCCCACCAAAGGTCTCATCTTTGCATAAGGCGATGGGAAGCGATTGCTGGGGTCCTGCTGGGAATTGCCCTCCTTTTGCTTGTGCAACCAGCATAACCCCTTCTTTCTGAAGGTTATTGGAAAGGAACCCTTCAAGAGCTCTGAATTCACCTGAGAACACCTGGCTGAGGGGCAGGAAGATGCTCCACTTGTGCATTTCTCAGGAGTTCCATGGGCTGCAGCGATCAGTGGCCTCTTTGGGCTTGCTCAGGGCAATAAGGGCACAGAAGGCTGGTCTCGCTGAGTATCTCAGCAAAGCTTTCACATGCAAACCTCACTTCTGGTACACAAGAAAAAGATTTCTGTTAAAACTAGAATTACTTCAATGACAAATTTTAATTATCAATACTATTCACAAAATACTAAAATAATCTGATGGATAAAGAGAACTCCAGCTGAAACAGCAGCACAGGCAAATCCTGTCCCTAATTTACCCATCTTGGAAGCAAATCAGGATGAGTTCCTTCAGCCTTTCATACAAGATTTTTTATTTTTCTTAAAAATGTTCCAATGGCTAGGAGACCTTTTTAATTTTTAGCTCCCTTTTAATTACTAGTGTTGGCTGATTCGCCCATGCCTTTTATCAAGTTAGGGTTGCTGTCACTAGACACCTTTGTCATTCAAATATCAAAACAGTAATACCTAATTCTGAGTTCCTTTATTAAAAATTCTATATTCACTTTCTACAAGAAAAAAAAAAAGGTATTCTAGTTTTTCACCTGGTTATTTATCTGTCTGCTGGCACATTTCTATTTGCCCGTGTCATGTACTCATTCTTGGGCCATCTCTGCAAAATTGGGATCATTTATCTCCCTGTATTTACAGCAATAAGGCAGACAGTGCATAGGGCAGCTTAGCATTGCTACACTGCAGCTGGAGAGTCGGAACCACTGTTATACAATTATTTTCCTCCAGAGTAAGTCTCATGGACAATAAGCCCTTCCCCATAAAGACGCCAAAGCGGCAGGAAAACTGACTAGTGCCCAAATGAAAGGTGGGTCGTCCCAGCCCATCCTGATGCAGACCTTGGGTGCACCACCAGATGACAGTCACCACCCACTCCCAACTCAAGACCATCTCCTTGACAAAGTCAAGGAAGTAATGCCCATTTTTTAAAAAATGCCTTATGATCTCTCAAGATCATTGACATTTCTAGCCTTTCCCTCCCTACAGACTCTTAGAAAAAAGGCTGTTTCACTCTATTATCACTATTTTAACTTTATTCAGTAGTTTAGAAACACGATGTACTGTTTGCTTTATACAGCAAATGCAGAGTTCAAAGACTTTCATGTTCTCTGACTGGGTTTAGAGAATACTAATGCAATCTCCGTTCCAAGGCACTGGGCTGTGTAGCAGAGGATGGTGTAGAAAAAGTAAAAATAAAACTTGCCACATTTCAACTATATAATGAATGTTCCCCCTGGTTTTTAAATAAGCATAAAGGCTTTCTTTTAAGACAACTCCTGTCAGCTGGGGGCAGAGTATAAAATATTTTTAAAATATGCTTTCATTCCTTAAAAAAGGCACATGGATGCTGCTGAAAACAGGAGGAGAAAAAACTAACATTGAGTCCCGTTTCTGAACCCGCACATCATTATCTCCCCATCACACTGTAAAGTAGAAGATACTCTTGTGAATTTGATGTAGTGGTGTATCAGGACAAGGAAAGGACGTGAGAGGTTTAATCCTCTGCACTGGTTTACGTCCAATTCTGCTTTGTCATCAGAGAGATGAAGTCAGATGAGTTCCCATCTACCCTGCAGCAGGAATGTGCTTCAAATGCTTATTTCTTTGTAAATAAATAAACAGAATTCTTAACAGGATGGTTCAAATGACTCCCTTTAAGTCAGTAAAATGGAGCATCAGAAAAGGGATATTAAGTTGTAACACTCAGTCTCATATTTCTTAATATCCCCTGATAAAAATGTTTTACACCTTCATCAAATCTCGCTTATCAGATGTCCTCAGTAATTTCATTCAAGTTCATTAAAAAAATACTGCGGTTCATGGTGGTATTTGAATTCAAAACACAAGCTACTTAAGCCCTCTTACATGTACACTGGCAGAATTGGAAATGCACTTTGAGCAGATAAACAAGGGTATATTCATACACTATTTATAACGCTATTGCTATTGGCACCGCTATAGCTACGGCGTGTCAGCATTTAAACCATCAAAACCTTTAAATCTCAGCTACTAACATTCTGCTGCAGATCAGCCCTTTCAGATGGCAGGAGGCTTCTTGGGTTCTCTTACAACAGAAGGAGGAAAAAGCAGAGTAGTGGGAGGACTTTCTGGTTTTCATAGAAGGCATGTTGGTGTGTGAACGTGCAGCCGGAATGGAAGGGATTGAGGCTGACTCATTTGGATCTGCCTCAATCCCTTGGATCTGCCTCTCTTGAATAAAGTGATTTATTACTTTGATAAAAGGAAATAACGTGATTTTGCACAAGAGCCATGAGCACAGGAACAGACACGCAGCTCAGGGTACGTCGCATTTCACAGCACAACCTCACGGCTCACGATTTCACATGAGCTGCGAGTCTCCCTGTTCTACCTGATAGATGACAAATGGTACAGGCAGTGGGCTAAGCGTGACACACCATCTCATCTCGCCTCAAAATCTCTAATCCGAGCTTTGCTCAGCACATGGCTTCAGCAGGGTGAAAAGATGATTTTTAAAAATTAATTTTCCTAAGAAACCTTTTCAAATGCAAGCCCTTTAAAGGGATCAACTCCTCTTCGTCCTCCAGGAATATTATTTACTAGGAATATCTTTATCAGGGAAATTATCACCGGCAGCTGGAGGTTTTTATCTCACCCTGCCTCATCAGGGAGCTGCTCCAACCAGGCATCGCAGCTTCCTCCCCTGAAGCCCTCCGCCATCGCCTCCCCGCTATTAGCTTGGCATCTTCAACCTAGTATCCTCAAGCCTGCTTTCCCTAAAAAAAACCATCTGCTAGAATAAAATAGCAGGATAACACAAGGCTAAAGCCACTAGGCAATGCTTTTCTCTGGAGGATGTGCTAACAGGTGAACACAAAAATGAGGGAGGGATGAATTAAAGGAAGAGTTGCAGGAAAACAGTTTCAATTAGGGAGCAAAATTGTTTGGACATATTTTTCCTTTTATGTATACCTGGTATTTTCTGCATTTTCCCTCCTGTGCTCCTTTACTAGGAAGTGAGATGAAACGGCTTGAAAAGAGATAAATTAAAAAGAATAATTGGAAACTGTAAAGGAGGGTGAGATGGTTAGGGGAATGTAGCCATGAAAGACAGATGTAATTAAAAACCCCTCACCCCTTGGGTGCTGTAGAAAGATGCAATCCCATCACGCTGGCTCAGCTCCCCTGGGTGACCCCCTAGCTTTGGGAATTAAAGCTTTTTCGGAGACAAAGCCTCAGGAACATGGTCCTTGCCCCGAGCATCACTTTGAGTCAGCAGAGTTGCTGGTTTGTTGTTGGGCTGGTTTTCTGTTGTTGGTTCATTGGTTGGGGTTTTTTGTTTGGTTTGTTTGGTTGGGTTTGTTTTTTTTTTTTCCTGAAGACATAATGCCTTCTGCACACTCTTTAAAAAATAATGATTTTAAATATGGAGTAATAACTCCCTGGTAATAGAGTTACTCTCTGTGAATAAAACCAGCCCCCTTTCACGGGAAACTTTCATGTAAAACGGAACAGGAGAGCCCATAAAACCCCCTCATCAAGACTGCTGTGAGAGAACTACAAGGCAGGTTTTGGAGCAGTGCCGTGTTTTCCTTTTTTGTTATCTTTATTAACACCCCGTATTACCTCTGCTGCATGACAGCTCTTCTTCAGGAGAATTACATTTTTATGCTAACTAGGCTCAAATGTGTAAGGACTGTAAATTTCTGTGCCTCATGGTCTAGGAGGAGTCTCGGCTCGGGTCGAACATCTCACCACGAGGCAGTTCTGCACAGCTCAGAGGATGCTGCGGGAGAAGAGCTATTTCTTCATCCCTCGAAACACTTGGTACCCGGCGCAACTTCTTCCCCCGGTTACCCTCAAATAAGTCAACACATTTAATTCAAACTTCTAGCTGTGTAACTTAGAATTTGCAGCTGTCCGTTGCATTAACAGACCAGAATTAGACATTGCAATGAGACCTGGTGTGGCCTGATTTCCTCTGCCCATGCACAAAACCCCACAGGCTGCACTTTGGCAGCCTCGAGAGCCTCTGGGCACCCAGACCTGCAGGATGTGGACAAGCTCTCCTGCTCCATCCCTGCTTCTCTTTCTACATTCTGAGAGGTGAGGAGCCCGTCTGCCTCACAGGCTGGATTACTCCACCAGCCTTTCTCCATCCTAGAGCACCCGCTTCCCCTAATGCAAGGCTCCTGATCTATTTTTATTGCTGAAAGTCCTGGTGAGGTCACTGCACCCCTGGTTCCAGGGCATCCCTCGCACCCATCCCTGCAATCCCTGCCACCAGAGCTCCTCCCCTGTGGATGAGCCGCCTGTGCTGCTGGCAGGAGAAAAAAAATCCATCAAGATCAAACAGCAACATGAAAATCTCCCTAAGAGTGCACATCAGGCAGGCTGGTACCGCTAGTGTTAGAAAGTCTGGAGTTCATTAAGCCGTCAATTCATCCACCCCAAAATCCACCCAAAACCAGAAGTCTTTTTCTTTTTTTTTTTTTAAAAAGTCAAAGTTTTTAATTCAGAGGGAAGGGAAATATTATATTATCTATCAGAGATCTTTTTTGTTTTTTCCCCGTTACTTTTTCCTTTCAGTTCCCAACAGCCACACAGACCTGACCTGCACCCTATACATGGATAAACACCAGTTACCAGCATTTCTTACCCAAAACCCAAGTACCTGTAGGGTAGAAACGGAGTCCTACCCTCTGTCCAGAGCCACGTTCCAGATGGCTGTGCAAACACCCACCGTTTGCTGATGGTGATCAGCTGTGGTGACACCACTAAATCCCACTGAACCCCAGGGAGAGGCTGCGATTACTGGGGGGTTCAGGAGCATGTCCGCAAGCCCTGGATTAATTTTCCCACTTGTCCTCTTACCAGACACCCCCCAAGTCTCTTCATGCTGCTACAGAGCAACCCGTCAAGATGCGAACTGATAGACAGCAACGCGCGGTACACGGCAATCTTTCTGGAGGTACATCCCATGAATATTCATCACAGGAATCCGATGGGATTTATTATTTATTTTTTTTAAAAAATCTCAGTAATAGCATTTCACCAACAGTTGAAAGAGAAATGGAAACACTTTTTACCTACCAAAACATGGAGTTCACTGTTCTGTGTTTCCCCTGCCACAGCTGAAGACATCACTAACACCTAAAACAGAGCAAAGAGCTGCACTTGCATATTAAATGTCTAACAACAAGATGCAGAAATAAATGCCATTTATATCATCTCTCTCTCATGGTACGTATTCTAAAGCAAGTACAAAACTTTAACCCGAGGAAAATATCTCTTTTCCATACCCACTAAATAAGTGCGGGGCAAAGATCACTTTCTCACACCCATTTTTCTGGGAGAAATGAAACAAAGCCCTCACGGGCTGGAGCGGTGCTGGGGGTGCAGAGCCAGGGCTCAGGACCAGAGCTCTGGGATGAGCTGGCACCTCCTGGGACTCATTCTCTGAGTGCCCCAGCCCAAGCACTTCAGTGGCCCTTGACACCTCTTGGTGGCCACGCCACTGAAGACATCAAGATGCTGCGGGCACTCTCTTCTGTGCCAGAGGCATTTCCCCAGTGGTTTTACCCAAAGACCAGACAAAATCAAAGTTGTTCAACAATAGTTGAAATATGACCATGCATAATCCACTGGACAAGCCTGTGACTTCAGAGGGTAACTCCTCTCTGGACACGGGTAGGCTACATCCCAAGCTCCATCTCAGGCTCCAGGGTGATGCTGGGTGAAACCAGGTATGCTCTTGCTTCAGAAGCAGCCATCACCCACAGAAACTGCTGTCACTGCTCCTCTGTCCCCCAACGGGACTGTGGGAACCCAGAGGGCTCCAGCAGGTCAAGGAACCCACAGCCCACATCATGCTCAGTAACATGGTTTAGTGATGGGTTGTTGGTTTTTTCCTCAGAGTTAGGTTGATGGTTGGACTGGATGATCTCAAAGGTCCCTTCCAACCCAGTCGATTCTACGATTCTACGTGTGGCGCAGAGGTAGGTCTGCAGGATACTCGTCATATATTTCAATGAAGAAGTTGGCACAAGCCAAAAGAAAAAAGATGCAGGAACAAAACCAAACAAGGAGAAATGCAGAAGTGGAAGGAGCAAAACAGCAAAACATTTCTGTTAGCATAGATCAGCTGTAAATACTGGCAATTGCTGGTGACCAGTAAACACCAGTCGTCGCTGTTGAAACACCAGTTGCCACTTGGCTGAGCAAATGGATCACAGCTTTTAGGCACGTTTAATAATTTTTCTTTATCAGTTTCTGCCTTCTGAGTAGGTTTGATATTTGCTCATATAATCAGGTTTCAAAAGCAGATGATACAATATCTGCTTTAAAACAGCAGATTGTTTGTTGCGTTGTTTTTTTTCAACCAGGCACTCAAAATAGCTTGAAATTTCTATCAAAACTAGATAGGAAAACAAACTAAGACAGCTATCAATGTTCAGGTGAAAAAAAATTCTGTCTGAGGTCATAGCTTTGCCTTGAAGTTGCCTAGGCAAAGAAAATAGGTAGGAATTCATGTTTTTTGAGACAGGTTATATCTCATCAGTATCTCCTGACTCATTGGTTGCCTTTTATCCCGGTTCCTCCCAACAACTCTTAATGCCTTCCAAACGAAAGCCACCTTTGATAAGAATAACACCCAGAGAATTTTCCCAGGTAGAAGGTAGATGCACCGAAGCACTGCCACAGACTGCAGCAAAGCCCTGTTTTCTCCGGTGCCTTCTTGGTTTAAGGAGCCTTGAGGCGTCCCCTGGGGATTGGTGACTCCTGCCCATTGCTCCAGCGCTACCACGTGTTGGCTGGGAAGCAGTGATGCATGAAACCCAGTGCTAAAGGAATCCAAAAATCATAATAAACAGAGCCGTTCCCCTCTGTGGTTGATTTTCATTTGGCTGTACCTGCACATAAAAGAGCTATCAAAGAAAGCTATCTGTTACTTGCCAATTCAAAACGACTTCGGAGAGCAGTCCCCAAGCTTCCCATGATATATGTCCAACAAAACAACCTCCTAATCTCTGCAAATTGTTGGTAAGAGCTACATTAAACCAGCCTGCCATCAATCTTTGTTCTCTCTGCTGTAACTCAACTGGATGTACGACCTTTAAGTACCTAGAAGAAACAACTGCAGTAAGCTGCTGTGTAAGAGGAAAGCTGACAACACAAACAGAGCTTTAGCCTCAGAAATTCAGCACCTCTGTTCCACAGCTACTATACCATGGGGAAATGGAGGGACAGATAATTAGTACTGACATTGGTTTCTTCCTGTCATCATTTCAAAATTCACTGCTACACAATGTTTACCCCATTCTTACATCCAGCAAAAGTACTTTCCCTGGATAAGACTGTAAAAGCATTTTTTTTTTTTTTTTTTTTTTACAAAATGATAAATTAATTAAAATCAGCAAAAAGCAAAGCTCCACCTACTGCAGCTCTCTGGCTTCAGGCTTGCTGGGTGCCGGAATGGTTAGTGTTGAATCACACTCAGTTTATCATGAATTCTTTAAAGGTGAAAAGGTTAAAGAAGTCAGTGGCACTGACCATAACTTCCAAATTCTAGTGAATGCATTTGGATTTTTGCCTGCCAGCTGGAATATGAGCTAAAGTGAAATGATAGCCCTCCTGCTAACAGCTGAATATGACTCCCAGGAGTCAGTCCAGTGCTACTGGAATGGTCTGATGGGTTGACTTCTCTTCGTTTTCACTGTGGATGGTCGCTCGTGACAATGTATTTCATGGAAGGGTTTCATCTTTGCTGCACTGGATTTTCTACAGATAAATTTCCTGTCCGGCCTTTTCTTCCTTTATTTGGCAGAAACAGAATTCAAAATGAAATAGCAGAATACCCATGATTTTGCGCCAGGTTTCTGCGCTCATCTTAATAGTGGTGACTGGCTCGCCCAGTTCAAGCTCTGCCACAGCCAGTTTGGTCAGGAGAGGTACTGGAGAGAGAATTCAGGGATCTCCTGTTTCCATGGTAAAGCAGGATGAACAATATTGAAGTCAAGAGAGTTAAACCTAAGGGGAAAAAAACATTATGGAGAAAGGAATAGAAACTGCCCAGAATTAGGTTCATTAAGCTATGAATGTGTATAAAAATAATCAAATCTATGTGGCTGTGACTGGATGCCCAGCGGGGCACTGGGAATGCTGGGCTGGCTGCCCTCATCCCTCCGGTGTTACCTGGAAGAGATGCTGACTCTGAGCAGACACAGGGACTCCCCGAGGAGCGCTGCGAGCAGGTATGTGCCTATCAATGGTGCTCCTCATTATCTTCTCATAAATTGCTGAACTGCTGCAGCTCTAAACTTCCCAGCCCCTTAAAAACTAGTGTTCTGGCAAGAAGACTCACCTAAGGACTGAAATTACCAGAGACCATAGTGAAGTGAGGTACAGTATGTAATAGTTCTGCTGATTATATAGGTCCAAGCTCAGTTGTGAAGTAGAAGACACCTCTTTCATCTCAGACAGCCCATGGAGAAGTCTGTCAGACATGCAGAGCTAGAGAAGAAAACTTTCATAATGGAGGCCACGATTAGTTCCTTCACACAAGATCCTTGTGCTCTTTTGGACAGTTATTCAGCTGCCTGGACAGAAACTGTCTTCACTCAGAGATGATTTTGTGAAGATTTAGGATATTACAGTAATCCAGCTTCGATCAGAACATTTGTTCCACAGTTATGTATTTAGAGATGTGGTCAGTGGAGCTAAACCAGTCTGTACCCAGGTGAAGGTTCTTGGCTCTTCAACAAGGCAATGAGGCCAAGAACATTTTCCAGACAACGAACTGTAGAGTGATTTTGTTGGAAGGACCTTAAAGATCATTAAGTTCCAACCCCCTGCCCTGGGCAGGGACACCTCTCACTAGACCAGGTCGCTCAAAGTTCCATTCAACCTGGCCTTTAACGAAGGCTCTATAACACATTATCCTGTTAAAACTCAGGAGTGGACATTTTAAGTAGGATACTGCAAAGATTTAGGCTACCATGACATTTGTTAAACATTTTATAACTACTGGTCAGTTTAAAAAAGTTCATTAAGCTGGGCTTTCCAGCCAGGCAAGTGCAGCTTCACAAGCCACCCTATGCTGGAGCTTATGGCACCAGGAGGAAGGACCACGTGCCATTGCAGCACTGGGGCCATTTCCAGCTGATAAACAGTGGTGTAATCACTTCAGCTTTACAGCACCAGCACTGGCATCCCCCACGAAAGACAAATAAAAGGTTTGCGCCGCTCCACAGGAACTCAGTGCTCATTAGAAAGCTCTCCCTTAAGTCGTACTGCATAATGATGGTGCACAGTAAAACTTTTTAAAGTTAACAATTAGGAGCCTTTAAAGGAATGTTCTAGTCCTTGCAGGAGAGTTCCAAAGCTCTTCAGACAGGACTGACTGTTATGCACAAACCTACATTTGGGAGGAGCAGAATGGGTCGTACTACACAAACTGGCATTTGATGGAATTTTTCATCTACTACAAGAACTGTTTTTTCCACGTCTGAAGGGAACATAAGAAATAATATTCAGGACAAAGGAGTATGAGGCCACAGGCAGCTTCCCAGTTTGGTTAAATCCAAGCACAAACAAGTCTGTTCATTAACACAAAAGAGAGAATTTACTGCAGTTGTCCCAACAGTATCTTCCTCAAAAGGAATAGGATCATATAGAACAGAAACATGAAATCAGACATTTCTGTTTCTTCATTAAAGAAGGCATGCCTGCCTTCTTGAACGGTGGCTTGTTGCACCTGGAACATCTTTTGGGAACACGTTGGGAAAAAAAAGCCTAGAAAACCATTCAATAATCACTTGAAAAGACAAATGTCCAGGAGGCTCTACCTGTGTCCTAATGAAGCTAAGACCTGGCGTCAGTGGGGAACAGGGACCCACAGAAAGAGCTTGTTTTCCAGTGAGATTAAAATACTCTGACTGTTTGCATCTGAAATCCAGTTTTAGAAAACGGTTATTCCCATCTCTCAATCTGTTAGAAACACATTATTCCCTTCTCTAGATCTATCAGCTGCCTGAGGCACCACCAGCTGAGCAACTCCCTGAACACCCAAATCCCAGCTGAAAAAGACAGGCCAAGGCAGAGCAAGGACAGGCCAAGGCAGACCAATTTTCCCTCTCTCGGGAACAGGTTGTACAGACAAAGCACAGGCAGCCGAGCACGCAGGCACTCACTGTGTTCAAAACACAATGTGCTGAAAGATGTTAGCATTTTTGACAACTCCTTTAATGTTTCAATCATTTTCTCCGTTACTTTTGCTTCAAGTAACTCATTTTTATCAGATGTTAACATATCTTATATAGCAAAGTAGCTGCTCCATCTTTTCCAGGTGAAACCCTACAAACCCTCTTACTGTCCTCCCACCATCTCCCAAGACTGCGTGTCACCCACCGGCTTTGTCCCCTGACCCAAAGGGGAGCAGGTACCAGGGCCTTTCAGAGCTCAATCATGTCTCCAATTTCTTGATTGGTTTCATAAAAGGCAGATTTCCAAAGCCTTCAAAGGACTTCCAAGCCCAGCCACTCGGGCAAAATGAGAGATAATCCAAAGAAATCACACTGAATTTCCGGTAAATTATCAGCATTATAGCAGTTACCTATTTTTATCCCCCTGTAACACATCTATTTGTTTCAGGTGAATGACGATTGGTATTTTTATCACCGTTATTTGGTACGGAGTCTGGAGGTGAGGAAAATATAGTTCCGAACAGGGCCTAAAGAAATGTTCTCGAATTAAATACAGAGTTGGTACCTGTGATATTCAAAGCTTCTCGTATTTTCTGTTGATTTTTCTTTGGCAATGTCACTTGTGATAACAGATCCAGACCCGAGGTGACCTACATAATAATACTTCCAGCACAGAAGGCACACACTGCCTTGCACTATTTTTGTAGAACACAAACGCAACTGTACATAGTTTGCTTGGTTATTGTGCCACTTTTGAGCTACAAAAGTCAAATCTGAACTAATGTTCCAAAGCTTGTCCAATTTGTAAGCCAAGTTCACAGATCTATTCTTTTTTCAACAGTGAAAAATAGTCTTATTATTTCATATCAAGGCATAAATCTTACTGCTTTTACAGCTGGCATTGAAGAACTTCATTCTACGGGCTCAGCCACCGCTGACCTGTGGGAAGGAGACAGAACTTCTCCTTCAGTCCCTGTCAAAGTTTATCAATTTAGCAGAAGCAGCAAACACGGCAAGGAAGGAAGGCAGAGGCATCAAAATAATTTCAAGCTTTTTTCCCTAATATTCCTAGAATTCTAGTTACCCTCTAATTGTCATAAATTAACCCTGCAAGACAACAGAGCTGTTGTTTTCCTTTCTGGCTGTCCCACTGCCTCTTCCCATAAAATTCATGGGCAGCACCACCCGCCCACCAGTTCCCAAACAG
The DNA here is from genome assembly GCA_013400055.1 of Nycticryphes semicollaris. Taxonomy (NCBI): domain Eukaryota; kingdom Metazoa; phylum Chordata; class Aves; order Charadriiformes; family Rostratulidae; genus Nycticryphes; species Nycticryphes semicollaris. The sequence goes on from VXBJ01003100.1 coordinate 1,084,927, forward strand.
TGTTCAGGTCTGCGCTTTAAATCGGTGTAGTAAGTAGAACAACTGTGGCCATTTGGTTGAATCAGATCTGATTTAAGAAAAAGGTGCAAAAGATGTACATGTAACTCAGCTGGCAATCCTAGAACAGTCCTTTTCACAGTGTCATTCTGCAGCATCCTTCCCACAGCCCCCCCATTTCCATAGCGACACGTAACGTGGGCTCTGGCTCGTTGAGAAGGACATGAGGCGGGTGAAGGTTCCTCCTTGGCTGGAGAAGGTGAGATAAACGGGGCACATCAACACAGAGGCGTTGGCTGAGCAAAGCCAGGGCCAACAGGGCTCTGCAGCCCCGGTGAGAGAGCAATGTCCTACCGAGAAATTATTCCAAATTGCTGGTGTAAGACCAGTGTGGGGCTGGCTGTGAGCCTATCCTGGGCAGCTCGCTTCCCACGCTCGTTATTTACACCCATTTTAACCCTCACAATTATGACCCCCAACTACATTATTTCTCCAGCACTGGGCAGCATCTCCTGACATTAGCTCGGTGCAGCTTTTCCTGAACAAGCCACGCTCCAACGACCTGCAGAGCTGAAGGTGAGCCATGCTCATGAGCAGCCTCAGAACAGCCTTTCTCTTTTAAAAGTGGAGGGACCATGGCAGAGGGCCAGTTCAGGGCTACAGGAGACCCCTGGCAAAACAGGAGCTGTTTGAAATAACAAGACGACACAGCATAGAGAAGGTCATCTCCCCGTGGATGAGCCATGGGGTGTCTCCTCAAAGCCCGCTCCACTCGTCTGTATCCCCTTCGCTCGCCACGCTCCACGAGCAGAAAAGAGATTAAAACGTCACAGGAGATAAAGCTACGGACTTACAAACATGAGATCCGAGTGATGAGCCTGGAGCTCATTCCTGGCTCCCACCACTCCGTTGCTACCCGAGTTATTGATATTCAGTTCATGATTCAAGGGACATTCTGTAAGTTCAGAAGCTTTCATGTTTATAGGCATTAAGGAACAGACTTTTCTCAAGCAAACCAAAACCTAAAAACCAGCCATGACACTAACTACCCGAGAGGTAAGACACACCAGCAAAACAAAGCTTGAAAAATAAATTACTGAAGAGCTTAAAAATTAGTATTCTGCATATATTCCGATTTGTTACAAACCTTGAGGCTGGAGCCGATAAATGAACTTTATCACCAGGGAGCAAGCAATGGCACCAGATACCGAACCATGGTTAAGCAGAGTCAAAGAACTAAGAAAACAGGAGAAAACTATTAGCTGCCATCACCCAACCGCTCTGCTGTTTGGGAAGAGAAAAGCCAAAGGGGATAAAACAATTTAGCAACAAACATCACAAAAGGAGATGCTTGCCAAAATAACAGTTATCCCTATTACAATGCAGTAACTTCAATCCATCTCTGTTCATCTCCATTTCCTTACCTTGGCATTTGCCATCCTTCTTTTTAATACCTACAGAGAAACCATTTCTCCCTGTCAGTAATCTTGTTTATTTTAATAAAGTCGTCTCTAACTAAAACAAAATCCTGTGAATCGACTGTTGACTCAAAACTGAAGAGAAATTCCCATAGGCAAATCTTTTTAGTATTCTGTAAGCATGACTAATTCAATTAACACCAGCCAGCACAAGCTTATGTAAAGCAACGGAGTTATACACATATAGATGTATGCAATAAATAAAAATTACATGTTAAGGAACACCCTTTGTTCCAGGTAAGAGCTGTATGTTTTGCATTTTGTATTTCAGTTACCAGTATAAAAATCTGACTGTGCCCAGAGATCTTTTCCAGCTTCACAAATCCCCAAGACATGTACACTCCTCAGGTACAGCTTTACCTAAAAAGAACTTAATGTTTTTTACCCAAATTGGAGTTGCTGAGTGAAATGCAGCCGTTTCCATCAGCAGGGTGACCCACCACAGCCGCGCCAGCTGACGGCAGCTTCGGGGGGGGAGGCACACGCAGCAGGGAAAAAAAGAATTCTGCTCCAATTTGGGAAGAAAGTAAGCTCTTGTGATCTGAAACATCAAGATAATGCTGAAGGTAATTACCTCTTCATTTTTGCATTTTATCTGCAGATCTGATTGATTGGATCAAAAATTCCACAGGCAGTAAGTCTATCGCATATACTGCATGGAGCACGGCTCGGGATAAAGAGGGTCGTGAGAGCGGCGCGCTCTGATGGGTTTCTCCCAGGGGTGTAAGGCAGCACTTTAAAGAGGAAGGTGTCAATAATGAGGCCCAAGAGGACAAACCCCCAAAGCCTGTACATTACACTAAATAGACGAGCAGGCCCAGCAAAGCTAATAGCACTGGTTGGTGTTTAAATGCTTTATGAGGTTGGGGTAATGAGTCCACTGTCTCCCAGGACCACTCTTCACATTTCCCTGCGCCGTCACTTTTATTGCCAATTTGACTCCAGAACCCATTTACAAGTTGTCAGACATATCTGACAACAAGATTTTCAGAATTGTGTGCTTTTAATTACTTTTTCTTTATTTAAATAATTATCATCTGTTGTTATGGCAGAGTTACCTTTGTGAATTACTAACCATACACATGCAAAAACACCCTCTACTTTTCTTTTTCTTCTGTACTAATTCAAACTCTCCACAAAGCTCATGAAGAGAAAAACACTAGAAAATCAAGGAAGTGGAAAGAAGCTTGTCTTGTGGCTCACCCATGCAAGGAGAGAATTCAGGATTGCCCTTGAAAGACTTTTCTGAAGACTTCACAGACCCAGAGCACAATGAAGCCAGCTGTGCAGTCTGAAAGTTCTTGTGCCAGAAATCACCTTCCTGTATTCTTCTTTGCCTCAGAAAATGGAGGTTAAAAAACCCCAACCAAACAATCAACCAAAGAAAACCCTTGGCCATTTGGATATGAATTAAAACTGGAAAATGTGGATTGAAATGATATTTGTGTAAATTCTGGGGTTGGCTGGTCCAGATCATCTGGCTGGGTTTGTTTCAGAACCTGAATACATCGTGATAACCTCGTCACCAGAGACAGCACGAGTTCACTACCTGGGCAGGTCTAAGGATATGGAAATTTTTAAGAAGAAATCTCATCTTTTCTGTACTGTAAAAAGCATTAAAAATTTCCTGCCATGTGTTTTCCTTCAGCCTAATTTAAAATTCAAGATCAGCAAAGCTAAACTTTTTCATCAACATGCATTGAGATAAGTTGAAGTTCCACATTCACGTCATTTTTGCCTGAGAAATGAACTTACAGTAAAAACTTTTTATAAACGTGTGAATTAGGGCTAACTAAAAGCCTAAACTCAAAACAGAATGCTAGTTAAACAGCCATATGGGCAGATCCTGAAATACAAGGCAAGGCGAGGACCAGCACATCTTACAGCACAGTGTTTTCTCACAGACTCGCTATATTTGACCACATCTTGTGTCTAACAGCCCCATCCAACAACAAGACCTTGACTGCTGTGCAGCCCCTGCCAGGAGGATCTCAAGGCCACTAAATGAAAACATTTGGAAACCTAACCACGAAGTAAACTTACATCATTCTGATGTTGAAAATGAAACAGCGTGGTGAAAAATATCATTGACTCCAGCCTTGGCCAAAGCCCTCAACTTAACTCATGGCAGAGCTGCAGGGTCAGCCTCCAGCTCTCCCAGTACTGGATATTTGAGCACATGCTGTCAGTGGAGGACTGGAGCAAGGCCAGGGATGCTCTCAACAACACACGGCATGTCAGTGTAACAACAAAGTGGAGGTTGAGAGAGTTGTCTTTCTTTTTTTTAAAAAAAAAAAAAAAAGTTTTTAATTACTATTTTAAACATAAGGGTAAAATCTGTGCCAGGTAGCCTGCCAGGCAGCAAACTGGGACAACAGGCTGGTCTGCACACTGGCCAGGCCAGTGGGTATATAATTTTGATGGAGTAACAGCTTATTCTTACTGCTCACGTACATCCTTACTCAGCAGCTCGTTTCTAAAGATTTCATTTACCAAACAAATTGGTTTCGGCAGCGTAGTGACAAGCATCTACTCAACTTGCTCCCTTTCACGTCCACAGGCACTCGGCTGCTTGACATCCCTCGTCCTGTCTCCTAGGGTTGCTTTCAAAGCCCTCACCTCCATGTCAACTAGTGCTGGGGAGGGGATGAGCTGCCTGAGCTCAGCAAAAGGCACCACTTTTTCTCCCTGCACTATTCACACAGAAAACCCCCGGTTTTGGGGCGTTTGCATGTGCTACTGCACAAACTCATCGGTGGCCACCGCTCCTTCCCGAAGAGCAATGTCACAAGGGGCAGGCAGTGGCACTGGGTTTCACAGCATGGTGCAGGTAGCTTGGCTCCCCGGGTGCTCCCAGTCGGCTCTCCCACCCTGACATCCCAAGTGTGGGAATAATAACCCTTGTCCTTACGTTCCCTTCTGTGGCCAGGCAGAAGCCTGGTGCAATAACACCATTAATCTCTAAGAGGTTTAAGAAATATGGATGAGCAGAGGTCAAGCTGAAGATGCTGGTCTTCAAGATATATCAAGTAACTACAAATATATGTGTTGGAGGAGGAAGCCGGAGGAGGTTCTGGAGATGCTGGGAGGGCTGGAGCCCCTCCTCTGTGAGGACAGGCTGAGAGAGTTGGGGGGGTTCCACCTGGAGAAGAGAAGGCTCTGGGAAGACCTTGAAGACCCTTCCAGTCCCTCAAGTGGCTCCAGGAAAGATGAGGAGGGACTCTTGATCAGGGAGGGCAGCAGTTTTAACCTGAAAGAGGGGAGATTTAGACTTAGATGTAAAGAAGAAATTTTTTCACTCTGAGAGTGACGAGACCCTGGCCCAGGTTGCCCAGAGAAGCTGTGGCTGCCCCATCCCTGGAGGGGTTCAAGGCCAGGTTGGAGGGGGCTTGGAGCAACCTGGTGTGGTGGGAGGTGTCCCTGCCCAGGGCATGGGGTGGCACTGGATGATCTTAAAGCTCCCTTCCAATCATTCTATGAATCTGTGATATATATATATAATATATATAGAGAGAGATACTCTCCTATGTACAAACACACACACACACTTTGAGGCAAAGCAGCCTGTTGAAGAACACCTCTCCCCCCATGATGATGTCTGTGCCTGGGATCAGCTAAAGCAAGGGTGAATTTCTAGAGGTTTTTTTATTTGCATCCTTGAAGGAATAATGAATACATAAATCTGCAGAGGGGAACAGCAATCTGTACAGCCTAACGTAAGTGTTAGTGTCTTATGCAACAGTCACTAATAAAAGAGCTTACAGAAAAATAACATTTTCACTTCCTTGACATAAACATTGCGTTCTTCACTACCGTGGGACTTACTTGCACAATATTCAAGGCAAGCACGAGGCTGCACAGTGTCACTGTGCAAAGCTGCAGGCTGCTGGAGAGAAAGCTGAAGACCTTGTGGCAGATCTGGGCTTTATCTGATCCTTTTTCGATCACTGCTTCCTTCCACCAAGATGCAATCTGCATGGCCACCCTGCCCTTTGTCTTTCCAATACCTGTTTGATTTGTTTTAGAGTAAATCATTTATGGTAGATTTAATTTCTTGGAACCGATAATGAGTGTAGCTAGATATGGATCCTTTCATTTAAAAGTCTGCTTTGCAATTTAATCAGCCTTCTCAGCCTCACCACCAGCTTGAAAGTAATGTGGGATGGTTGTAATAGCAAATACAGAATTAAAAAAAAAAAAAAAGAAAAAAACTCAGACAAAAATCAGATTAATGATTTTATCAGAAATACTGAGCTGCTCTCTATAATCAGGCTTAGCTGTAATTCTCTCTCTCAACATACTTGTACTTCTTCGGGGAGGGTTACGTCTCTGTAAGCAACCTCAGGGTTTGTCCGGCGCTGAATAATTACATCCCTTCCCTCCCCTGACCAGACTTGTTTCCACCCCGCAGGAAATCAGCAAAGAACCACCACTATTTGCATCAATTTTCCCATTCCTAAGCTTCTTCAGAAACATTGTTATGAATGATGCGGCCTGACATTCACAGCTACTCCGAGGATCACCAGGAAAAGCCATCACCTCATCCCAGCCCAAACTGTCACGATAAATGGCCTCTTCAGGCAATTTGGGTTTATACCACGGCTCCCTGCAACAGCCCAACTCTAAAACATTCACATGTAGAACAAGTGAAAAAATGTTATATATCCAAAGTAACCACACAGATATATTTCATCATTAGCACACTATTCCCAGTGTTGGAATCCTGTCCCCAGTGACTGGGGTTTTTTTGGTGGACATGAGAGACCACGTACAGGAATGTTGGAGAAACACCAAAGGGGGCACTCAAAACTCAAACATCAGATTATACTCTTGTCCCTTTTCCTGTTAATGTATTTCCACATTTGACCACGTTATGTTTTGCTAGTAATATATTTCCCTGTTTTATCTTTGTAGAAAACATGACTCCTTGAATGTTTACATAAAAAAGTATTGAAAAGAATGGATCAATGCACAGGAGAATGGGATCATAATATTATATTAAATAACATGGAAATGAATAATGTACAGTAACTTAACTGATGACTGAACAGCTTCCCCTTAAATGTATTTGATTTGGGGCTGGAAACTCAGAAAACGAACTGACAGAATCAAATGGCTTAATTCACAGAAAGTATGTCATTTTTATAGAAGAGTTAATTTTTCAAGAAAAACATCAGCTGCCAAAGCAATGAGACATTTACACTTGATAAGGATGTTTAAAGACTCACAAAGAAAACTTTCACCATTTCCACCCTAATAGGACTAGAAATCTCTCAAACAGCTCCAAGAACTGGAATTTTGCCCTGAACACAAAAAAAACCCCAACAGACATGTCCCCGGACCAAGAGGAAGAGAAACCGGGTTGAATTTCCACAGCTCAGTTACTGAGGTGTGTCACAGCCATTTAAAAAAATACCTTCCTGCAGGTCAGTGGGACCTGGCTGTCCCAAGGGCTTCCATTGTCCCTGCTCCAAAACCTGCAGGACACTGACTCCTGCTGCAGCTGCTCCAGTCCAGCTTCCTCTGCTCTTTTAACTGTCTGAAGATTTTGCATTTTGTTTTTTCCCCACGATAAATTTCATCAGTAAGAGATTCCTTGTCTCAAACTTACAAGCCATAAGCTTTTCCAGCTCATGCTACTGCAGTTTAGAAAATACTCAGTCACAGCTATATTCAAATTCTTCAGCAGCCAAATGCTCTTAGTGACATCCTGAGAAAATCATGTCGCTCCCCTGTGGCTTATTTCTCCATCACTAATACAGGTGTATTAGTACCCATGCACATCACAGAGGAAGTGATGCATTATGTCATAAATTAGGTCATACATACATATTATAGAATCATAGAATGGTTTGGGTTGGAAAGGACCTTAAAGATCATCCAGTCCCCCGGGCAGGCACACCTCCCACCAGAACAGGTTGCTCCAAGCCCCCTCCAACCTGCCCTTGAACCCCTCCAGGGATGGGGCAGCCACAGCTTCTCTGGGCAACCTGGGCCAGGCTCTCACCACCCTCACACCAAACAAGTTCTCCCCCACATCTTGGCTCCATCTCCCCTCTTTCAGGGTCAAACCCTTGCCTCTCATTCTATTTCTCCACTCCCTGACCGAGAGCTATCTATGCCTAGACACAGACACAGTTTTGGGGTGCGTGATGCTGGAGCCTGAGAAGCAAGACAAGAAACCCCAAGTCTGACATTGCAAATGGTGCACTGATGAACTAAATGGTGGGGGAAGAAGAATCACTTTGACTTAAATGGTATTAATTCTTTCCTCCTTACGCTTAAAAGGTTATTAAAAGCACACACGTGACTGGAAGAGAAGGAATTGCTCTCCCATATGCTCATATCAAAAATAGTAAGAGTTTTCTAAAACAGAGATCCAAGTTCAGGTGTTGTTTTTTGTCATAATTCCTCACAAATGCGCAAATACAAGTACTATTCCTCAATGTCACTAATGAGGCCTTAAGAGTTGTTATCTAAAACCTCAGTAGAATTCTTTATTTGAAACAATTTTAAGAAATATTTGGTCTTTCTTAAGGACAGTCAGCACATAAGAATGTATGTTTCTGTTGACTGAAGAAGAGCTAATGTTACACTGGAATGAATTATATTCATGGCAAACAATCCAAATTAAACTGCTCATCAGATCAATGGCTGTGCTGCAGGTTGTCGTTGGAGCAGGAATAAGAAGAGAAAGAAAACCACGGAGTGGCACAGGCCTGTTAATGATGATCTGGAAATGATGCAGAAGAGGGGCCATTACCACTGGCGTCAGCGTTACTCCTTGCTCAGCCCCCTCCAGTTAAATTGAAAGGCCATCATTAAATAACCTGCCTCACTGCCTAAATCAATCTGTTCAGTTGCTTCATCTTCAATCTGCTTTAGCTACGAGCCTCCCTTTCCTCTTTTAAGGATCTGGGCCCATCGCTTCCCCAATGAAGAAGGGAACCCCCAAATCACACCCGCCTTTCTTCCTCGAGTGTCTCTGTATTATCCCTGGTTTTGGCAAGAAGGATCCTTTCTGATGATGCTTCCTCTCTTCCTAGAACTCTCTTTAAACTATTTTAAGAAACTGTGTCTGGCAAGAGCAACAGGAGGTAATACCATGTACTGCTCTGCATAAAATCCAATCAGGCTGAGGGCTTTGTACGTCGCCGTCCATCATCTCCTCCTTCATCCCCCTGACTAACGTATCTCCTTTTTGTCTAGCTTGCCACCATCAATCGATGTTCTGGTGTGCTGATGGTGTGCCAAATTGCATGCCCACAGGACACAGACTTATTAAGAAGCAGGACAGGGTTATTACCGGTCATCTCCAATAATACGCAACATGGAGCAGGAACAGCTATGAGCTGGCCTGGAGCACAACCAATCTCCCTTCTTGCTCCTACCCCCTCAAAATACTCTTAACCCCAACAAATAGGGCAACAAAATATTTGCCTCTCTCTTCAACTGCAGATAAGCAAGGAGGGGCTGCAGGGAGGTCTGACCACGTCTGGATTCCTGCTGTAAAGACGTATCACCTCTAACTGCAGCACAGGACATCTGCAGAGTTTGCTCTTCCTTCTACACGTTGTCTGCTTCTTGATGAAGTGCTGGGCTGCAGGTATAGCTGGACACCATCATGCCCACCCTCTTTCCATGGAAGATGCTAAATTTTGTAGTTTAATTAATGTGCTTCTTAAAGGAACAGACAGACTAAAAAGTACACATTTGTAAGAGAAGTGCGAGCTACTTTTCTGTTTGCTGTTAATCTTCAAGGCACTGTAACTTATTACCTTTACTGACTTGATGTCAGCTGCTGCAATTTGCAAATGGAAATATATTATTTCAAAGACCCATAGTATCCCTTTACTCATAAAGCTATCTTTAATGAAGTTCAAGGGTTATTCACAGAACTGAAAGATGTTTTTCCCAAGTATGACATATGCTTTGACAATTGCAGACTTCCTCATGTGCTAGAATGCCAGTGACCACATCTATGAGCACTTATTGCCAATTATTCTCCACGCTTTTCCTCTAATTAATTTAGCCTGGCAACCTTTCTGTCTCCAGCTGCGGCGCCCATCACTTTACAGTAAGTCATATTGATGTAATGACAGCGCTGATCTTTGTTCTAAAACCATCTCCCCAAGTCCATCCATTGGATCATGAAAAGCAGTCGAGAGAGTAATTCATTTTTCTCACTTAGGCAGACTTAGCTACCCAGAAAATGTTCTCCCAGGCTGTTCTAATCTTAGTTAAAATAATGTGACTCTTTGTCTGATCATGTCATTGTCATATACTTTGCCTTTGAATATTTAACACTTTGTACTTTTCTGATCCTGTCTCCAAAACTTTGGTTTCCTTTGTATGACTTTATTTGCATATTTGGAGCTGTCCACCAGACTTTTTCTAGACTAATTCCCTAGTCCTGCTCTCCCCTGTAATTCATCACACAATGAGATTCTGTATCACAGTAAACAAGCCTACAGGTGAGGCCTACCTGTTAACCTCGATGACAAAATGGGCAACCATCTGTATTTCAGTAATGAACACAGCTAAGCAAAAGTGGGGATTTTTTCATTTTTCCATCCATTCCACTCGTTTTACAGTCAAGGCTGAGACAGGCATCGCTCACGAATCACAGCTGTCCTCTCTGTCCCACACCACAAGCACATTTAGGGGCCTCCTGCAGCAACACCAAACCACATCCAATGCACATTACCCTGCAGAAATGCTCTTGAACTACAGGATAATGTAATTCATTTCAGAAGACATCTTTACTTCTGGAGCAGAGAAGAAGGAAAGCTTTAAATCCACATAATTGCATGCTTTCTACTTAAAATTGAAAACTAAATTGGAGGCAAATCCCTTAAAGAGACTCTGAAGACCATGGCCAATATGCCTAATCCAGCCCTTGACCTACTGAAAAAGCAGAAGTGGAGGCCAGTGATTTATACCCGCTGGTGCCACAGCAGCCCTGTCTCCACTCTGGGGGTCCCCAGGGAGCTCCCGTGCCCTTGTCACCCCGCGATGCAGCCCTGTCTGTGCACTGTTGATGGTGGGATCAAGACTTTAGCAAGTAAAGGATTTTCTCCTATGGATTTGCCATCTCAAGCAACGCTATAGATATAGATTGGCTGGTTAAAAAAAGAGAGAAAAAGAGAACTGCTCTTGGATGGAGATCAATTCATGACACAACCGCTCAGATGAGCAAAGGACATAGCTGCAAATGAGCTTTCAGCACCAGACATTTCTCACCATTTTTGATACAGGATGGGGCAGGAAAAATCCCATCTTCAAAGCCAGCTGCTAATACACCTGTGCACGTTCATGTACTAAAGAGAAAAGCAGCTTAGAGTACTAATGACATCCAAATTGCATCTTTGCTGTCTGCAATGTTTATGATTCTTGGCTCCTTTTTAAGAAAAAGATGTCGTTAGAGCTTAATCAATAGCATTCTGCTTTAAGAAAGGCTTTCTGAAGCTGACAAAACTACATATGTTTTGCTTTGAAACCTGCTTGAATTTGAAGAACATTAAAGAGAATGTGTTTTATTTTTCACACTAGGGCTGTTGTTGAGATTTCTCGGAAAAATAAAATAAAATAATCCAACAGTGACTACAAACCACGACGTTATCTTGCTCTGTTTACATGCAGTGCGGGGCTGAACCCAGGGAGAAAAGCTGCCTGTGCTGACCCGGGGTGCAGCTCTCCGTGGGCTCTGCTGCTGAGCAGGAGCACTCCTCGAGCTCGGGAAAGCTCAGAAGCCAGAGATGAGTCCTTAAGCAACAGTAAAAATAATTTCCACCAAAAAATTACCTTTGGATTCAATCAGGGCCACACTCTGCCTCCTTTCACAGGGAGCAGTCATCCTTTAGCATCAAAAGCCACCTCGGTTCAGTGTTAATGAAGTGGCAAAAGGTGGGTCAGAAGCTCTGGTGGGACGTGTCCGTAGCTGCCTGGAGCTGCCAAGGCCACCTCAGCTGCTCCCTTCTGCAGAAGGTGATCAGTGGCCAACAGGTGATTTGTGCTAGCCATAAATATTAATAAAGTGACTCCTGACCCAACTGCACTCCAGAGCCTTCATTTTGCTCCTGGTCAGCTCGTGTGACCCTCATCTGGGGGTGTTTCAGCTCCACAGCGCCAAAGGCCTTGCACAAATAATAAGGCCCTTTAATGGATAATTAGCCTTTGGAATTAAAAAAAAAATATCAAAAAAATGCTCTTCTCCAAAGCAGAATCTCTCTAAAAGAGAGTTCTGGCACAGTCCCAAGCTACAGCAATTGCAGTCTCTCCCACTGGTTTGACTTTTTCCTCTTTTTTTTAATAAATTCTACAGTGTTCAGAATTTTTCCCATTTCCCGGTGAAATCAGAGGAAATGGCTAAGATGGCCTAAAAGACTTACTTGTTCTCAGGTTAAATGAATGACTTTCTTGGACACTGAAGTTCCTGCTGCCCTTAATCCAGATTCTCAGCGGCAGTAACACAAACGCAAGGAAAGGAAACAGGGAAAGAAGAGGGTGTTGGCTTCTTAAAGAGGTGCTGCTTTTAAGGAGTTGTGAAGTTCTCCAGAAGTAGGACTGTAAACGGCTGGGTTGGGTGCACTGTACCTCCAGCTCCTGTATTAGTTCTTGGAAAAGACTGGAGGTGGGACGAGGGGGGGGAATTGCATCAAAGAATTCTGGAGCAAAACAGCATTATTTGCCAGAGCCTCAAGAGGCAGAAGACTAATAAAATTTTGCAAAGCACTCAAAAGTGCTAATTGCTTTTTTAGTGCATCTTACAGAGCGGTGCCAGGGTAGGGCATCTACGTGTGAAGAACCTGGAGAGGGACTACGCTGAGAGCTTCTATCGAGATTTTTCAAAAGATGTTTATTTCAAGGAACAGCTTGTGTACTCTAGACCTTGGCTGCAACTTTGTGATCCTGCTTCTCTGTCTTCCCTCCTGATGGTAATAAATAAAAGGTATTTGATTACAGCAATTGGAGGCTTGAGATGAATTTGGGCTGTAATGAATATGTTGTGCTTTCCTAGGCACAGGGAACACAAGAAATGAACTGGTTTAGGGAATTACTAAGAGGTAAAAAACTTGAACCTGGGAATATCCAAGCTCAAATTCACCCTAGCTGAGGGTAAACAGGACACTGTTCCCATCACTCAGTTTGAGTTGGCAAAGTAAGACCCATTTTGATGCCCAAGAGTCCAAAGAAAACATCCCAGCCTCCAAATAAACACTCCTCTTTGATAAACCAGCCGTCCCAGACCAGAGATGGGTTATTTATCAAAGCCAAGAATGGGAGCACAACTGCTTCTGGGATTTTCTCTCTGGTAAGACATGGCACCAGAGCTGCTATTTCAGGGTTGCCACTCTCCCACCCAACACGAAACTCTGAGGCCACAGCACTCAGACACAACTCTTTACAGCTGGATTGATTTCTGTACCTACAACCCAATTGCATCTCCAGTCAATTTGAATGGAAACCACAAGTGCTCAGTACTCTGGAAAAAAGAAAATAATCAAGGCACTCAGGCTCCTTTATATAGACATGTCCAAACATAAGACTTCAAAGTGGCATTTGGTTTTGACATTGAAATAGTCAGATACTAAAAAAGTCCTCCCAAGGAATAATAAAGAAAGCTTGGCAAAAGACACACGCTGCAAAAAAACAAAGGCCATTTCTTAACCAGAGTCCACATGTTATCCAGCAGCGATAGACCAGCAGTAGAGTCTTAATTAGCCAATAAAAGTTTTTAGACAATCTGTCTAGACTTTCTGTTGCTTGAATATAAAACTGGCTTTAAAAGAAATATATAAACAGCAATGAAAAGTCAATGAAAAACCATCAAAAAAAGCTCCCTGCTGTTTCACATCTGCACCCTGCACTCTGCTTAAAACATGATCATTTAAGTGAAATCCTTCATTTTTTAAGCAGAAAAGCTGCTATATTTGGGATTACCGCATTGCAAGCTCACAGTCAGCTTCCCGACCTGCCGAGGTAGAACACAGCTGGAAGACTTCTCTCCTAGAAAGCTCTGATCAACACAGCTCGACACGGGCCTTGAGGAAGAGGAGCCATTAGAAATAATCATAAGGAAAGGAAGTAGAGGCACGTCCTGAGAGAGCACCAGGCTCAGTCCCGCACCCTTTGAAACGGTCCTTGCACTGATGTGGTAAAACCACCCTTGTCTCGGGGCAGGGGTTTAGGTTGAGAAAACCCCGTTTTCCAGCAGAGCCACCATTTCACCAACTGAAGCAAACTCCTTTTGGCTCACCAGAGAGCAAGAGAAGGGCTGCTGCTTCTGCTCCGCTCAGCCCTGTCCCGGGAGAATCCTGAGAGGTGTGGGACCACAGCACTGGGGATACTTGGGAATAAAGAAGTGATTTGAGCAGGGGAAAAAAGATTAGGCTGGGAAAGGAACAAAATATAAGATAACCCGAGGGTTAATTAAAGGGTTGCTTAACATGTGGATTAGTGAAATTAAGGGGAGAAACAAAATGCATTCAGGGAATTAAATTTTAAATTATGATTTATCTTTCACTAATGCTTAAAGAGTATTTCCTTGATGGTAGCCTGAGATAGCCACTTCCAGGCATTCTACATCTCGGTAAAATCTTCCATTGTAAAGCAGCTACCTGAAACACTTCTAATTTTTATTTTTCAGAGGAACACACTTCCCTTTACCCTAGAGCTGGGCAACCAGCAGGAACATGCTGGTACCCAGAGAAACATCTGACCTAGAGGTCAACATCTGCGTGTTCAAGTTGCCTTTCTATGACCCAAATTTTAATCTGTTCCATCTCCATGTTTCACCTTTTGAGAAACAGATGAACAATACATGTTACATCCTCTTTTGATAATAAAATATTTACTTTTTTCTTATGAACAGGCCAAACTCAATGTGACCAGGGGAACACTGGGTTCTGCACAGGGCGATGTGCTGCTGGAACATCGGGCTATATGTGCTGATGCTGCAGCATCACCTGATACAGGACCAGCCGAGCGGCCTGCCTGGGAAGAGGGAGGGGAATTGTCAGCATCAGGTTGATGTTTGAATAAGGAACATTGGTGATGTGTTAAAATAACACCAACAGTCTCCACTATGAGAACAAGTTCCTTGCAGATTGAAAGCATACAGATCTAGGAACACCAAAGGGAAAGGAAACAGAGGAGCATGCGATAAAACTCTGTGTGTCTATGTATCTCTCTATATCTTCTCAATACCGGGCTGTACGTGTATACCACTTAAAATGCCATATTCCATTCATATTTTCAGCTCACATATCTTGTTGAATACACCAGGGCAACTCGTCTGGGTATTTCAAACACTGCCTTGATAAATAACTTTCCTGGGAATGTGTGAGAAAAGAGTAGGAACTCCATTGATCGTAATTTACTACCTGCTATGATTTTGCAAGGCGGGGTACATATCACTCGGTTCGAGTGACTTTCTCCTCTCATTGATTTTTTTTTTTATTTTTTATTTTTTTCCTACCCAAGGAAGCTGGGCTGGGGAAGGCTTAGACAGCTCTGAAGACAGACCAGGGAATATTTTTGGCATGCCCTGAAGATCACTAGCAGCGCATGAAAGCCATCTTCCAGGAGCGCGAAGGGTTCAGGGCGTTTGTCACCCTCCGTCGTCTGAGGAAGGATAAGGACAGGAGAAGGCAGGGGAGGGCGCGTGATGGAAGAGGCATCTTAGAATTATTTATGTGCTGCTACTCCCCCATGGCTATGAAAGCTGTTCTTTGCATTAGCACAAAGTGAAAAGGGACTTGTGAAGTATGGAAGGTACAAGATGAGGCAATATTTTGTATTTCCTCCTGGGATGCAGGATTTCAGTGACAGAAACTGGAATAACTTGCTGCATTTGATTATATATTACCCTTCAGGTGCAGGAATGTATTTAGAGCTGGTCTCAAATGAAGTCCCCAACAAATTCATTCACTTTGCAAAGCAGACGTATCCCATGGGGAAATCTCAGTGTAATCACAATATTTCAATTTTCCATGGGGAAAGTCAAAGTGTCAGCAGGGGCTTCCTCTGCAGAAGGGTTTTATGCAATTCATTTTATTCCTTCAGGAAAACTGACAAGACATTTCACACCCCACTCTGGAATAGGCACTGTAGGTGGAGGCAAAACGGGAGCCAGGATTCACAGGCTCCGCTTCCCCCTCCCGGGAAGGCTGGGAAGGCAGGAGAAAAGCCTAGTGAGGAGCAAAGGCACCCAGATCCCATCGTCCTGGACGTCTGGTTTCACTGCCCTCCCTGCAGAAAAACGGACTTGGGAAAGAATGTCTACCTTCTCTCCCACAAGTTTTAAGTTTTCACAATGGAAGTCAAGTCTGTTCCTGAGATCCTTGACTTTTTTGGTGAAACAAATGTGATTTTTCTACCCCACTCTTTATGGCAAGTCTGACCCATAGATTTTTTTCCCCCCTGCCATGGCTCCATTTTCACAACCCCAGCCACTTCCATCAACCTTCATTTTGTGGCCTGTCATCCCTCCTTCTCCTGATCCTCATACCTGCCTTGCTGCTTCACAGACTTGTTTCTTCCCTTTAGTGTTCAGCAAATCTGAACTCCCTCCTTTTCTCCGACTCCTCCCCCAAACATTAGCTTTTGCACTTCAATAGGACTTCTCCTCAAGCTTCCCACTACACATTAACATACTTTTTGTCTCTTCCCCCAATATTTCCACCACCGTTTTTTATGAAATGTCTATGTTTTCCAGCAGAAGATGGAAAAAAATCTCTTGCTTTGATTCTGCTCCAAACTCCTATCTTCACCAAGAGGAACTGATTGCCCCTGGGGTGCAGAAAACCTTCCAAGGAACAGCTGAAGAAACCTGGGTTGGGATGAATAACCTCCTGAATCTGCACCAGACCAACTTCTTCACCTCTACACCACCGGGCATGCACACTGCAAAACGCAGGAGCGTTCCCGGGGGGTGTCCAAAGGCACTGATAAAAATAAAGGCTGAACAACAGATGCCTCTGCTTTGAAATAATGAGGATTTATCCAATCACTTGTTTTCAGCTGATCCACATGATACTTTTCAATAACCACAAAAGCAATGCTTTATTAAACTTGGGGTAACATTTTTAAAGGATGCTGGCAGTTATTTGTTTTGTAACAAGAATTGCCTGTTTCAATTTTATTCTGTCCTTGAAATGCAATCTCCATATGTTCAATAAATGCCATAAAAAGGCAGATATTTATCACTAAAGTGACTTATGCTATAACAGCGAGCACAGCTCCCCAGTAATACTCTGCCAAGAACCCCGCTGTGTGAGATCATTCAGGAGGAGAGAGAGCGAGTTCCTGCGCGTATCGGCGTGGAACTGCTCTCAGATTTCACAGAAGCAGACACGGAGGAAATCATAAATGTCATATCTTTACTACTTTCCTTCTCCCCAAACTTTATTTTATTGATTTTTTTTTCCTGAGTCTGTTTGAGAAGGAGGAATTACTCAGACCCCTGCTGGTTCCATCACGGAATTCTAACACTGTTTGGGCAGATGTTCTGATGCTGCCAACAGGGAGGAACCCAAACCACGTGCTCCTAATGCCCAACAGCTTCACGGCTTCCCTGAGTAAGACCTTAAGAGCCCTGTAAATCCACACTGAGTACTTATCTTCAAATTATCACAAAAAAACCCCCCACAAACATATATCACCTACATACCAATGACTGGACATTTCTTTTAAAATTCAAATTCTTTAATGACATTTTTATTTGGTGCCTACGCTCCCTGTGTAGTCAAGGGAGAGAAATAGATGTTTCAAAGGGGCAGATCAGACCTCATCACTCTTTGTTACCACGCAGGGAAGGGAGCCAACTAACTTAGGACATCTGCTGCATTGTAGGTAGGAAGATGCCTCGTTAAAGAGACGCAGATTGCTTTCACAATGTTTTGATAACCTAAAAATACAGGCAGGCACCTAGGGGGATTCTCAACGTCTAAGCCAGGCACCTGGTGAGTTTTACCCATACCACAGGGAAGTCAGAAGTCCTATCACCACCCCAAGGACATCACCCTTTCACTCCTCTAAATGACATCACTTCTCACAAGTTATTTTAAAAAACCCACAGCAGCACAGACCGTGCCCAGAATAACAGATTTCCTTTGCAATGATGCACTTTGTTTTTTCTTTGCCACTGCCAGAAGTATACTATAAAACTCTAAATGCAACCCGAATCACCCTTGAGGATCAAGTCCAGTGCATCTTCTACTAGAGCAGTTAGAATTAAACAAAAACCCTATCAAACCTGACAGACTGCAACACACAACCCAAGTTGGTACAACTTCAGAGAGCAAGAACAATTTTTCTGAAATGACAAAACATTTTGTATTTGATAAAACATAGGAAGGAAAATAACAGATTTAACAAGTTTGTTATTTAACATAACGTCACTGCATACCAAAAGAGACAGACACATGGATATTTGAGAAAGTAGAAAGAAAAATGGAAACCTCTTGAAGCGCTCAGATATAAATGACTTGGTTTCATTAGTGGTTTATATATTTATTTTTGCTATATTTGCACCAGACAACAGGCTCTCAAAGAGATGAATAAAGGCCACTCCCACCAAAAAGTACAATCATTTAACACAACCAAAGACAAAGGAACCGCGCTGTGCTGCTGCCTCTCATCCCCCTGAGACCTCCATCCATCCTGTGGATGCCGAGGCACCCACCAGGGAGAAAAGCTCCAAAGGGAGTGGTTGCAGGACCAGCAATTCACTGGGGAAATTCTATAAAACTGGACCATGCCCTATACCCTCAAACTACAGAAATCCCCTGGGGTCTGTGACCCGCCTGAGAGCTGAAGTGCCAGCACCCGAGACACGTGCCAAACACCGCGCTTTGACAATGGCTGGTTTGCTGAGGCTGGCCGTTAGGTTGCACTTCAAAAAACGTATTTATAGACCAATTTGTCAACATGTAAGCTCTAACTGAAACACTGGAGAGTATTTCTGCCCCTCGAGGGAGAGCCAAGGAACACAGTTTGCAAAACGCTATCCCTTTGGTTCAATAAATAAATAGACATCACGGTGGACAACACACCCCCTCAGCCCGCCTCCTTCCAAACCAATGACTCACTTAAATGAATATTTGAAGAGTGACTCTGTTAAAAGTTAGGTTCTGTTAGTAGCCACAAAGAGCAGCAATCATAGGTCATAAATTTGAGGCATCACTAGACGACGTGTGGTATCACCCATTGCCAAATGCGCAAAGCTTCACTAATAAATCGTAAGCTTTTGGCATTTATTAAAACAGCCAACGCAATCTTTGCCCACCACAGTGCATCCCAGTTCCAACTGTCCCACCGGATTCCAGTCCCAGGATTGTGACAGACTGGTTGGGTGACATCAACTTTTTTTACCTCCCTGTCTCATTTTTAGGGCTTTTTTTTAAACTTGGGTTACGTTGCAAAATAATTGCTCCTTGTAATGAGTATTCTAAACCCATTCAGCAGGGCTTTAATGGATCGAGGGGAAAAAAAAAAAAGAGCTTTCATTAACATCAGAATGTAAGACAAAAAAATTAGGATTTTCTACTTGGCGACAGGAATCATGACTCTATTTAAGATACACAGACAGAGCAGTCTCCTCTCCCTTCTTAAAATACAGACAGTCGTACGACTCCCTCGTAGCAATGATTTAACTCTCTCATGTTACCCAGCACTAATTTGTGCTAATGGAATTCCCAACAGACAGCATTCAAATGAAGTTCTATTAGAAAAATGCAGATTCAGGATCATAGCAGGCAGCAGAACAGACCTACAGGAGCCTAAAAAATGCTGTGTGAATCACTGCGGGATGATACAGCAGCTCTTGGCTTTTAACAGTGTTAGCTTCCACACAAGAGAAGCACTGAATCAGGGCACCACGTTAGGATACACCACGTTGAGGATTTCACAGAGGAGATGATTCAGATCACCCAAAAACCTGAACCAAAAGATTCAGCTCTTTTTAGAAACACAAGCCAGGGAGGGGAAACAAATACCAAGGCTTTAGAAAAAGCTGACATATTTTGACATTTAGGTGGCTGAAGAGGTTTAAAACTTTGCTACCAATAACTAAACCATGGGAAATATTTTCTGTAGGAGGCATTTAATTGTACGTAGATAATTCATAAAGAAAATGAGGCATTATGAGATTGTACAGTTCTTGCATGGATTCATCTGATTTAGGTGGGCTTGCTAGACATAATGGCTATGTGCCTCATACAGGTATGTATGTGTGTGCATATCTATGGTCTTTACTAGAAAATACAAAGTTGAAAAAAATGATATAAAAAGAAAATTCAAATTTAAATCAGAAGATAGAGAAGAAATAGTGTTCAGTATCACTGCCGGGGAAAAAAAAAAAAGTAAATATCTACTTATGAGGGTAAAGAGAAGGATTCATAATTTCAAGGATCTCTTCTTTGCCCTGGAAATGAATTGGTTTTGGTGTTGTCTCTGTTTCTCAGAAAATTCAGCTCCTGCAACTTGTGCATCCAGGCCAGCCCTGCTGCATGCAGATGTTCTCAGCCTCACGGAACAGATGTCTGCGCCGCGCTTGAGGATCACGGAGACGGAAGAATTAAAGAAATGAATGTTTCAAAAAAAAGTCTTCAGGAAAAAAAAAAAAAAGAAAAAGGGGGGGGGAAAAGAAGATAAAGCGACTGTTGCAAGTGTTGTGCTTCCTGTGTTAAAGTGGATTAAAGTTTAGTCTGCTTTTTTGTTCTGTCAAGGTGATGATAGCCTTTTAACAAAGATGACACTGCAACCAAAAGTCTTCAGAAGAAACTTCAGTGCATATATAATCATTTCAGCTCACTGCTACAACAGCTTTAATCCTGCTTTTTTTTTTATGCCTTTAGTACACAGGGAAAGAAGACATGTTTTTCCAGAATTTTTCTTCTCTAGGCCTTCCCAACGGCTGAGAACATCATCATCTAAATGACTTTATTCTTAGTTTGCAGATTAAGATGCTCTGGTGCTGGCACATTGCTCTCTGCTAGTCTAGTTTGCGTGAACAAGCAGAGCTGTGCTCAAAAACCAGCCTCACTGAGCAGAAATACTTATTTCTGAGATGGAGTTGGCCCAGGGAGCCACGGGAAGGCAGCAAAAAGAGGTAGAAGTTGCAGATGTAGGGGTTTGAGAGACCCGGCATCCCCTGCCTTACTGTGGAGCAAGCACCACAGTATCTGCAAGCAGCAAATGGGTGATGTTTGGAGAGAAAAAGATGAATAAATGCACACCAGGTCTTCCATTTATCTGTTAGGAGGCATTCAAGTGGTCTTTTGCTAACGACTTCAATATATATATTTCTTACAGATAGCAATTAACCTTCTGGTACAGATTAATCTTTAAAAAAAATCAAAGATGAATTAAATCTTTGAAATTCAAGTATTCAGTAGTTTCATTAATAATCTGAAATTGTCCTTTTGGTTTTCCATAATTAGCCCATTCCCCTAATTTATTAATCCCACAGACTGCAGAGCATGTTTCAAATCCTCATCTCCTGCCACAATGACATATTCAAACTCGCTTGAAGTACTCATAATAGAAGCCACTTTGTGAAAAATTATTAACTCAAAGGATCAAGCAAAGTCTTTATATACTAGAGCATATTTGAAAGCTAAGCAAGGATAGCATGTTCTACTCATCCTCACAATTCCTAGGATCTTGGCTGAATCAGAAACAAGTTTGGATAAAACACTGCATTTAGGATAATGAGCTGCTCCAGATTTGAGGCCAAAGACAATAAATGTGCTGGTACCTATGGATTAAATCTTCTTTTCTGCCAAAACACCCTGATGATGAGATACACAGCAATTGTCTGCGAGCTAATAACGACTGCTTATTGCTGGTATGTCTCAGACTGAGTAATGACCTCTGTTCTGGGGCTGTTCCTGCTGCAGGCAGATGCCCCTGGTCCTACGGGGCCATGCAAGGCAGGAGGGACACCAGAACACTGCTCTGACACTTCTCCCATCTCTGTTCTGCTCAGTAAAAGAGGACACTGGGGGCAGGATTTAGGCCAGCTCTGAAGTCCCTGCAGCCTGGAGGGGCTTGGTTCATCCCGCCTTTGCACCAGGCTACAGAGCTCATTGTGCCACCCCTGACTACACGTTCAGGTCCCTGCTGGGGACATCTCCTGGGATGGAGATCAGGGAGCAGCAGCTCTGCCCGCACATGGACCTGTTGGTTCTGCAAAGTCTCACTGTAGCCTTGCTGGTTTCTGAGCTCTGCAAACCTCACAACCACACTCAGCCAAAACTCTCAGCCCCACAGCATCCAACCCCTGAACAGGGACAATGCCTAAACACAGCAATTTGATGGATGGAGCTTTAAACAGAGCACAGCTCCTCCTGATGAACATCACATGTTTTAGCTATCTGGAAGACAAGGTAAACCGTGTTTTACCACTTAAACCCCTCTCCCGTCCTCCCCATGTCACTGCAGGGTACACTGCAGAGTCTGTCTTCCAGGCTGGTAATCATAGAATGGTTTGTGTTGGAAGGGATCTTAAAGCCCATCCAGCGCCACCCCCCCTGCCCTGGGCAGGGACACCTCCCACCAGACCAGGTTGCTCCAAGCCCCCTCCAACCTGCCCTTGAACCCTTCCAGGGATGGGGCAGCCACAGCTTCTCTGGGCAACCTGGGCCAGGCTCTCACCTCCCTCACACCAAGGAAGTTCTTCCCCAGATCTCATCTCAGTCTCCCCTCCTCCAGTTTGAAGCCATCACCCCTGATCCTGTCACTACAAGCCCTTCTAGAAAGTCCCTCTACTGTTTTCCTGTAGCCCCTCCTTGGATACTGGAAGGCCACAGAAGAAGAGAAGAAGGGAAGAAGAAGCAATCCACGATTTCTAGAAGAACTGGATTTTTTGACTAAGGAAAAAACTTCCTCCCACCACTCTTGCATTTCTCTTGCTTCTGGCATGAATTTTCTAATTAGCATAGAGTTTTTATTGGCACCCCAAGCATCACGTTAATCTACTCACACGGCGGCAGCAACAGAAACATCATGAGTGTGCTCCCCATCCCTTCCTCCCTGTCCCTGCCGTGTCACCACACTGTGCTCGACTGCTCTTGCCAAGCTACTGCGTAATTACACACCTCAGTTGGGCCACAGATAAGGGGGCCCATTTAAATATATTTAATACGTGAAGCACGCTGATCTTGGCAATACTCCTCTGTCTTGTGAAAGCTCCTGTCCCTTTCCTTCCTCATTAGAGAGGGCTGTTCACTTCAGGCATTCTGAAACACGGCTCTTGACCACTGAAATGTTTTTAAATAGACAGATCAAGGAGCTACTAATGACACCACAGCCATGAGTCAGTAAAATTATTGCTTCTCCAGGAGGCTCTTTCCAACCCTGCTATTACAGCAATCACCTGACAGCCTGGTTAATCAGTTCTGCACAAAACGTCCCCAAGGAGGCACAGCCACATCAGGTACCAGGAAAGCAACTCCCCCCCCACAGCATGTTCCAGGAGCACAGGAACATCCCATTGCAACATGAGCCCTCAAAACAGCACCCAGTCACAGCCAGACCCCAGATAGATGGGGACAAGGTGCCATTTACCTGTAGGCACATAGTTCAGGACCCACCTCCAGGGCAGCACTGCCTGGGAGTGCAGTGGCTGCTCCATTAAACACCTAGAGAATGGGACCGTCTTCACTTCCCAGGGTTTTAAAAAACCAGGGAACTTGTTGACAGGTATTAAATCCCCTCAGAACTTCACCTAAGCTTTATCTGTGTAACAGGAAAAAAAAAATAATTCGGTGCAGCCCTGAGAAGAAAAAGCAGCTGAACTGAGTCGGAGGCAGCTCTGGGGATTGGATTATTCCCGTTGCCAGACACGACAGGATGCAGATATGAAAGTAAGTTTATGCACTACCCCTGTTAGTGTCTTAATCTTGCAGGCGTGACCTGTATCACCCTGCGTGCAAAGCTGTTTTAAGAAAGGTATTCTTTTGGTCTTATGCTTTATTTTTTATGAAGGACATTGAATTACATGTTGACTACATGAACTGCTCTTATTATTAATTTAATTCTACAGAAGTCCTATAACACGATACAGTATTATTCAGCCAGAGTTTGCCCTTGGCATAGAGAACACATTTCTGGTATGATATTGCAACAGCGGATATTTGCAAATAAAGTAAATTTTAAATTCTAATGAACATTGGCATTTGTCACTTCCTGCAGTATTAAATCGAAACCCAGTTGCTTTAATACCACATAAATATGCATCCAAACGAACAGACAAGTACATGCAAATGTAGGTTCCTTCTGCAACATCAACATAATGAAACAGTTCTGGATTCCCATCTCTAAAGCCCCTTTTCTTTTAACCTCGGCCACTTTGGCCACTCAACCCTTGGGTGACACTGTCCAGAGGGACTCATCAGCTGCAGGGTGGCAGCTGGGGATCAAGCTGAGGTTCCGCCTGGCAGAGGACACAGGCCAAGGCAGAGCTCCTGCTGTGGAACCAGCTCTGCAGCACCCGAGGAGCTGAAACCTCCGATGGCTGCTCCAGAACAGTGCCCAGGTCCTTCTCTTTCATGCACTCACTGATCCAGGTGGGGATTTATCGAGTTAAGAGAACGGTGGATTGCGTTCTGCTGGTTTTATTTAACGCAATGCCCGGCAGCTACCGGGTGAGGGATCATGTGAGTTTGTTTGGGGAATACCATAGGGTTTATTGTGATAGACTCCTGATCAGGATCTATCATCAAAGGCTTCTGGAGATGGGTTTTGCATGTATCGCCAATAATGAGTGACACCTTCTGCTTATTTTTCCTTACCAGCACCAGATTCAACTTCAAATATTTAAATTGCCAAACCTTGACGATTCCGGATTGCAAATTGGCTCATCATGGATTTATACCTCTATTCCCTGAAGTGCCATCTAAAGTCCTCCTACGTTCTGGCATCTCTGGGGAAATTTAGAATGATTTACCCTGCAGAATAAGTTACCAGGATAAGGGTATGAGCACACTGCCACGACGGTCACACCTTTGAGACAGATCTGTTCTTTGTTCTGTACCAGAACAGGAAAACAAGCTGTAAAACCAGAGATTTCTGTCAACGAAACTATGGTGGTTCAACTCAACACCATAAACCTGACCCAGCACAAGACACAGCCTCTCCCTTTCCTCTTGGAACGTCTCTCACGAATAGTGGAGTTTTCCAACGTGGTTTGTCCTTCTTGGGAAGCCACTAAATGAAACCAGTAACAAGTCAAACGTGATGGATCACACCATAGGTCTGATGTGCCTTGCACCACCCCGCTGAGCGCGTCGCCTCCATATTTTCTCAACTGAATTTTCTCAACTGAATCGGTCAAGAGACATGCGAAAGAAAAGCAACACAAATCAGGCAGCGATCTGAAAGGGGAACAGCAATAGTACGACACAAGTCAATGTCTGGTAACAAACAGTCAGTCTTCACAGAATTTCTAGATGCAGAGAGATAAAAGCTCAGCATTTTAAAATCTGTCGTCTGCCCATGTCAACATAATATAATGCCATCCAGTGGGAAAGCAGGAGCTTGATAAGACTCAGGGTTTTTCTGTTTTCTCCAGAAATGATTGAAAACCACTAAGGTTTCAAACTCTTTGAAACTTCATGAGCAATTTAGGAATGAGAGCATCTCGGAGCTATTACAGAGGCATTGCAAAGACCTGGAGCACCTTTAGAATCAAATATTTGTTCCAGAAAAATAAGGTAACATTTGGTACAGAATAACATTCATTACTTCTACAGCGTTTTCTGGAGGGAGGATGGGCGTTGCCTACCTGCCTCTCTGGAAATTTGCATGAAGGATTCGACTCCTTTTTCTCCATAATTCCCTTCAGATGCCAAAGTGGACACATAATTCCATCCCAAAGCTTTCACAATGTCCACCATTGCTTGTGCTTGGAAGGAATCTGGAGGAACCACACGTGAGAAGAAATCATAGCGCCTGTCATCACTCAACTCTGGTGCAGTTGAGGCATAACTGATTTGTGGGATCTGCAGAAAAAAATAATTTCTGATAAATATACATATTCATATACTCATTGCACGTCTTGCAGCAGTTAGCTAAAACAGTTAGCTTCAGCTGAGCCTCGGTTCATCTTCATTGCATCCATCTATAATTCTCCACCATGTTATTTTACAACGTACAAGTCAAAGAAACAACCTTTTCATTGACCTCGTTACACAAAAAAATCATTAATCAACAGAAAACAACTGTACATGTGCACGTTCACTTTTTTTTTCCCTTGCAGGCAATCTTAATCAAATACAGCACACACAAACCATTTTTCTCACTCTGTCCTTTTTATTGGAGTTCAAGTTTTACTACCATCAAGTTATTTGGGATCCTAAATGCCACTGAGTTTACATCTGTACCTGTCATCGCTGGCCGAAAGCCAGGAGGAAACTTCATCTGTTTTTGGGGGATGAAAAAGCTCTTAAACATTAAACTGCGACTCCAGGTTTAAACAAAACAGTGTTTATTTTTGATTCTTTCCAATGAAGACCAGTTGTCAAGATTGCTGAGCATGGACACCTCCATCCCACAAAGAGACCCTGGCCAGGGTCCAGCTGTGTCCTAAAACTCTGCCTGCCCACAACAAACCAGCTCTTCCTGTTCCTTTCCACAGCAGAGCTTGAAGGAAGCTGAGGGCTGCTTGCTATAACAGGAGCACAGCATATTGTTCAGGGCTATTTTCTCCTCAATAACAAAGGTCCCTAAGCAGTTATCAAGCTGACAGTATGTTAATCCCCAAACGCATTATGCAATCGTTTGAGTAACAGTCTGGGACTGCTCCTTAAATTAAGGAACCTGCCATAACTCTCACTTGAGATGCCAAGGAGGGAAGGAAAAGATTTGCAATATACACAAACATGATCATATATAATGATTTGAGACTTCTAGACTGTGGAAAGGTCAGTATTTCATGCCTCAGTACAAGCATCTTCTGCATTCTCATGTTCTGTCTCCGCATACCACTCCTACAAGTATTTATTAGCTCTTCTGCTTCTCAGAAGAATAAACATTTTATTTCCCCAGGCTCCACACTGCAAAGGGCTCAACGCCTTCAGTTCCCACAGAGGTCAGCAGCAGAAGAGAGCAAACGCGGTATTTCTACACAATATGCCTTATATCTGCACATCTGTACATACACCAACAACTTCTACAGCAGAACCATAAATCAAAAGACCCAGCAGATAAGCCAACTTATCCAAACCATCCATAATTACTAGATACCCCACCGTTTGTTGAGACACGTTCCTGTTTGAAAAGGTAATACCTACTCTTTTCTTATAAAGCACAACAAACCCTCACACATGACTTAATTAAGATTTTATTAGCTTCATTCAACATCAGCCTTGAGCCAGCCACAGGTTGTGCCAGTGGGACCACTAAGCAGGGAGCGGTCTCAACCCAGGCCCAGGACCATCCTTGCTATGCTTTATTAAACCTAACTAAAACCTTAAACCTTCAGTGGGTGCTCGAGCTGTCGCTGTGGATGCTGGAGAACTGAATCCCCCATCACTTGGCACAGTTTTTGCTTTGGATGCACCGTGTCACTCCTTTGCACAGCTTTAGACCCAGTGAGGTGGCTAATCAAGCTGAAAGCTGGGATGCTCTGGGTTTTTAATGCAAGACAGCAGCGTCCTCAACAAAACCTTGCCAGATTTATTTTAGATCTGTTGCTTCTGGACAGCACATCGCCTGCAAGACCTTCCAGTGCTCCAGTCACAGAAAATTAAAAAAGTTAAAATTGAGGCTGCGGGGAAGAACCCAGCGTGGTGTTGACCACTGGTACATGATTTACTGGCTCAGGATTTCGCCTGGGGGCCAGCAAAGCTTGGGGACCACTCTCAAAGACAAATAGATCGATTATTCTAATTTATCAGGGTTCTTTATTTTTAATCTACCTTAGGGATGACTTTCAGCTACTACCAACCACTGCGGCTGCACAGGAAATGCCAGGCACCCTGGCCGTCAAAAATAATTGAAATTCCTAATTTGTCTGTGCCTGCAATTGCTGTTGTAATAAATGACTGGTGACATTTTAGGATCGCTCTCTTCTCATTTGTACAAAGCAGCTAACGGAGCTTGCTCAGCCGCTTATCAGCTTAATTCATCTGCTCATTGGATGGTATTATATTAAGTGGAACCGTTAACCAGGCTGGCTTTATGGGTGCTATTTACCTGTTATTAATTAGACAAGCATCAGGTACACAACACACAGTCCCCGACACAGAGCAGTACTGAGAGTTGAGGGCTGGTTTTTCTATTATAAATAAAAGAAAGGGTGAAAAATGAAGTTTTACCTGCAGCAAGTGTTCGTATTCCAACATGCCAACAACTGCTTTTTCAACTAGAAATCAAAAGGAGCATATTCTGCACGTGTACAAAAAGCAAAGCTTCTACAGAATTCACTCCATTGCTTATATGACTTAGAAGACTTTTGGTTTTTTAGTGTTTCTTCTCTACCTATAAAATATTAAGCACTTCTGGCTGTTTCAATCACTTGCAGTATAAAAACCATATATTTGGGGTTTTTACTAACATTTCTTACAGGATATCTAAAAGTAACATGAAGTTATATGTATGAGGAGTAGAACTTTCATAAGATTTTCTCCGAATATGGGGAGAAGGGTACTTAAATGGATACAATATAGGTTGAGGAGTTCAAATGTTGCTCAGTATGTCAGACGCCTACAAAAGATGTTTTTCCCTCCCACCCGTCTCCCCGTGCATGCAGGTGGCATCCCAAATGTCCAAACCAAACAGCTGTTTGCAACAGCTAAAATTTATCAATTCAGCATTTCTTTTTTGAACGTTCACACACAACTGGATGTGGACAAACCTTTCCCAGGCTCAGCCGGAAACCTTTCTCCCACACTTCACACCGTATGTTCCTCTGCATTACTGCTTTGTTTTTACTGAGAGTGACTTCAGTTTGAAAAACACATTATCATGTTAACTCCAGTCAAATGGAGTTGGCCAGGCTCCCTCTTCTCTCGAGACCCCTTCATGGGGTTACGGTCATCACACCAACACCCAAAGGACAACACGCACTGCTGCTGTGTGCTGATGGCTGCTTACCAGGTAATCCCACAGACACACACCTTCAACTCCTGCAAACATTGAAGTGCTCTTGAAAATAAAAATGGATTGACCCAATTCATCCAGACCCAACCCCAACTTGGCCAAACATCACAACTCTCTGTTCCCAAAGATGATGAAGATGGATGGTCTCACTGTGCAAGGTGGAGGGAGGACAGGAAGAAGGGCTGCAATTTGATTGCTTGCTCTGATCATGAAAATGCATCCCCTTAGTCCATCTCTATTGAGCATAAGTTGATGTTTCTCAAGCCTAAACCAGACCTTGGGTCTCACATCACACAAGCAAAGCTGCTGCTGGGGCCAGGAGGGCAGTGGCCAGATGCACACAGGCTGGACTTCAGCTTTGAAGGTGCAGAAAAAGCCTTAGCAAAGCTGGCAGATAAATAGCTGGATGTTTAATAACCAACTCTTCTTCACCCTGATCTGTTTGTAAAATCATCCTTTAGCACTGCTGAAAGGTGCTGAATGATCAGCCCTCTGACGAGAAGTCTCCCGTTCACTCACAGACACACGATGAACGAGCAAAACACAGAACACACTGCGGTAAGATGCCAGGGATGCCCGAGCATTAAGTGACCTACTCCTACCTAGTATCCCCTCATGTCCTCTCAGAGGTACCAACCATTGCTACCCATCTTGCTGGTTTGGTTTTGAAAGCTGATGATATGGGTCAGACTTGCAAAGACCATCTGACAGTTCTGGCTGCCCTGTGCTGTGCTCCAGCTACAGGAATTTACTGGAATTTTACCCATTTCCCCCAGCTTACACGCTAAACAGCGCCCTAATAAAAAGGTCTGCACTCCCCCTTTCCTATCAGTTTCCCCCTTTGTACAGGTCTTTAAAGACATCGCCCCTCTTAGGCCTGGCTCATTCTCCTTTTGGTCCTGCAAATGTTCAGTTCAAGACACCACGTCCTGCTGCCGAGGGAAGAGCTGGGATGGCAACGAAGCCAGCAAACATCGCAGTGACTTCACGTCAGGATCACAGCACAGGGTATTCTAAATGAGGCAGTCACGAGTTGGTTGGTTTTTTAATTAACCAGATAAATATTTTCTGTCTTTTTTTCCTTCATTTTGGTAAAATCTGCTACTTGTCACTGATCTCTCACTTTGAAAACTTCAGTTTAAAGCAGCAAGCTTTCTCTTCCATCACATTTTCCTACTTTCTGTTCTGAAACATGTTTGGAACGTCAGAAAGCTCCAGGGAATTCTAGCCTGCTTTCCAAACGGCTCTAACATCTTGGCAGACAATTTGTGATCCATAAAACCCAGGGGATAAAAATCCCCCTGGCTCTTACGCAGCGAGGCTGGCAGCAGGGAAAGCCCGTGCTCCTCCTCCGTGTGCACAGAAGCGGCATCCTTCCTGAGCCTTCACCACCACAAGGCACTCGGAGCTTTCTGAAGGCCACTGGGGTGTTGGCAGATGAGACATTTTGTGAAGATGATGACTCTTCCTGAAGGTGGCTTTCGTGTTTACGGGACGATGGCAAACACCCCCCTCTGGAGTTCTACATGTCGTTTGCCTGGCTGATGTTCTGATTACAGTGAGAGTGAATGATTAATGCTGGGAACACTGCATTAGTGATTAATTAATGTTAATTTATTTTTAACGTTGAACATTATTCTTCATTTATTTCATTTCCTTCTGTTAATGAAAAGCTCTGGATGAGACTCGGTTGTCGTGCTGGAAAAGCCTGGCTGTGAGCAGCTACACCACAAGCCACAGCAGAAAACACACCAAGGACCTACACGGCCCCATGATGGTCTCCTAAGTCAGTCTGTGCAACATCAAACATCAGCCAACATCAGGCCTGGAATCACAGATTTCAGAGTAAAAAGCAACTGAAATATAAACTTTTTCCAGTCCTTCATGTCAAATTTATTTTGTGTTATCGCCTCATCCCATGCCCTCATTGTTCCCTAGAACCTTCTTTTCTAGCTGAACAAGAGAAAAGGGTGAGCTCCTCGCTAACACCTCAACTGGAAACCCATACAAGACCCAGTGCCAGGAGACAGCCCAGCTCTCTCCGGAGCTGCAGGAGCTGCCAGAACATGACTGCAACCATAACAATAATTATTGCTGCTGAGCTACTGCAAACGTGATTGAGCCAGGCCACCTTCTCCTCAGTAACTTATTAAAAGATTAATAAAATGGCATACCTGACCTGGACCCAACTCACCAAATGACAGTAGTCAGGAAACTTCAGAAAAGGCAATTTCCCTAAGGACCGAATGCAATTAAGATAATGCATGAGTATACCTGTTGAGATATTAATGAGCTCCCACCAGGGTAATATTAAGTTCACAGTTTGCTGCATTTTTACTTTCAGCTTCCTATTAAATTTTATTGATATGATTTCCTGACAATAGGGGAAAAAAAAAAAAATCCAACCCAAACCCACCCTACTTTGATAAAGCCTCTTGAACTCACCTTACGTGGCAGTGCAGAGTCTGCACACATTGCAAAATCCTCCCAGGAACTTAACTTCACAAAAAATAAGATGCCTGAAGACTTTTCCCTTGGCTGCAAATCTCTTTGGTGTGAGCTGATGGATGACTAAATCTCAAAGTTGTTTAGGTCTCAGCTTTTATTCACGTAGAAATTTCTCATGTCAGGATTTAATCATCAGTTAGTGCAACTGCTCTTTGTTCACCATTTACCTCTCAAACTGCATAACAAACAGCCTCAGCATCCTGTGAACTGCGTATAATTGTTTTCATTGCCTTGAATTAAAATTATCTGAAGTTTCTAACTAGCTGTTTTCTCTGGGCAAAACTCCTCTAACATGTTCACAGTGTTCCGAACGGGAAGGCAATGCTACCCGAGATACAAAACAGGATCAGAATATGACTCAAAGCTGGCGAGGATAATAGAATGTACCTTCCTGCTCATCCCCACTTGTGAGCTCCCTCCGTTTCTAGGGAGCTGATGTCCTTGGGGTGCTCTCACTGGCCAGCCCGTCAACAGGGGGTACGGATAAGAAATACTATCTCTGCCTTTTGTTCTCCTCCTCTCCAGCCCTCCCCAAAAAACTAAGCACTGCTAAATCATTAGCTTCAGGTAGATTTTTCTGGAGGTGTCAATCTAGCAGCAGGTGCCCTATTTCTGTCCTGAAAGATGCACACGAAAACAAATGTTACTGCAATTCTTGCTCTAGGGCTCTTAAAAGACTAGAGAATAATATTCCCAACAGTCTTAGGTAATGATAAGAACAAATCCTTTCTAAAGTGCTTTGATACTCCCTCCTTATGTTTTATGATGAAAATTCAGAAGTAGTGCTTTTCAAGCTGGTTTTTATACTCAAGAATCAAATGTTGACAATGAGAAAATGAGGCAAAACAATTAATAAAAAGCAAAAAAAAGTTTTCACGTAGATTAGTTTTAAGAGCAATAGGGAGTATTCCTGCTCAGCTCTGCCATAGGCAGAAGCTTTCCCATATGGCAAACCCATTGCTGCATGCAAAAGTCACACCACAGGAGCAAGTGAACAAAAGCAGCACATCTCAACAAGGGCATTTGTATAAGAGAAGATTTTCAGAACCATTAATCTATTTACAGTTCACCTCAGTTTCTCTCACTCTGTTTACCAATTACTAAAGCTACCGGTGTTCAAACAAGGTCCTGTTTGCTCACATCACCACCTCTCTTATTTTATCCCACCGTGAATTCCTAATGATGTATTAGAGATCAACACAATCACCTACAAGGGAATTGGATAGATATTTCATAAGGTACAGAAAGACAAATATCAACAACATCAAATACAAATGAGAAGCTGAGCCTAGAGGAGAAGTGTATCTAATAAAACAGAAAAATCTTCAAGAGCAACAAAAGAAACACTAAGAAAATAAACACAAAAAATGATTCACCTGCACGAATTTTGCCTATATCTAAGTTGGCCCAAATCACCACACTGGGGGAGCTCCAGCTCCCACTACTTGTCCAGAATTACGACTGCAGCTAATGGGTGAGCAGGTCTTCTCTCAGCTTGACCTTAGAGACCACAAGGACTATTAACACTGCCATCAAACAGAGTAAATCCCATTTTCTGCAGCATTTTAAAGGAGAGATTTTCAAAAGTGCTCATCGGCAGTTGAGGACTGATGTCAGAGCTCCAAAACCTCATGTAATTTCTATTTTTTTTTGGTAGGAGTTTCCAAGTGGGATGGCAAAATTCCGTATTTATGGAGAGGTAAAGGTGTTCCTGACAAATCGTCAATGAAAAGCTGGACGAGGTCCCTGCTGTGTGGACCTCTTGGTATCAGATAATTCAAGAGTGACAGCGAGAGGAGAATAAAGTAGTGTCAGGAAGGGTAATGGCCTGACAGAACACAGGGAACTAACAAGGAGAAGTTATCTGTAATTTCATCTCACCGATTTGTCTTGCTGCGCAGCACGGACTTCAGTTTCAACACATAATGAATAAACATTAGAAGCTCCATGCATATTTTTGGGTGGAAATTAAGAGGGAATGCCAGTCCTATTAGAGGACTTAGCGTAATTGGAGGGAGCAGTAACAGACCTTAACCCAGCTGTTGGGAAAGCGACGCGACGCTGGTCTGACGCCCCGACAACATGGAGCGACGCGCTGCACCGTCGCGCTTCCAGGGCAATGGCTCTGGTTATTCAGCTCCTTTAACAATCACAACTCCTTGGTTACCAATATTATCATGGATGCAACCCATGACTGAAACAAACACCTCCAATGCTACGAAATGTAACTGCCGTTGGCTTTCTAATGGAATGCATTTATTGGTTTGTTTTGTTGGGTTTTTTAAAATTCATTTCAAACCTGAAAAGAGCGTATGAAAGAGCCTGTTTCCAGGCACACAAATCAACCTTCATCCCCAGTGTCATAGCCCTAAAGTGGAAAGACATCCTGAATAATATTTGCCAGCTGCAAGTATTTCCCGTATCTACAAGGTCTCTTCTGCTTCCTTCTCTAGAATAAGAAGTACTTGTATGAATTGCTCCAGAAAAAAATAACAGTTGCAATAAAGGGAACAATAATTACAGCAATTAGTACTGTCCACACGGCTAATGGGAGTGCTTTATCAACACAGAGAGAAAGCAGGAAGGAAACAAAATATTAGAAAAACATAGTAAAATGAGAGGTGTCCATAAATATGAAATGTCTCCATATGTCATCCTGATGACCTGTGCCTAGAACCAGGTCTATTTGTGACAGTGATGAGCTTCTGGCATAACTTGGGCTGTTATAGCTGCCAAACAGGAGGTGATCTTTAGCTTTTAAAGGCTAGAAGATCCCTGGATAGATGACTTGACACCAAGATCCACAATTTTAATGAGAATTGGTCTTAGTATGAAAATAAACCTTTTATCTCCTCACAAGGCTGTAAATAATGCTGTCCTCCAAATAAACAAGGATATAACATTGGTCTCAACGACTTTACATGTTGTGAATTAAGAATTGTCCATTTATACTTTCACTATGGACACTTTCTTTTGTCTAATCCATGCGTTGGGGTGCTCAGGCACAGGGAGACAGATACTAGTGTCTCATTGAACACTTTCCAAGTCACTACAATCTACACATTCTTTTTATAATACATAATATTTACATTACTAGTATATTATATGTTATTATATTATGTATTTTATTATATATAATTATCTATAATATTTATAATTTATAGTGAACCAACAGCCTCACTTCCCG
Source organism: Nycticryphes semicollaris (assembly GCA_013400055.1). NCBI lineage: Eukaryota > Metazoa > Chordata > Aves > Charadriiformes > Rostratulidae > Nycticryphes > Nycticryphes semicollaris. Next base: position 1,119,205 of record VXBJ01003100.1, read on the forward strand.
TCCTACACGGGCATAACTGAAATTTTTATATTTTCTTTTTTTTTTTTTTTTTTTTCCATGATAGTGCCTTCCTCTCAGAGCAAGGTTCTCCCATTCCTTGTGCCCACAGGCACATTGACGTGCTCCCACCCCACCAGCGAGCTCATCCTGGCTCTTCCACACTGCCACAGGGCAGGGAAAACACTTGAAATAAATAAACTAGAGAAACAAGAAGTCAGATCAGTCACACTTCTCTGTGATCCAGGAGGAGGTATCCAGAAGAGAGACGTGAGCAGTATAAACCATGGGATATAATCCCAGGTTTTTGTCCCTAAGGCAAGGCCACCCACATTGCCTTCACATAAAACACGTGGCCACCCAAACCCTGCCCAAAGCCCTCCTGCAGATGGAGAAGGAAACAAATGCATGAAGCAGCAATATGGATATAACCTACTTTCCTGAATGTTCTGAGATTTACAGCTCTGCTAAGTGCCATTTTTGCAGTTAACAGTCTAATAACCTTTTCCATGGGCAAAGAGCATTCTTTATAAATCAAGCTCCTTTGAGCTATGAACCAATTCAAAAAGTTTCTGATTCTTAAAAATACTTCATTCAACCCTTTTGGACCGAGCTGTGCCAAAAAGCGCAGTTCCCCCTGTACTGCTGCTGCAAAAATAGAACACCTTTGAGGAAGACCGAACAAGATTTCAACACCATTGTCAATATTGCACTTTGTTTTAGAAATAGGTGAGGCCCAAGTGGAATTCAACTGTTCTCTCGTCCTGTAGAGACTTACTGAAATAAAAATCTCAGCCTACACCAAAGCTGGGACACAAAAGCTTCACACAAATTGAAGACTGCTCCTTTCGAGACAAAAGTACGTTCCTCTGTGTATCGAGAGACGACGTGCTCCTTGACGTTTCTTGGCTGTTGTGTTACAGCACACCCACCCCAACAGGATTGCAGGTATTCTTCCTGTTTGCAGGGCTATTACCCTCTGAATTATTAGTTTTGCCAGTAAATTGTCATACCTTGGGACTATTTCTTTTTTTTTTTTGTTACAAAGCTTTCGTTGAAAAAAAATTACAAAAACCCAAGCAGAAATTAGCGTTTGAATTTACACTGAAATGGAACAGGATTGCTAGATGCACCCTTGCCTGATTTGTGTGTACAAATTCCTCATGGGGCATAAAGTTGCATTGACACGATGGTGAAGATCGTTCTGAAGTTATCACTTCCCCAAAGTAACATTAGGCTTTGTTTATTTTATATATGTTTTATTTTCTCTTGTTTTAACTATATGTTGGTAGAATAATATTAAATTCAGAATCCAATTTCTACATTGGGGGTTTTTTTAGTATTATTATCTCAAGCCCTAGATAGCTAGAGATCCTTCTTTGGGCAGACTCCAAATGCCCCCAAACCTCTGCGCATTCCCTGATGCAGGAGGAGGCACCAGCTCCTTCCCCCTGCGCAGGCTGGGTCCGTCCTCCCTGACACACGGACGGGTGCAGACAGACAGAAGCCAGAATTTCCCAACACACACACATCCAGGGGTAGGGAGCCTCTTACAGCTCCTGTCCACAAACAGAAATACGTATCTGCTGCTCCAGAGAGATTATTGATAATAAAGACAAAGGAACACGTACCATTATGAAACTTCTGTACTTAATATTTTTAAGTGAAATATTTAAATTGTTAAGAGTTTCAGCTGGCTTGCCCATAAACTAGCAAGGCAATAAAGCTGTGCTGGTTTGCAGATCTTGGGGATGAGCTATGACCAGCACAGCACATTTATATATACTAGTGCATATTCATTGATTTTACAATATTAACTGGAATATTCCTCCTAGGATACATCAGTTAAAATATCAGTGGTGATTGCCCATCCATTGCAATGCAAGAATGCACAGCTCTTCATATTTTAACTCCAGCCCTGATAGAATGAAAGCTTGAGAGCAGCATTAAAATAATAGATGGCACTCTGCTAGAGGTAATTTGAAATCTTAACAAAGCATCAAAGGATCTTGTCTGTTATGAGCTAATACTTCAGGCCAATTTTTAGCTGAACTCACATAAGGTGATGGGAGTACAGGGACCCTATAACCTTTCTAATGGCCACATTTTTGTAATCATATGGTACAACAAAGCTGCTTATGCAGCAATAGTCTTTTCAACCTCATGCTGTGATTTAAATTCAGCTTACAAATAGCATGTATGGATATTCTGTCACACTTTTATCCCATGACACACCACAATGTCTAAAACATAATTACAAAGATATTATATGAAAGAGCGAGCACAAACAAGTTCAGAAGAGGCATCTTCTGTATTCTTTGAGATTGTGCTAAGGCTAAATCTACTTTGGGGGTTGTTTATTTCTACCACAGCCCAAGGAAGCCTAAGTGCTATCTGCAGCAGATAAAACAGGCAGTGGTATTTCAAAGGGGAGAAGCCAAGGTCTGTCCATTAAATGCTACAGATAACAAAATAACTGGTATCAAAAATGCAACTGTACTTGTACCACATCAGATTAATGGTTGTTTAACCCACCAGGTGCTCGGGAACAGGAAAGGATGCTCTCTCTGGTAGGTTCATGTTTTGGAGAGGCTGATGTGAAGACTGCCCAAGTCTTTTGCACAAGGTGGCACAGGGAGACAGAGGGCGCAGCTGCCTCTTCTGTGGCCTGAACATGGGCTTCAAGGTCTTCTAGATGCCAAAAAACCAGCCCCTTGAGGACTGCAGCCCATTTCCTACAGCACGCAGGGTCACATCGAGTTAGGTGTTTTCAGGAGGCTCATTTCAGCCATGGAGGGAGGTGCTGAGCAGCCAGCCAGCCTGAATGTGCCCTGTGCTCAGCTACGGGACATGGCAGCACTAGGTAGGTTTGTTTTCTTCTCCTTTTATGTACCCCATTTCCAAATACTCTCTGTATTTCCAACACCTGAGAAGTCAGTCAGTGAGAGGTGATGTATCTGCACCAAGTATATACGTTAAGCATAAAGAGGCTTGCAGTGATTGGAGCAAACGCATCCAAACACAGACTCACAAGCTCTAATACTTTTGAAAATAAATCAGAACCAGAAGCTAAACATGGCAAAACAGCTTTTATGTTTTATTTATGTGTACACATTTCTCCATTCATCGCAAACATATAATTGAACCTTATATTGTCTATGCATATTTTAAAAGGTTTTTAATCTGCAAGTATAAATCTCATTGATTTTGAAAGTAGCCCGATAAAGACAACAGTAAAGACTTATTCAGCAGACAGGCTGAAATATAGCAAAGCTCAGTAGCACAACATTGGTTTCTGCAAGTAATAGGCAAACCCAGACACACGCAAACCCGCGACAGCAGAAACGAATTGCAGGGCGGTACTACGTGAAAGAGCCTCCCTTCAAAGCTTGGTTATTAGACTCAATGAAAGCTGTCGCCTTAGTATTTGGGCCCATCTCATAATTGCATTTCTAGGCAAGCGTCCATGTTTACACTGTGAAAAATAAGGCTGTGATTTGAATATTTATTCCTAAGTTTTCAGTCTAAGAAAGTGTCTTTATAGTCAAGAAAAATAAAGCCTATTGTCTTTAGAGAATAAGACAGCTAAAATCTGTCAAGATTAATTTATCTATATTGTGTTTATTTACAATTTCTTTGTAAAGTTAAACTTTGGGCAAGCAGCTGAACATCGTGATGAGCAAAACTGAGTTCAAGTGAGTGATTTTCACTGAATGGATATTGCGAAATTAAGATCCATACTCCTATGTCTCCAAGTGATCTTCATTTTAATGGAGAGTCTTCAGAGCAAGACCTCCTCATGGCTCCCCTCCCCCAGATCCTCCACAGAAAGCCCACAGCTTTTCAGCTGCATTTTGAGCAGGGAAGTGGTGCTTTAAACAGCCTCTCTGGAGCTCACTTCTCTCCTTGTTCCCTTCCACATACAACTGGAACTATTTTGCTCGTGAGCCTGTGATGCTCCAACCCCGTGCCAGGAGCACTGGTACCCACACACAGCACCCTGCCTGGGCATCAGGGGAATAAGGAAACACGCCAAGGCTTCTGATTAACGTTCTGGATGTTATACCCACGTCTAGTACTCAGTGGTAGTGATCAGGACGGGACTGAATACATACAGCAGATTATCCCATGACTGCCTGGACAGCGTTCATTTCCCTTCCTGTCGTAAATTGGTTTCTCCAATTGCTACAGACAAGTTATGGCCCAAATGAACTGAAGGATAAAATCTAATTTATCCCTTCTTGTTTTTTTTTTTTTTTGTTTTTTTTTTTACTGACACAAATTGCTGTCTTTTACATTATGAAACACAGAGGAGGGTTTCAGAGCATCTAAGATGCACTGAGTTTCACTGGCAGCCAGTACCTACAACAAAGAACTGCTTCCTACAGGAAGTGAAAGCCACCAGAAAGAATGTGGAGCAGAACATAATTTTATCTCGTACCCCTTACAAATAGTGTGGTGACCAGGAAATTCCCAGGTACAACTTTAATAAAGTTATGGTACAAATGTATCCTCAATTCCAGCAGCCTCCATTTAAGGCTAGCACTTACAAGCCCTTTGTTCAGACCTGTTCATTAGTGCCAAAGCAGTAGTCTGGGATATTAAAATTTGCCTCCAGGACAAAATCCTTGATAAATTATTTGTCCCTATGAGAAGTTTTCACCTGCTGCAGGAATAACAACTCTGCCAGAGGAAAAAATCTTGCTGTTAACCTGAGCGAGAGAAAATTTAATGCAAAAAGGTTTACTGTAAACAGAAGAGCTACACAAACTAGTGCCAGGACTACCCTTGAACTACTGATCGCACGAGAAGGGTACAGGTATGATGCCAGTCCCCCAACCTCTCACTGAAAGGTGACATTTATTTCAGAGCTCTGAAACATAATCAGGGGGAAGATGCTGGTTGCAAGCAAGCATGCTCTTGTTTTCCATTTGCAGCTTCGACTGTTTTAGGGTTTTTCAACCAAAACAGCTGGGGTGGCAGGAAGAGGCAGGTGGTCATGGAGCGGGTCCTAGTCCCGGCAGCCCCAGGAAGCCCAGGGCTCTGCGATGCCCTCCTGTGATCCCACCTCCCTCCAGCTTCTGATGCAGCTGCATCCCCGCTGCTCCCCAACCCAAAAAGCCAAGAGAGGAAAACCCCAGGTGCTGAAAAACTCCAGCCTTTGACAATAAGCTTCCTGTCACCTGAAATCACTGCAGCTAGGCTGGGTCTCCTAAAGGACGTGCCCCAGGTGAACTACGGCTGCATCAGGCAGGAAATCAGATCTGATCATCAGGACCATAAATTCTTTCCTTGGGAATCTGTCATCCCTCAGCTTCTGTGATCACATACCCACCTGGTTTTCCTCCTGCCTGCCCCCAACAGCTTAACTCCTCTTTGGAAATGCTCACAGGGCTGCTCTCTGCATTCTTTTTCTGTAAAATTATGATCTTCAAATTCACCCCCACCCCCTTTGGGCCCATCCCCTATCAGAGCTGTCTGCCCTGGGGTCCCCACACATCCCAGATGTTTCTCCCACAGCATCCTCCTCCCCAGCAAGGGGCAACCAACACATCAACCTCTACAGTCACATCCTTCTCCTGAGAGCTCCTGCTTGCTGTGGGACCCTCATGTCCTCACACAGCCTGACTCCACTGCCTGTTTTTCCTTGGTTTTTCCATCTGAAGCACTGCCTGCTCATCCCCCCAGGACCAGCACCGTGTGGGAGGCAGAGGGAGAGGCAGGGCCTGCTGAGACGAGTGCTCACAGTCCAAAACATGTCTGAAATGGCACCCACGAGAGTGAAAATTTACTCCTTGGAAGCCAGAAAGTCGTGGACAGCATTTAACATTCCTTTAGAAAGTCAAAGAGGGACTTCTGTAGGGAGACTGCGCTGACCCTGGCCGTGGGATGAGCTCCACCAGTGAGACTGGGTTGATTATATTTAGACTGCCTTTGATTTTGTGTTTTCTTTAATCCAAAATAAACATTATCAGGAGTAAAAAGGCCTGTTGTATCCTCTGAGCATAAGAAACTGAACAAGGTCCTTCAGGACACAGACTTTGGGCATGAAGGAGAGCGAGGAAATGTGGCAAGAAGAGATGTAAGTGAGAACGGATTATAATTATGAGAGAAATCTGCATTTGACATTTCTTCAACTACATATACAAGAATTATAGGACATACTGAAGTTTCAATGGATATCTATACCTTTCATTTCCTTATATTTCATCCCTGGCCTTTTACAAAGTGCATCATCACCATGTAATTCTACATGTATATAAATATTTATGTATTATTACAGGAAAAACACAAGGCAATCACACTTTTTACCTTCACTGGTTTTCTTCACCTCAATATTAAGCTTGCCAGCTAAATAATTACATTTCTTCTTATCTAACATGTGGGAAAACAAATTTAATAACAGAAATACGACTAGAAAGACAAATACTTAAGGGAGAATAATTTTCAGACTTAAACTTCACAAGCTCGATAGATTATTCTGGACACTGGATAATTACTCGGCATGTCTTTATCGCAAAAGTGCCCGGACATTCTAATTAATCCAAATTGCTTTCTAAGGGCCATATTATTAGACACATGCAGAAGTAACCAGATGTAGAAATATATATGTTCTTTTTTTTAAAGGTCTCTAGCAGCTTTTGGCACCATGATGAAAACCACACCAGAGGGGCCACTGACTCCTTCCCTCACATCATGATGAGCTCAGAGGCAAGGGGAGGGGAAAGGAGCCCACCATGAAGACACGAGAATAAACATCCAGAAGCAGCTGCAGGGCTCAGACTGTAGAGCCTTTTTAAAAGAAGAGATAAACAGTAACCACGAAACACAGAGGGGAAGATCAGTTTAACCCACTCCCTGATGAGCCAGGCCTGGCAGCCTGGGTAGCAAAAGCCCATTGCCCCATTGTTGTGCTTCCCAGTCCAGAGAGATACCAGTCCTCTTGGGTCACTGGGACCAGCAGAAAAAGCCTCTAGCCATTAGGGCAGCTCCTCGCAGCAGCCACACTGTGATTTCATTGTCAAAACCCAACAAAATTCCATTCTTCTTCACTGACCTTCTTATTTATTCCCTGTTTATCTACCTATTTATTTAGCGCTCCTTCTCATGGGAAATGATGACTTTTTAGCTCTTTTTTTCACCTTCAAGTGAAAATAAGTCTTAAATATTCCCATACGCAATGGAGCACAGGGCTCCTTTCTGAACTTCTGCTGGTCCTCCAGCCTGTATCTCAGTGGGATGCCCTGGAGCCGACAGCCATGAACCAGCACTGGTGTGGCTGGAGAAGCACTGGGTGATGGAAGAGATGTAATTCCCCACCTCATCTCTTATACAGCAAAACATCACAGATCGGAGCTAATCCCTCCAGCTAGAGGAGTGATGGTAAACTGAGTCGCTTAAAGGATTATGGAAAACAGCAGAAATCTCCTATGTTCTTCGTGAGATTATTTTTATCATCATTCGTCCTCTTTAACAGCCTTAAGTGTGATTTTCCTTGAACCAAATACAAACTTTCAATTACTTAAAGCTTCTGTTTAAAAGAAGGCAACACACAATTCAGGGCAGAAATCTGCCTGACCAGAAACATTTCTCCCCCAAGCAATTTTTGTTGTTCCCATAAAATCCCATAGAGGACAAATAGTTATAGATGCGTGGACCAACAAAATGGTACAGAACATTTCTCATCCTTCAAGAAAATGCTTATCCATGTCTGTGATGAAAGTAACCCTAACTAAAATGTACCAATAGCCCTTTTCAATGAATAAAACAACTATTCCTAGCCATTCCAACCATCCCTCATCTGCCTTTCTCTTACCCTTGCTGAACTGGCCAGCGTTAGTCCATCACCAACATAAATTTCAGTCATTAAAAAAGGATCACAATTCTCTACCAAGTGTCCTTTTTAAGTTTAACGTGTGCAAATCTGGTGCAATTTGCTGTCAGTGTTCAATATATGGGATATTACGGGCAATTGTTAATCAAAGAAAACATCTATGTAGAGCACACGCCTAAAGTAAATTAGGTCGTTTGTTTTCTCTCCTTATAGCAGGATCGTGACAGCAGACATGCCCTGCCACACACTGCCAGAGTTGCACAGAGCCAGGCTCCTTTATTCTTTGAAATGGGGAAGAAAAACAAGTGCAAATAAAGCCACTTTTACGCAGATACTAAAACAGTTTTGAAACCAACTCGGTACTTTTTCTTCTTGCAGTTCCTTCATCAGGGAAGATACAGGCACTCGGGAAATTTGGACGGCACCTGGAGGAGCCACACATCAAAATTAGGAACAGTTTTTTCCTCAACCACCTGGCACCTTGGGCTCTCCCTGGCACTGGGTGGGCTTCTTGGTTGGTCCCTCACTAGGTTTACGAGTTGGCTTTAAGCTCTCAGAGATCACACTAATGGGCTCCCCGGGCAGTCTTGTATTTTTGTAACCTTTCTTTCCACTTTTGACTCTTTCGGTTACGGGGATTTTGCTGGCACTTTATGTCTTGAAGTTTTGCATATGATTTTTTAGCTGATCCACGAGCTTCACCGAGATGAAAGAGATCGCTCTGACCCTGGAAAGCTCCGCAGATAAAAGGTACAGAACCCATTTCTGGAAAGCACTAAATATTTCAAGATCCCTGCTCTATGTAAGAGGCTGCTAACGCTGGAAGTCCTTGTGCTCATCATCATTTAGGCTTTGGTTCTGTGAGGTGCTAATGCAGTGAGCTAGCAGAACAGAGAAACCCGTTTACTCTGAGGAATCATGTGAAGGAAGGGAACTGTGGAGGCAGAGCAGAGGAAAAGCTGCAGGCCAGCAATAATGATACAACACCATATTTATATTTTTTCCCCTCTTTTATGAGATAAAAATTGGATGTAGAGTGTCACATCCTCAGCTGGTAAAAATTGCCATTGGCCTCAATGGAGCTCTACCATGTTGCACAGCTTGAAGATCTGATGCACAAAATTACCACGGCAATGAATGGCCCTCTGCAAATAATCACACATCTGTATTTATCATATTAAAATGAGCATCATGACTTTGGAGATCACCTCATGTTTATGCATGTGCAGTTTGTACCCAAAAATCACTATTTTTATTTTTTTTTTCCACTTCTCACTGAATAGATCTTCCTAAAAGAAAGTTTATGCAAAATGTCGGGTGTCAGATCATTTGGAACAACTGAATATAACAGGTCTCCAGCAGCTATCACCAAAGCAAATTAAGCAGTGCCAGAAGGTCCATAGGAAGAAGAGCTCGTTTCGATGGTGGTGATTTTCCCTGTTAGTCCCTGACCAGCAGGGCAATGCTGGGCACATCAGCCTCACTGACAGAAATTAGACAAGCTCCATGACCCATGTTTACAGAAGCCTAAAGCCACCCCAGCCACGGACCTCGCTGCAAAAAGGGCTTGGCCCTTCCAGCCCCAGTTCCACCGAATGAGGAGAGGGGAGAGAAGGAGAGAGGAGCCCGGGGGACAAGGAGGGGAAGGGGAGAGGATGGGGAAAGGAAGGGGGAAGGGGGCTTTACTCTCCACTTGAAAATATTTTGAGAATTTTGAGTGCAAAAAGCGTCTGTATGAATGCTGAATGTCCGTGTTCCCAATGGGAGCTTTCCCAGTCAAGAAGCAAACCGTGCCTCATCTTATCTCTGTGCAATAAGCCGTAATAAAACATGAGTGATAAATAAAAAAAAACCCCAGATTATTTTTTCAAACAGCCAGCACGTGACTCCTGTTCCTTTGTGTCACCTCCTGTTCTGATGCCATGGCACAACAGCATCTTTATCAGGATGCTGGTAGCTTTTCAAACACCACCTCTTTTCCACTTAGAAGTGTCTATCAGATTCCTAGGTGTCAGCTTCTGACATAAGCACAGGGGGGTTATTTCCTTCTTCATTACCTTTTTTTTTTTTCCCCAATTCCCTTCCCTCCAGTTATTTATTGCTCTGGAGGGGAAAAGACCAGCGCAAAGGAACAAGCCCCTCACACCATACTTCATCGAGATCTGTAGACTTGCTACTAATTACTGCAGTCACAGTTTTCAACCTTACAAGCAGTTCAGGAGGATCAAGGCAGCGTTCTTCCTCGCTGAGGCTCAGCAGGTTACACCAGCCCTGCAGTTTCCGAGCCACTGCATCACACCACATTTTTTCAGAGCTGAGAAGCACAGGATTTTTTTTTATTTTTTTTTTTTTATTTTTTGAAACGCTGCGTTCTGGTATCACGACCAACCAACAGGAAAATTAGCATTGTAAAATGGCAACCTAATTTAGATAAGCACTATGTGAATCCATCTAATTTGTATACAGAGTCATTATATGGTCACAACTGAGTGACTCAAGCCTCTTTCTTCTCTTCTATTTTTTTTTTTTTTTCCCCTCCTGCAACTAAATAACGGTGCTCTGGGAGTATCCTGCGTTAGTTATGCATTGCTGCTGCTGACATGTTCACTGGCAGGCACTAAATGGCAGGAATATTATTGTTAATAGCTGGGGAATGACAGCTGTCAGTCAGGGAAGGGGGGGGGATGACACACCCCCAGCAGCCCACCCTGCTCCGAGGGTGCTGGCCACCTCCCTGGGCTTGGAAGCTTCACGGTCCTCCCCCCCAAACTCCCCTCTGCATCGCTTCCCCGAGATGCTTACTGGGTTTTTCTGGAGCTGCTGGGGAGCTACTGGTTGGCAGCCACTCTCCACCAGTACAACCAACACCTACAACTTAGATGCTCTCGCTGTCTGTCACACACCTGGGGACACCACTCCCCCCCCTGTCCCGGCTCACTGGGGCTGCTGGGAGAGCACTGGGAAACATGCACGTGGAGCTGCTTCATTTGCTGGGCTTTGTTTTCCTGTGGACTTTTTCATAGCCAGAAATGCCAGAAGATTTTAACATCCGTGGTGACAGCTTGGAAATCACCATGTCTAATAACAGAAAGCTGAAGGGAGACAAGATAAACAGAAATACTTTCCCCAAGCATCCTGTCCTGGTCCATTTACATTATTCCCGACATGCAGGAGGTTTGTATCTATCCAGGTGCTTACACTGATTCCATCACCATGGTATCCCAGCAGTTCTCAAGTCTTTAAAAATAGAACTAATAGCATTTTCTCCTTATTTCTTTTCCTTTCAACCTTTCAAGAGAAAGGCTCAAATCACTTATGACTTTATTTTATTTATTCATTTGTTTGTAAAAGAGGTTGAGCAAAGCACATGGCTTCCCCTTCACGTTCAGGAAAAAAAAAGAAAGAGGAAAAAAAGGAAAAAGGGGAGGGGGGTGGGGGAAAGAGGAATTTAAAACAATTATCTGGGTAGTTGTCCGAGTCCCAGTACCTGTGGGTGCTCAGCCTTGGGGCTCTGCTTCCCCAGCCAGACCCCAGCTCTGGTGGAAGCCCTGGCTGCCGCACCTCGCCCCAGGGGGGATGGGAAAATGGGGAGAGAGAGGAAGCAGCTCAGCAGAATTGAGAGCAACGCTACACAGAACATAGATTAATTAGTGCAGAGATCCAGACTGGAGGAAACAGCCACTCCAACTGTGGTACTGCATTTTTTTAATCACCTGGAAGCTCGGGGCAGCATGTCTGAGGTAGAGATGAGAGGGCTTTCTGCTACGCCAAGTACCCAAGCCGCAGGGAAACAGCAAATCGATGTCACGCTCTAAAGAAAGGTGCCTGGCACAACACGGTGTGTCACAGAAGAAACAAATGGTCTCTGGCTCACCTCCTTCCCCCACTCCACTGCTACTTTCTATTTTTTCCCAGGGTGGAGGAAGAGAGCAGGCTATTACCTATATTTGCTCTTTTACCATCCCTCTCAATGATTTTGTTTTGTTTTAGTTAATAAGGTAGCAAGAGCCTTACAGCTCTTGACAAGTTTCTTTTCATCCCTACATCATAGAACGGCCCAGGCCAGAAGAGACCTCTGGGGTCATCTAGTCTGACCCCCCCCCCCCAGTCAACAGGGACACCCCCAACTAGACCAGGCTGCCCAGGGCCTCCTCGAGCCTCCCCTTGAATATCTCCAGGGAAGGGGCCTCAACCACCTCCCTGGGCAACCTGTCCCAGTGCTCCACCACCCTCAGAGTAAAGGACATCCTCCTGAAGGTACCTCAGATACGTGCCCAGCCATCAGGAAGGTGGCTGTGGCAGACAGGAGCTGGGAGAGGGAGATGAGATGCTATTGCTATGGTTCCTCAAGAAGGGGGACAAGCTGAACCTCCCCTGGGGACCCACAGGTTTTTAGTACAACATGCCACTTTTTACCAGCAATGTGCCCCCACATTCTCCCCTTCAGAGCTCCTCACTTACAGATATGTTACAAAACAGGCTGAAACACAGCAACAAACTGCTAAGTGCTGCAGTAAGGGATTACCCTGACCCCTTTCTGTTGTCCCCTGACAGAAGGAAGTGACTTCACTGTGTTAATTTTACAGCTCTCAATTAAAAAAGAAAAAAAGAAAAAAATTACAGCAAAAGTCACTAATCCAGGCAGGAAAATTTCAGTTCTTTCATTGGTATCTTCTAGGACTATGGAAACTAGAGATGGGGGAAAAAAGAACAAATGTATCTTTCAGACCACCTATTGCATATCTAGGCCAATGCGGAGGAGTATTCCCCGCAGACTCCCAGCCGCGCTCTCCTGCTTACTGCGGAATAATTACAGTGAACAACGTGACTCCATGTTTCCCCAGAAGCAAAACTTCCACATCCTTCTCACAGCCACGAGCCTTTGGGCTCCAAGGGACAACAACTTGCCTTGGCCTGGGACCATCAGCAATTCCCATTCCCAGCAAGGATGGGGGCAGCCCCCGCTGCCGGGGAGATGTTCTGCATCTCAGTACTCGTGACCACGTTCAGCAGAGAAGTTAACCTCCGAGATTTATTCTGTCCCATTTTGCCACCTTAACGGAGAAGGAAGTGATACTAATTAGCTCAGTGCTGTTGCAGGAATGCATGAATATTAATGCAACCATCCAAACTAATTTCGCCAATTACTACTGTTACAGCAGCTCTATTACAATTCATAAACTGAGGATTGATAGGAAGATCACTCTTATTAAGAGAGCAAGAACAACTGTTAGTAGAGCTCTTTCGTGCTGCAGATGACACTAACAAGGTTAGAAACTTTTTTCTCCCCTATATATAAAATACTAATAAAAATCTCTAAGTGTTTTAAGAATATAGAAGAAGTCTTTATAAATTCCCTAGGAAAAAATATCCTGTTCAGTTTTCAGAGATTCATCAGAATGGTGCAATCTATGACCTGATATTTTATTCCAGTTTAAGCAGCAAAGGTCATTGCCCTCCTGCTTGCATCCACCAGTTACACCCAGTCTTTACCTGAAACGCCTTTCTGTTATAAAATATACACAGAGCTTCCCTCACCACAGATTGAATGCAAGGAAGTTTGTCATCTCCCATTCCCAAATTGTGAAGCATGGAGCATTTAACACAGAGAAAGACAGAAAGACCCATTAAACCAATGGACTGGTTCCTGATTTGGGAATCTTTATTCTGAGATTTCCCATTGATACTCCCCTTTAAAGTGTTTGAGCTCAGAACGACATCAGTATGTGGAATGGCTGATTGATTATATGACACGTTAAAGCTTAAATGGATTTATTATGCCTATAGCACTGCATTTCTCCATTTATTCCCCTTCACAACGATTTTGGGTTTCCCCCTCCCCCCATTGCAAACACTGCCAATCCTTAGAAATTATAACGTTAAAATCTACGGAAATTACAAAGGAATTAAACCATTTCATGGAGAAAAGAATCATGATACACATTTAGATTGCAGTAGCCAGTTACACTGACTTAGAACAAGGGTAAATAATCACTTTATTTCTGAGCTGAAGATGGCCATTGCTTTGCAGCTGTTTGCCATGACTTAAACAACAAGTACCTATATGTATGCATAATTGAGGAGATTTTCAGCACTGAGACATCACCAAGTACTTGACACACAAACCACAGTATCAAAAATTTAACTCTCAAGAAAGAAAACAGGCTTACGTGAGAGCAAGAGGGGCACTAGGAGGGGAATTTCCAGTTCTGACAGACCACGGCCATGATTCAAGATCCACCTCGGACGCTCTCCCCTGCAAAGCACATCCCCAGACCCTGAGCATCCAAGCACAGTGCCTGCATCCCTGTGGAACAACCCTGGACCTCCCCCTGCAAACCCTCTCACGACACCAAACCCTGGGCCATCCTCTGATCCACATAGTCATCATCTTTTTTTAGTGCTGGGGGGAATGGACAGGACAAGGCAACAGCAAGTTCTAGTAGATGACTTTTTAGATTTACTAAAAAAATTGGCTTTAAGAGAGAAATCACAAAGTCCTAAATAACTAAATCTGATGTCGATACTCACAACATTTTTTACCACAGTAGACCTGCCTAAATATGGAACCTACGTACCTGAGGTTATGCACGATGCTTAACAAAGGGCTTTTATATTTCAGGGAAACAGCAACTCAATTTAATAAATAGCAACATAAAACATAGGGTCTAAGCACAAATTTGCTCTCCCGTTGCTTATGATGCATAAAAGTAGGGGAAAATGAACCAAAGAAAAAAACCCCACGGGTAATGATCAATGATAGAGGAAGCAGTTTTAAAAACCACCCAGATCAGGCTGTTGTGGACCAGATGCAAGACTCACCGAAATTATACAGTATTTTCTATCCCCTAATGGTTTGCAATTTTAGAAGGAAAAACAGCTTCTCTGTGAACAGCATGGAAACACGCAAGAGTCTTGGAGAGGTTTTTTTTCTCTGCTTCCACCTGCTGGTCAGACCATAATAATTTTCCATCACGAGGAGCTCTGCAGGTGGAGTTGAAAGTGCCCGGGAACTGATTACGGATGGGTCCTGCCCGTGGCCAAAGCCCAGTGGCTGCTCCGAAGCTGTGCTGACACTCCTGGAGCAGCACGACGGGGCATCAAGCTGCTCTTTGCCCTCCAGAAATGCAAGCACAATATCAAGTTTTACCATTATTGCCTGAATCTCAACACATTTATTCCCCTTGGTGGTACTGACCAATTCACGTGCAAGTCCTGGACGCGGTATTGCATCCAGTATAAAAAGAACGTAAAAATGAGGGTGCAGTCTCTATGGCAGCACCACAATTTCTATGGTAATACCGACAAAGAGGAATTTAGCAAATAATAATTATTTGGATGAAAAAAAAAGGTCTCAATATATTTTAGGAGGAGGTTCATTGGGGTTTGGTTTTTTGGGGTTTTTTTGTTGGATTTTTTTTTTCCGCCCCAGAAAGGACACTCACTGAAAATTGGAATAGCCTCATGAAAATTGTTCCTAGAGATAATTGCTATTAATGACTTTCATCCAGGATGAATAGTGAATTAGAGCCAAATTCTGTTGTGATGTGCACTCAAGTACATAATTCAGGATTTTAACGTAAGTCTACTGCACTTGCTACAAATCAATTTATCTATTACCATATCCATCATCGTACACATTTCTATGCAGTATTCTTCTATTCTTGGATAACAACCCCTGTGGGTACTGCCCAAAATGCATGCATGGAAGCCATGCTGATGAGATGAGACCATCTTCTTCATCTCAAATCAACGCAAACCGTATTTTACAGTCCTACTTCAAATGGCATTTGCTGTGTCACATTGTGCTTGGATAATGTATATCCTAAAATACATCTGAAGTCTGGTCATTATGAGCCAAGGCCCATTATGAGAATGAACACATAACGCTTCCAAGTAGACCTCAGCCCTTCTTGCTCCAGCAGTTCCTCAGAGAGCTGATCCCTCCTCAAGCTCACGTGACTTCTCCAAAGAGGTCCAGCACCATCACCTGAACATCCCACCACAAGAGAGCTGCTGGTGGCTGGGAGATGCCCAGGTCAGAGATCCCTCTCTTGCTCACAGAGAAAGGAGATTTGTCCCAGCTGGACCCAGCAAGGCTCCCCTCCAGCACTGGGGGCCTTCAGCTCTGCCTCAAGGCAACCGGTGGAGAAAAACCCTCACAACACCTTGACACCAAGTGACTGACTTCACTGAGAGTTATCAACTATTCATACAGGTCCTTTGCCAAATGTGTTTCTGTGCAAGGTTGGAAAAGCATCAAAAACATCTAAGTGATGTACTCCAGCTACTCACACAGGCCTCTCTCATCCTCTGCATTAATAATTTAACGAGATGTAGCATGCCACATAAATATACAGTCAAAAAGGAGCAAAAAGTACTGCAAAGGGTTATTTCAAAACAAAATGTGCCTGGTAATGTGAAAGACCCCTTCAGATTGAGCCTTGTTGTAGCCTTCAAGCAGCAGTTTTTATTTCCTTCCTGCTTTTATTTAAGTAAAGTGCCTGTCATTATGCCACCCCAAATACAAAGGACATCAGCTCCAGCAGAAATGGCATCCTGCAGAAGCGTTAGTAGCAGCCAAGGATAAGGATGTGATGGAGCTTGAGTTTCTCTCATTTTCGTGAGCCCAACCAGATGAGCAGATCTCCAAGGAGCTGTTAGATATGAATGCAACGTTATCAGCTGGTCTCATCTCAGGGTGGCAATGCACATGCCCCCAGCTACGCCGTGCATTCGTGGGTACAATGTACAATAGCAAACACAAATAACAGTGATGGTCTTTCACAGAAATCTCTATTTTCTTGTCATCCAACAAGACCAAAAAAAAATTGCATCTTCTCATAAGGAATTGTACCCAGATACCAGCTTCCAAATGCAAATTGCCAGCCCAGTGGTGGGAACAGCAGGTGAGATACTGGAGAGATGCTCCAGCCTCTGAGCTGTCTGATTTGAAAGGAGCAGCTCCTGGTACACGAAGGGGAGAGGATGAGGAGCAGAGCTTCCCAGGCTGGGGCCAAGGCAGAAGAATGAGTTTGTTTCCCACTCTTCTTATTCATCAAAGCTGCTGCAGTACTAATAGGATAAAAAAAAACCAGAGAACAAAAAAGTGTTCAACTACAGTAAACCAGCCATCTTTAGTCCAAACATCGGTACTGAAAGTGTTCCGACCTGCTCTAAGTTACTACAGAGCCTTTGTCATGGCTCATTTTATGTCCCTCTTTCCCACTGAGGACCAGGTCTTTGGTTTCTTCCCCTCAAGGCCTGTTGAGCTTTTCTTTTTCTGGGTTTATCTTTAAAGATGTTGCCGATATTTCCAAGCCTTTCATATTTCTCTGCTACATATCTCTGCTCCATCTGGCACTTGCAACACCTTCCAATTTAGATTCATCTGGAAGGAATCCAGCAACAGCTTCAGAAATACTGAAACAGATGCTTTAAACAATGTCTCTTCCACCTTTTGCACTGATGGAGAAGGAGGGAGCTGTCAGTCCTTCCTCCCCTCTCCTCCCCAGTCTGCCACGTTCCCCAAGAGCTCTGGAGGAAAGAGCACTTGGCTTTCAGGCTGCAGGGACAATTTGGGTGGCTCTGGGCACAAGCACCAAGCCAGCCCCACAGGTTCTGGGCAGGTCCTGGTTTCCTCTGCATCCACGCCACATCCTCCCTCCCCCGCCAACAAAAGTCCATCCGCTCTCCAGTTCATCGAATGGTTTGGGTTGGAAGGGCCCTTAAAGGCCATCCAGTTCCAATTATCTGCTGCCACCAACTCTGCCATCTGCCTGTACTTATATTGCTTTCTTCTTCACCACATCCATTGCCAAATGGCCCAAGTTCCACCATCCCTGTGGGTGGTGGGTCCCCCATCCCTGAGCAACCTCCTGGTGGTTGCAGTCAGGGCTGGGGACAGCAGCAAGGTGTCACAGGGACCCTTCTTCATTTTTAATGATCCCTGAAGTGCAGGGGTGAGGCAGCAGGTCCCCTCTGGACTCCTGCACCCAGCACCATGGGCAGAAGGAGCAGCTCCATGGTGCCACCTCAGCAGATGCTCAGCCCAAACGCAGACCTGGCCCCACAGCACAATGGTACCTTGGTAATCACTGATTTCTTTCTACACCCTCAAGACCACCCATCTGCTGCCAGTCCTGTCCTGACACGTGAGGCTGCTTTACTCCTGAGGAGCTCTTGAATTCACAGATCTTTAATTCCCTCCCAAGCTGCTGGCACTATGTGTATACAGATACCATCTCATGAATATTTAATTATCAGAAGCATCAGTCACACAGACCCAGCTCCACAACTGCCCACTCACTATATGCACCAAGTAGTTATTTAACCAACTCCATTTTCTGCTTTGTTTTCTTCTCATCTTCATGATTATTGCCCATCATTCAGGAGGAAGTTACATCTATAATTCAAAACAGAGCTTCAAAACTGGTTCCTGTTTATAATGAGGGTGTAGCATTGATCTAGCTTCTCCTGTGCTGCAATAAATATAAATCAGACTCATAATTCATCCCATTTTTAAAAGCAAACCTGTCACCAAATAGCCAACCTTATTTTCAGATATTTTTTTTTCTAGATGTTCCTAATTTCTCAAGTAGGTATAACAACTAGTTCTTTATCCCCCCTACGGCTTGAACACAAACTGAACTTAATCCATAACTGGTTTCAGACTGTACCTGGGATGCTGAAGAGGACGGGATTATCCACCTTCACACAGAGCATCTCCAGGAGCAGGACCCGCTTTGAATTGGAGTGATTTAGTGCAAATTAGGACGTACAGGCTGTGCAAGGGCCTGGCTGGGCAGGATTTCACACACAATTAAGGACCCCTGTGAGTTTCTCCATAAATCTACTGCTCTGTGAGGACTTCTATAGCAACCAGCCCTTGCAGGGAGCTCTTCCAGCAGACGCAAGACTATCAAATGTCTACAACCGTTGTCTATTCAGATAATACTGATTTTAATTGCTGAATCTATTGAAAAGCTTATGCTCTTTTTTTTTTTCTTTTTTTTTTTTTTTTTTGAGGATTACAAAGAA
Organism: Nycticryphes semicollaris; assembly: GCA_013400055.1. Lineage (NCBI taxonomy): Eukaryota > Metazoa > Chordata > Aves > Charadriiformes > Rostratulidae > Nycticryphes > Nycticryphes semicollaris. Next base: position 1,138,076 of record VXBJ01003100.1, read on the forward strand.
AGCTAGAGCAGAAAATAAAGCAGCAAAATGAACAATAGTCAAAAGAACACAGGAATATTCCCTTCCTCAGCTGTGTCCCTGTGCCACTGGGCCTGGTGGCCTTGCTGCCCAAAGGGATGCAGGAGCTGGGTCTCTCCAGAGGGATGCCCTGGAGCACAGGGACATCAAACCCTCATTCCTTCCCCATCCCCTCAGACATGAAAAAAAAATCACCCTCTCTCCTCTCTGCAAGCCCACAGCAGCCACGGGAATAATTCCCATGAAGTTATTTTTTGTCACTGGTTTTTAGTGGCTACAAGACCTCAGAACACTTGTAAGCTGGGCCACCCCAGTCCCAGCCAGCCCAGGAGGGTGACGTGGCACCAACCCCCTGTCCTCAAAAGAGCTTGGTGACAACTGGCAAGTGGCATGGGGCAGATGCCAGCCCTGCTCCTGACTCCATGCCAGGGAGGCTGACCCCCCCTTGCTGGGCAGAGCCAAACCTCCCATCCCAGAACATGGACATTTAAATGCTGAATTAAGCTTTGAGAACAGAAAAATCCTATTTTGTTTACCATACAAGACAAAGCAGCTGTAAAAACCCCTCCTTCACACAAGATCTGTCGGCAAATGCCTTACACGTAATTAAACGATACAGTTAATAAAAACCAAGTATCAAAGGGAAGGGAAAATAAAGGTTTGAAGGCAACGAAAAAGATGTTTTCAGATCTGATTTCAAAATGATGGTGCATAAATGAGAAAGCAAATCTAACAATATTATTGTACTCTATCATTAGGAGAAAATGAGAACAATCTACTTATCACTAAACTGCTATTTTTAAACAAAAAAAAACTCACTTAAAATGAAATAAATGGTTGATATAAAGACCATAAAAGCTGGGTTAATTACATCAAACCAAAGTGAAAGAAGGTTTTAAGCCAGGATGTCTTGGTTTACAAGACAAACCCCGGTCTGCCCCGAGTGAGGGCTGGTGAGGGTAACATGGGGTTGTCCCACCACGGGAAGGGGAAGGCAGGGTCTGCACTTTGGGACCCAGCAAAAGGGCTCTCACTGAGGACACTCCAGGCAGGGATTTTATTCACAGCAAATCCCTTGGCTGAAGGACCCCATCGGGAGCTTATGGAGCAGCGGAATCGCTGCTGGGTTGGTGCAGTTCCAGTTAAACCCAGTCCCAGGTTCTGGGACAGCCCAGAGTGGGCTCAGGTCTCACCTGGTATCTCACGTGTTTCAGAACACAGCAACGGAAGCAAGCTGGTGCCCATCATAAAATCTTACTGTTTCAATGTAAAGAAAGTGCAAGTCAGCTTTTGCTGTCCACAGACTTGCATCAGGGCAGCGTGTCCTACTGTAATACAATGCACTGTCTCATGGGAAATAAGTAAATTGCATGAGTTAAACAGCATTTTTCTCCTCAGGCCCTGCATCAGGTTCCTTCATCAGGCCCGTTGACAGTCTGGGTCCTAAGTTCTCGCTGAAGGGTAAGAAATTGGATGCATTTGCAAACACATAATTTGGACTTCTACAAACAAAGGAATAAAATAAAAAAAAAAGTTAGCAAGGTGAGCTGCCAAATACCTCCATTTGATACCAATTCTCTCTGCTCAATAAATTTAATAAGCCAATAAACCTCTTTTATTACAATCTCCCTCAAAACTCACCGAGGTACGAGGTTCCTTTTCCCCATAAGCACCACTAGAAGCCAGCTTCAGATTCAGTCATTTCCAGCCCAGGTTTAGATTAAGTAGAGATTTTAAAATAATTCCAATATATAAAAATTATAAAGTTATCGAAATGATGCTGTTCATACAGTGGCTGAATTCTTCCTGCAAAATCTGCCGTTACCACTGAAGTACCAGAAACACTACTAATACAGCCAAAGTACGCTGCCACACTTGAAGCACCTTGAGAAATTGCTGTTCAAACACGTTAAGAATCTCACTGAAGTTCCCTGCAATGAATCACGCAAAAATTAAACCTGTGCTGAGCTACTTGACTGAACCAAACCTGTCGCGATGATTATATTGAGTATTTGGTTACTCTACCTTATGTGAGTCACAGAAAACCAGGGGCTGTCCCTGACTGCCATTCTGTTGTAGGCAGGGGAAAGCTAAGTAAAAATAGAATTAAAAGAAAAACAAATAATGGCATACACAGCCCGGGACACTACTGAACCTGCTTAATTTGACCTTAAGTCTTCAGCAACTGCTTGGGTCAGGGACATCTCAATCTCAGGGATTGGAAGGGACTTTGAAAGCTCATCCAGTCCAATCCCCCTGCTGGAGCAGGAACACCCAGAGCAGGTCCCACAGGAACGTGTCCAGGTGGGGTTTGGAATGTCTCCAGAGAAGGAGACTCCACAACCTCTCTGGGCAGCCCCTTCCATCACCCTCACTGGGAAGAAGTTTTTCCTAATACTTAAGTGGAACCTCTTCTGTTCCAGCTTGCACCCATTGCCCCTTGTTCTATCACTGCCTGTCACTGAGAAGAGCCTGGCTCTGTCCTCCTGACACTCACCCTTTATGTATTTATACACATTTAATGAAAAACACATTTAATTATTTCTCCTTGAAGAGAAGCCACCCTTTCCCCAGTGCCTGCATCAGCAGCTATAGGAATGGACAGGACAGAAATCCCAGCAATTGCTGCAGAAGAGGTCTAACTTCTATATCTCAGCCTCTATCATGGGTGTATTGAGCCACCCTGAGACGGCTGCACTCTGGAATGACTCTTTTTCCACCTGCAGTTACCGTGCCTGAGCTATCCCGTTATTCCTGGTGGGAAATGGGAGGCAGAGGAGCCGTCAGCTGCTGGGAGGGAGCTCTGGGAAGAGACACGGAGCTCCCTGTGCTGGCAGCAGCCTGGGCCCACAGCCTGTCCCTGCAGGTGGGCATCGCTCTGTCCATCCATCGGTCCCTGCAGCCTTCCAGGGGTGCAGACAGATCCTACACACCCCGCAGGAGCTGAGCTGTCATGTTGAAGTCACTGCTCACTCTCCACCCTCCTCATCCCTCCACTTGTGTGTGGAGCTGGGCACTGATGCTGAAAAATGCAGGAGGTGCTCTCCCTGCTGCAGAACATCTATAATGCAACACATGCAAAGCCAACAACTGATGGGTTTACAAAACCGGTGGCTGAACTCCACCAGCGACGCTGGGGAAAGCAGGAAGGCTCCAGCACACAGGCTTTAACACACATCAGAATAAGAACAGGCTTTTGATATATATTTAATTGCAAAACTCAAAGAAAATCCAAAAGCAACCTGAGGTGAATAACCGAGATGAGAGATTGGGCACAGAGAGCTCAGAGAAATGCAAAGAATTGCACATTTTCCCCCAGCTGAATCTTTTAGACAACACTTCAAACGAGGAACAGAAATCTGGAAGTGGAAGCGGCCGCTCAGCACTTGACAGTCCCGGGCAAGGGATACAGCCTGGAAAATTCAATGCCTTAACAACTGGGAGAAGGGTGTTATGTATTATCACGTATGTTTTCAAAGCAGATCAAGATTTAAAAAAAAAAAAAAGAAAGAAAAAGAAGAGAGCACAGCACAGCAAAGCCTTCAGAAGGTAATACTTTTCCCAGGGCTAATTCATGTGCCCTCACTTTTAGCATCCAACAGACAGGTCGTCACTAGGAGCCACAGCCAACTGTAGATTAAGCCATAAAATTGGTAAAAAGAAAGAATACATGCTACAGATTTTTGGCACTGGCAAATGGACTGGATGGATTCACAAATCTGGGAAGCCTTTCTCAACGACTTTTCCCTAAAAGTTGTGGCAATGTTGGGTTTTTTTTTTCCCTTCTGAAACACTTTTTTTTTTTTTTTTAAATCTCTCAGCCAGTTTTATGCACCCAGGAAAGGATGAGCATTTTTTGTTGTCTCTCCAGCAGGAAAACCTGATACATCTCTATCTGCATTGAACCTTCTAGAAAAATACCATTCTGGGTGGCAAGGGCCAAGGGAAAGCAGGAACGTCACCTCCACAGTGTGTGGCATCACTGCAGATCTGCCCAACAGGGAACAGGGAGTTTCTACAGCAGACACACCTGTGGCTCACCCAACAACACGCATTCAGGACAAGAAAACAGATATAAAGAACAGGAAGCATTTAGAAAGAGGCTCCCACACTGTGTTTTCAACACGGGAAATGTAATTTCACCCGTACAGACCTGCAGCTGGTGCCAGGCGACTAAGGAAGAGCAGACCTCGGTGCCCGTGAGAGCAGAGCTGCTGGGCTGGGTTTTACCTTCGGCTGTGGAGCTCCCTGAAGGGAAAATGCTGGAAAACACATTGGCACGATGATGGGACTGAGATCTTGGCTCTGCTCACTGATTCAGAACAAACCCACCCAAATCTCCATCGAAGGATAAACTATGTCACAGTTGAGAACAGATGCTTGACTGTACAGTGACAAAACCTAAAAATACATTAGGGCTGCATGTGACACAAACACACGTACTGGGGAGCATCATGCACCACAAGACACAGCTCAGCCTGGAGTCATGGAGAAAACAAGAGAGTAATGACTCCAAGGGCTCAGCAGAAGATCCCAGCTCAGAGGGCTCTGCATCCACCCCGTCCCTTCAAGCACCTCGACTGCACACAGCTGAGCCACGGCTGCCACAACAGCATCTCCCACAGTCTTTTATACTCCCTCCTCTAATTTACCTTGCTGCACTCAGGGATTAGCTGCTCATCTGCTGTTCTCTGAGAGCTCTCAGCCCTCAGGAAGGAGGGACTATGCAACTCAACACTCTACCCACAGCTCTTCCCAGAAAGACCTGATGATGCTTTCCAGCACTTCCTTGGTGTCTCTCCTTCATGTCCCTGCTCCACTGCTCCTGAGGACAGATCAGAGAGCTGCCAGATGAGCCACATGCTGTCCTTGCACCACGCGCCCATCCTCACCAAGCAGCAGTACATATGCCCAAAGTAAAGGTTCCTTCTGAAATGCTGGGGTATTCTCTTGACCTGGATTTTACAGAAAAAAATTAACTATATCAATTCACCTACAATCTTTCTCATTTACAGATCTCGAAGCACTGAAGGAATTCATTGGAGTACTTTTCCAAGAACAAAAAAGTGTTTTGAATAAAACCCTGCAAACCCCAAACAAGCAGGGTCAACCAAGAACAGGAATTTGGGCATGAGAGGGAGTGACAAAGGGGGGAAAATGAGCAGATTTGCAGGGATCGTGGTCTCCCTCCTGTGTGTATCACCCCACCCTGCTGAGCACTTGGAACGCCAGAGTGTGCCAAGCCTCACAGCTGGCAGCAGGGCTCTTAGGCAACAGGTCCCTGAGATATATACATAAATATATATATATAGAGAGAGAGAGAGAAAAAAGCTTTAAAAATCTGCCTTTTGGTACTCCAGTTCCCTGCCTGCAAGGCCAGGTGGAAGAGCAGAGCCTGTGCAGTATCACTGAAGGAGAAGGAGATGCTCTGGTACTACAGAGATGGGCAAAACTGGGATGAGGGAGCTACAGGGACATGCAAGAAAGAAGATACAAACAGGAAAATATATTTTCCTGAAAGATCAGCATCTCTTGTTTAGAGCATAAATAGCATAAACCATCCTCCTGAGAACTACATAATACCGAGGTGGAGTGGAAAGCTGGAATCAGAGAAATTCACCTAATGAACGCTGCCTCCACTCTGCTCTTCCTGCCCCCTTTCTGAGTTGGAGGTGGGGGCAAACAAACAGGAGATGCAACCTTTGTTTAAGAGAGAAGCAAGGTTATCTTGACTTCAGGGAATACATATTAAAATTTAATTCTCATAAATATCTTTTACAGCTTACAGAGTTAATTAGATTGAATCCATTTTGTTTTCAAACCATTAAATAAAGTTTTTCATTGATTTACAGATTACAGGTTGATATATCACAGCAAAGCTCCTTCCTGGTTTTTTAGCCTCCTTGAATCCTTTTTAAAATATTATTCAGTCTCGAATCACTAGCTACCCTTGCAAAGGTGGGGGAAACAAAATATTTAAAAGGTTGAAAAGGTTTCCAAATGCAAGTTTTAAACCTGTGGGTGGATCTTACCTGAAGCACGAAGAAAACATGCTGATATCATGTGGAAGTGTCATGCCCCCTGTTCCCAAGCCCTATGGGATGTCCCCAAAGAGGGACCCTTGTGAGGGACAATGGGCAGGAGGAGCAGAGGGCAGGGACACACCAGCAGCGTCTCAGGAGGATGAAATCCCACAGCTACAGTCAAGAAAATGGGACATTTCCATTCCAAAAATGTTTGGCCAAACCATCTCTATTTCCCCCAATAACATTTTTTCAGTATAGAAAAAATATATATAAATATCTACAAGCCTTTTGCATTTAGAAAACAAAACCCACCTAAGATTTTTGGTCACTGTTTTTTCTATCCATTTTGATGATATTTTTATGAGGCTTTCAAACAGGATTGGATTAGTTTAGAAAGACATGACATTTCCCACAGAAAGGGGAAAATATATCAAACATGGTAATTATGTTGTAAAGAATGCATTTTAAAAATCATTCCTCAACAAGTACATTTTTTTCCCCCCAACAGCTTTAACCAGTTCAACAGCTGATGAGTCATCACCCTACTTGAAGACGTTCAAGAATGACTAATTTAAATTTTAAAAGTAGAAATAGGAGGGTTACATACTGCAAGCTGCAGGCCACATCCATCCTTTAAAGAGATCTCGTAGGTGAGAGTGAAGTAATAAAACCACTTCTGCTAGGGATTAGATGGAAAGTGTTTTTCCTCACGGTAGGGCCGGTCCTGGGGCCGTACATCCCTGTCCCCTCCTTCCACCCTCACCCCTGGGCGCTTTGTGACACACAGCAAAGGAGGAGCAGGTTGCTGAAAAAATAGCAGCATTTTGCTTTGGTGCTTTTTCTGGATTAACCCCCAAAAGACAGGCAGTGCTTGCAGATGGGCAGCATCTCACCAGCGGCTCAGCAGAGGACCCTCAAGGGGTGGTAAGTGCATCCCACCATCCATCCGTGACACTAAGCGCAGGGGGCACCAGGAAGAGGTGAAGATGTATTCACAGGGTTAAGCCCATGAAACCTCTGGCAGGTAAGAATCACACATTTCCCCCCCAACCCCCCATTCACCAAGGAAAAAGTTAGTTAATAAAATCAGCAGATCCATTATTAGATTGGGTTTCAGTCACTTTGACTGTGATCAGGCAGCGATACTCCTACCCGGAGTACGCAGGGTGGAGGGAATAAATAAATAGCTAATTTTTTACCCATTTAGCTCCCATACCTGGCAACGCCTGCCCAGCCAGTCAGAGAAGATTGAAATATATGAACCTGTGGCAGAGCTTTTTGTAATATTCCCAGAGCTGAGCTCAGGAGATCTGCTCCTCCCGGGCTGACAGATTCATCATCGGCAGCAAAATGCAATTTAAATACTTTCATGGCAGAGAAGTTATACAGTATAAAACTTGAGCATTTCTGATCTACCCTTCCTTAATCACATTTTTATAGCTGTGAAGAAAGAACACTTGTGGTATTATTTTAAGTCTGAAGGACTGAGACAAGCCATTGGCACAACTGAAGATGCACATTAGAGTGGGACAGCTTTGCTGGAGCCACATGGTCTCCTCCCTCCCTTCCTCCCAGCAGGGTCCTGTGACCTCATCCATCCCTAAAAAATCACTTTTCTCTGGTTGTTTTATGCTACTTTTAATTGCTGCTGCCTCTAATCTCTGCTATTCTAACATAAAACTGGATGGAACTGCCTAACACCGTAGGAAGACATCACTGATGAGGGACCCAATTAACCAAGAAAACTACATATAAATATACATTTTAACTTTAAATTGGAAAAAAAAAAATCTCCCCTCCCATAGCTGTACACTGCCAGTTACCAGGGGTATTTATTTATGGTGTCAGCATGTTGTTCCTTGTAGCTCACCACAATATGGCATTTCATCACCTTATGCAACAGCACCAGGATTAAGATCATAATTTTTGCAGCTCTTGCTCATGTCTAAAACTGTGATTTTGCTTCCCTTCGCCAGACTGGGTGCTCAGTGCACCTTCAGAAACAGGTCAGTACAGTGCAGTACAGGCTGCACTGACAGACTTTCTCCAGAGCAACTCCACTGGTGTCCCATCTGTCCCTCACTGGCCCCGTTTGTGAGCAAATTCTTGTCCCTTGGGAGATGAGCTCAGCCCTAGGGTTTTGTCTGTCTCCTCTGTGTATCACAGAATCACAGAATTGTCAGAGTGGGAAGGGACCTCTAGAGCTCACCCAGTCCCACTCCCCTGCTAAAGCAGGGTTGCCCAGAGCACATCACTCAGGGCTGCATCCAGACAGGGCTTGAAGGTCTCCAGAGAAGGGGACTCCACACCCTCCCTGGGCAGCCTCTGCCACCTCACCCCAAGGAAGTTCTTCCTCATATTCCAATGGAACCTCCCGTGTTCCAGCTTGTGCCCGTTGCCCCTCGTCCTGTCACTGGGAACCACTGAGAAGAGTCCAGCTCCATCCTCCTTCAACCCACCCTTCAGTCACTTGTGAGCATGAAGAAGGTCTCCCCTCAGCCTTCTCTTCTCCAGGCTAAAGAGTCCCAGCTCTCTCAGCCTTTCCTCAGCAGGGAGATGCTCCAATCCCTCCATCATCTTTGGTGCCCTGCTCTGGACTTTCTCCAGTAGTTCTCTGTCTCTCTTGAACTGGGGAGCCCAGACTGGATACAGTATTCCAGTTGTGGCCTGACCAGTGCAGAGCAGGGGGGAAGAATGACCTCCCTCCACCTACTGGCCACACTCTTCCCCACACAGCCCAGGATTCCATTGGCCCTCTTGGCCACAAAGGCACATTACGCTTGCCTGTTGATGCTGACACTCAGCTGCACCTACCATGTCATGATCTTACTCATCTACTGTTTGCAGTTAATCATTACTTTTTTTTCCCCCTGTATTCTACATGAATTTTTGCAGGTTTTACATAATACTTTTATGTGCCTGCTTTTATTAAGTCTATAATTTGTTCATCCTGCTTTTCCCCCGAAATGTACGCCGGTGAGCCCTTTCTTCCCCCTGTGGTAACTGCCCGTTTCATCTTTTTATTTACCTTCATGGCTTCGCTTTGCTGGTTTCATCCAACTTCAGAGCCCTTCATCGCTCCCTTTCGCAGGGTGCCTAATGCATTTAATCTCCCATTTTACTTTCATTGTCTTCTCACACACACTTTGATCATAAGTTTCTTCTGGCTGCTTCTGTTTCAGCAAATGGATGCACTTCAGAGAGAGCATCTCCAAAAGACTTCTTTTTTTTTTTCCTCTCCTCTACATTTATCTTCCAGGATGGTTTTCTGTCCTGCTTTGCCTCAATGTCAGCACTTAACATGCTGCCTCCCAAGCAGCTGCCGTCGCCTCAAGTCAACAAATCACTTCTGCCTCACATCTGGATTTCTGATCATGAGCGTAGAAGACCCATCATTACAATTAAAGGGAAAGAGGATTCTCTAATACAAAAGGAAGCAACTCTAATTTTTCCAGTTGGGTGCTCAGCGTTGCGTGGCCAGGATGGGAAACACACAACCTGTGAGAAACCCCATGAAAAGGTACGCTATGGGGTGAAGGATGGAGGGAAGGTGCTTCCTACCTCTCTAGCACATCATTATTATTACTCATACTATTATTTTAACCTCAGAGCTTTGCTGTCTGTGGCAGGTGGAGATAAAGCCAAAACTTCAATTTTTCCTTTGCACTTGGCCCAGGAGCCACCCCCCTCACGGTAGGGCTGGGGGGAAGCAGCCGTTGTTCAGTGGTTTTGGCTACCCATTTCCAGCATAAAGCAGCCCAGCTCAGGGCAGATGGTGGTCATCCTTCCTGATGACGGCCACCAGTGCACAAAGCAGGTCAGAGGATTCTCAGTAATGAGCTCATTTGGAATTATTGACTCTTTATTACTTCACTTTGTAGCTTGCACAAAACAAAATGATATTATAAACAGGAAAATCCCTTGTTTTCCCTATCACAGGAAAATCATTCCCATGTAAGCACCATTATTATACACTTCAGTTCAGCCCAACTTAAAAAGGAAAAGCTATTACTAACTCATATGATAATGAAGGTTTTTCTTTACCTGAATCCACTTCAGAAAGAATAGAATCAGAAATGGCACTTTTCATCTAAACAGTGTTTTGCCAGATAACGAATACCTAAAATCCCTACAAAAACCATTTCACTTGAAATTAAATCAATTTGCTTTCTACTGTACTCCTTGCTCGAGGCATTAATTTGTTTAGAAGAATGACAGAAAAGATGATATCCTTGCCATGGGTACCATGGGGGACAGTCTGTGTTCTCATGACACTCCAAGTTGATTCTTTTTAAGATGTCTATTGCGGAGTCATGTGTCACACACCCCTACACCACCCCCCCCACCCCCCCATAACGACAGCTTTCAGATATGCAATGTGTTCATCTAAATACCAGCTACAATCTTGCAGAAGCTCCTTGAAAAGTAAGCTTTTAAGGTGTAAGCTGAGCCCCAAGGTCTCATTGAGGGAAGATCAAGCACCGAGGGCTCCTCCCATCCCGATGGGATGAAGGGAGCAGGAGCTGCAGCTGAAGTACAGACCAAGAACCAGAATCTTCTCCTTTGTCATCCCAGGTCTCATGTTCAGCCCCCCGTGAGTCACAACTTCCCAGGGGAAAATTCACAGAATGGTTTGGCTTGGAAGGGACCTTAAAGCCCATCCTGTGCCACCCCCTGCCCTGGGCAGGGACACCTCCCACCAGCCCAGGTTGCTCCAAGCCCCCTCCAACCTGGCCTTGAACCCCTCCAGGGATGGGGCAGCCACAGCTTCTCGGGGCAACCTGGGCCAGTGCCTCATCACACTCACAAGAAAGAATTTATTTCTGTTATTCAATCTAAATCTCCCCTCTTTTAATTTAAAACCATTACCCCTTGTCCTGTCACTACATTTCCTAACAAAGAGTCCCTCCCCAGCTCTCCTGGAGTTCCCTTCAGATACTGGAAGACTGGTCTAAGGTCTCCCCAGAGCCTTCTCTTCTCCAGACTGAACAACCCCAGCTCTCTCAGCCTGTCTTCAGACATCTTCAACGTTTGTAAGTCTGTAATATGAATATATAATAGGTAAAGATCAGGAGATACATCCAAAGGCAGTTGTGTTGCCTGCACTTACCACAGAAAACAACTATCGTGGGTGCAAAGCCTCGCACGCAGCTACATACAGTTAGAGGATGCAACTGAGAAGTAGTAAGGGGAGATATAACACGCAGCTACCTCAACAGCAGCCTCCAGGGAAAAGAGTTTATAACTTTCCCCTCTAATAGAGTCTTTGAAACTTCCTACTGAATCGTTTCCCTCTGAAGTTTCTACAGCTACTCTCCTCCCTTTTACTGTGGTGAATGTTTCAAAGCAGATGTTATGCTTTTATTTCAATTATTCTCTCCCCCCCCCAGCCCCTGTTTTTCAGGCAATGTCAGTTTTCTACCCAGAACAGTTTATTTTGTTTTTTCAGGTAAGCATATAAAGAGATACTATACAGACACTAGTCCGTGCAAGCTCATCACACCCTCACTTGATGCTGTCCCACTTTAAGGATCCTCCACATGACGCTGTGTTACACAGAGAACATACTGAGCACACACGTGCATAAATGCTCTCTCTAATATCTGGGCGCCTCCAAATTAAACAAGTGGTAAAACAATGCAAAACAGGCCACATATTTCAGACTGACAACATAATCCACCTCAGCTGGGGCAAGAAACCTCAGATTATCTCATTGGTTAAAAATCATATCCTCCTTCATACTGATCAAACAGTTAATGCACCTTATTTCAAAACAACTATGCTAAACAGTACTTGCTGAAATCAAGGTTTCATGATGAAATTAATGCCATTTGCTATTTGAAACAGGAGGAAGGTGCGTGTGAAATACCTGTTTGTGGATCCAGAAGAAACATTTAACTTGGAATTTATAAATGATTCCCTGATACCAGTAAGCTCAATATCAAGCTCTTGTTAAATTTCAGGCTAAGTCCTTTAAAAAAAACCAACCCAAAAGAAACTGTCGGTGGTATTTAGGGCAAGGAGTTAGACATTAAGGCTGGAAAATACTCATGGAGAAACATTAGCTCCTATTCTCTGTCTACAAGCCCTTTTGTATGTCGCAGCCACTAGATGCAAAGAGCATCTAACCCTGTTTAGATAAAGTGTGCCCTGTGGCCCAAACTCCCCCCAGGAGCACAATGGGGTCCCAGCCACCAAGGCTTTCACCCCCCAAGGCTGAGCATCAGCTCTGTGACACCCACCTCTTAAACCTCTGCCAGAGTCCTTTCCTGGCTCCAGTGCCCCCAGCAACGCAGCTATAATCATCATTGGCTTTCTTTCATCATTTGTAAACTTTCATTCCTGCTCCTGCCATGGGAAAGCACAGGCAATGCAGAACAGATCCCTGCCTCCTGACAGCCCAAGATCAATCTTTCTTCCCTTGAGTCGAGCAGCCAAAATGACGTCAACCAACTTCATCTTTAAGAGAATAAAGCGGTGTCTAGACTTGGCTGCTGAAGTCGACCGACACGCAATATTTAAGTCTCCCTCTCAAGCTGAAGTGTAAAAGCAGAAAGATTTTTGCTCTATAGCCATTCTCAAAGTCAAGAACGCTGAAAGTTTCTTAGAGAGAAGCAATTCAGTGTATCAGTTTAATGGAGAAACAGGGGCAAAAAAGCAAAACCAGCAAGTGGTAGCCATAAAATTCTGTAGATTGAATGTCAAAGAGTAATTAAAAAGAAAGGAGGATTTCTATGGACCTGAATGTATAATTAGGAAGAGAGCTACTGCTGAAGAGACACTGCTTAATAATCTCATTGTAAAAACTGACAAAAGTTGCATTCAAGGGAATTATTTTTGAATTATTTAGAATTGGCATTTTGAAAATGAAATGGAAAATGGGTGCTTGTACTGTTAAATGCTGCTAATGTACAAGTCTCCTGAAAGAAAAAGCTTCTCAATTAAAATACTTGCAATATAGTTCCATCACTTATCAGCTGAAACGCGTTTTGGATTGCCATTCTCTTCGGGTGCACAATTGTTTACTGAATTGGGAAATTAACAGCCAAATCCCATGAAGGGCTGTGCTCTCTCCTCCCACAAAGCAAACTCCCAGGGCTTCACTGGGCTTTGCCTGGTGCCCTAAACAGAGCTGTGTTTTCAAACCAGGCCACGATATACATTCCCCTGCCCCAGACTTATTCTCTGAAGTGAATAGAACAGTCGGTGGGAAATTGAAAGATTCTATTATTTTTGCAATATGTATTTTTCAGAGGAGGAATCAAGTGCAACAGTGGACATCAGCAAGGCTTTTTTCTCCCCAGCAAGTTGGTAAGGCAACCACGTTGCAAGGAAAAGTTGCCCTTCCAACAAATTCCCCCTGGGCTGCAAAGGTGGAGGAGACTCCATCACTGTCTTCTCTATTTACTGGCAGAGAGGAAGGCTCGTGGCGCGTGTTGCTGCTTCCAAGTCTCCAGAGGAAACAAATTGCTTTAAACACTTAAAACAGCTGCAAGAAGCTGCAGAAGTACAGACAGGGGATGGGCTTTATCTTGGTTGGTGTTATATACGTCTAGTGCAGACACCTGTGGGTGAGCAAGGTTCCCTCAACAGTCCAATAAAAAAAAAGAGGCAGGTCAGGAGCACGTCCCTCAGACATCGAGTTGAAGGTGAAATGCGTGTGCCCTACTGGGGTGTGGAGAAATCCAGCCACTACAGATGAACCTTGCTCTTTTAAAGTCAGATATATGAAACAATTGGAAGACTTAAGTCCTCATTCTTTCCTGATCTTCAGTGCTAGAGCATTGGGAAGGTTATTGACTGTGACCTTGGCTTGCCCCACCACCCTCAGCAGAAGCCTGGGTCTTCCATCCACCTGAGGACCATGAAATGGAGGAGGATAGAGCTGGACACAAGACATAGCAAGAGCGTGCCCGGCGGTAGTGCTAGGACTTTTGCAGAGTAAGGTAGGGGGAAGAGGTACCTTAACCTATGCTTCATTTAAAATCCACATTTAATCCAGTTCATGCAACCTGTGCTCAAATTCTGCTGGTGTTAAGCAGTGAGGCAGAGCAACTCTGACTGGGTTGTTCCTGATCTGATACCCAACTGCACATCGCATGCAAACATGCTCTATTTTACTTAACGTTGTAGGGCAAAAGGTCAGATGCGACTCCATGAGAAACCAGGAAAACCTCTCAAAGAGTAGGCAACCACAGTCACTCCAGGGGAGCCCAGTCACTCCAGTTCAGTTCACAGCTCACTCCCAGCCCAGGGAAGATCAGCTCAGCTCCATGTTTTTCTCCTCAGACTGCACACCTGAAAGCCAGCACTGAGCCTCACCTCACTGTCAGATGCACTTCTTCCCCTTGCACTAAATTATAGATGTTAGACGATTCCGAGATAGGAGTGTTAATTATTAATAGGAATTATCTGAATTGATTTTCAATTACAGAATATTATTTTCTATTACATTGCAATAAGACTGCAGGAATTCCATTAAATCCAAAACGAGGATCATCAATTTCCATTAAGATACACATAAACTAAATACATTATATCTCTGTTGAAACCAATGATTTCCATTATCCCTTTCCATTAATTTCCATTCATTTGAAGTGACTCCATTTGAAATGGGCTTTAATGGCTTGATGGCTTATCAGTATTCCGGGCTCTCTAATTTGACAGGGATAGAACCTAGCTGCTGTCACCTGCTCCTGCACATTCACGAGTTGAAAACCTCTATTGAACTTGGTGATTGACTGCACCAGGCAGCTGACTCCTTCAGACAGTTGTCCAAAGACAACTGCCACTTCTGCCCCTGCAGTGAATCCGTCTTCCACAACCTGACACTTCAAAATTGACAACTTGGGTTTCTTTCTCCTGATTAAAAAACCTGGGGGCGGTGAGGGAGGGGAGGGAGAGGGAAAAACGCCCTTTTTTTCCAAAGCTGACTTGTTTTTCAAGCATTAAGCTAAACGCACTGATAGCAGCATCATTCCACTGCTTGAGAAAATTCAAGCAGGGAGAGGATTCACCCTGAAATTTGCATAAAAATATATGTTTGTAATAGTGCCAAAAGGGAGGAACACCACAGGGACCAAATGCCAGCCAAATAATTCTTTACTTTCTAGATAACATGATGTGGAAAGTTAAAAAGAGGCTGCCTTTAAAGAGCAAGAAGTGTTTTCTGTGCGTAAAATTTTGTAAATGAGGTTATTTCTCCAAAGACCTGACCTCACTTCCAACCTCAGAAGAGCATGAGTTGAAGTGTAATGCTGTTCCAACATACGCATCATTTTAATTTCCAAGTATTTCTCATAAGTACCCACCAGTAAACACCTAAGACACCTCCCTTGTGAGGGATTCCTGCAATGACAAGTTTTCCAGTAAATCTTAACCGTGGTTCATTCATACTAGAGAAAAATCAAGGGCTGGACCCCTTGCTGGTGCCAGTCCCATTACAGTAGATATACATTCTTGCCAATTTTAATGAAAATACTTTTGGAATATTTCAGAAATGGGAAAAATATCAAAGTCAGGGAATGTGAAAACATAGGGTTTGGTTTTTTTTTTGTAACTTCACTTCAATTACTTGTTTTGAATGTAGTGTATATGGTCTGACTCCCAGCCTACCCCCAGATTAGAGTACAAATATACTGAAACCTGGACATGGGATGCTTTAAATCTCAGCTTGTGCACCCAAAGGTATCCAGGTATGGCAGCTTCCATCACGTAGCAGCTCACACCCCGGTGACCCATTTACTCCTTTCTACTCAGGAGGGAGATGAAATGAAACGAGGAAATCTGGGAGCACACCATGGAGATTCAAAGGTGCTGAATGCTCTCAGAAGCCCTGAGGCACAACCATCAGTTGGAGAAATGGATGAGAGGAAGAGCACACCGTAAGTTAGGCCCATGCATCGCCACTGTGGTGACCTGCTCTGGGTGACCCTACTTTGGCAAAGGTAGGACTATACGATCTCCAAAGGTCTCTTCCAACCCCCACCATTCTGTGATTCTCTACAGGGCTGCATGCTTTGGGATGTGTTTCCACAACCACTCTGGAGAAGGAAGAAATACTTTCTAAAGACCTAAAGCTGCAAGTTACTACAGAAAAACACTCAAAAATCACCTTCACAGTCTAAAACCACAGCAAGAAGAGGAAGCCCCTGCACAGCCAGTCCCCTGGGTGGAGTGACATTGCTCCCGAGCCTCTGGACACCACACTGCTCCAGCCTCAGCTCTCCTCTCCCTGTTTCCCACGGTTCACCCTCCTGGCTTTTCCATGCTTCCCGCATTCTACCGCTCCAATATTCCTCCTCATGACCCCAAGCCCAGCCCAGCCTTGCCTTTTCAGCCCTTCTCCCATATTGCTTTTTCTTGCTCTTCACCATGCAGAGAGGAAAAACATGCATGGAGAATTTTTTATTTTTTTTAAATGGAAACCATGACCTACCCGGTGCATTTCCGTATGCTCTTCACATCAGAGAGACTGTAACAGATGCTTAACACAACTCAGACATTCCCCTACACGGATATGTCCTTCTTGGAGATTATAAGATACAGAGCATTTCACACATGAACACTAAAATAGTAATTTATTACCTCGCTTTGTGCGGTAAAATAAGCATTGTATTTAAACAATTCTTTACCATCAGCTTTAAGTGAGGAAAGACAGAGGCGGGGTCTTTCTCTAATGAATAGGCCATTTAAACCCTACACAGGTGGTGGAACAGAAGCATCCAGATGGCTATTGTTTTTCGGTAACATTCATTCTTTTTTTCTACTGCTGCTGATACTCATCTTTAAAATGTTATTTCAATTTTTAAAGGGCTCTTTCAGCCTAAAATGAATACTATACGCACACCAGTCTAAAGACAGTCAATAGAATAAAGTCCAAGTAAAGTAAAATTCTCACCCAAAAATGTAGTGGAAGTAATGTCTAGGTTGGCTACAGAAGGCAGCTTTTCAATAAAGAAACATTATTGCTGATAAAAATATGATTCTCTGTACAGCTCAGTCAGTCCCCACTAATTTAGATTGATATGACACAAACGTCAATAGAAGTCACAATTCATACATCAGGGGATTTACAAGCTAAAAGGATACTTCTAAACTGATGAGGTAGATGGATCACTAGTATTGTATTAATGATGTTTGCATCAAAAAAAAAATAATCTAAGAGACACTGGCTTATGTGCCCTGTTGGGGACAGTATTTGCAAGACTAGGATATCTGTAGGCAACACATGAAGTCTAAGTGGCCATCCTTGGCCACAGTCTCAGCTCAGTGGCCTTTGAGCATCCTTCCGACAGCAACTGACCAACCTGAGAATCTCTCCTCTTCTCCTGGTGCCTTGTCCACAGGGGAGATGAGCACCAAAGCCACTGACCCTACAGAACCCTGCAGAGTGCTTGTGTTCAGGGATTTATTTTTTTATCCTTTCATGAGTCCTTCATCTTTTTGGTTTTTTCCTCCTCCCTGTGTAGGAGGAAGAGTTTGATAATGACTTGGAGCAGATGGGTAGGATCTGCGTGTCCTATTCCGAGCTCCACTCCCTGGTATTTGTCTGTGCAGATGGGAAGAAAACAGGCAGATAGCAGAAACAGAAAGCTTTACACTGACCTGGATGTTATCCCCATGCTCTCATTACTGCCTCCTTTGCCTCCTCTTGTCACCCTGTGTCTCACAGAACAGAGCAGCTCCTTATAAACGCATGTAAATCTGCAATTTGAATACTTTTTGTGACTTTTAATAATTACTAATCTGTTTGAATTGCGATTTTCTGCACTCGAAGATGTTGACCTGCACATCCTTTGATTTGACACCGCTTGGTACAATCATGGAGAGGGTGGGAGGAGGAGAAAACCGGCTAGAACGGGCAGACACTCTGAAATGGGGCAGTGGTGGGAAGAGAGGGAAATGGAAAAACTAAAATGAGCCATGAACAGGCTACAGTTAAACTGTGAAGTACCTTCAAGACAAAAAACCAATGTAAAGATAATACAGGGAACAAGGAAAGGTCATTGAACAGCTTTGAGCAGGGGACAGACAGGCAGATTTGTTGGAGCAACTCATTTCGGATGTTTAGTTCTTGTTCTGTTAAATCTGGCAGATTATCCATGAGCAAAAGCTGATGGGGCAGAGGAAGGTGGAAGATTCAACGTCCACAGAGAGGCCAAAGCTGCACATTTAGTTACTGACACTAAATAAATTGCCCAAAGATATCAAGGTGTAATAAATGAGGAGTAGCCTAAAGACAAAGCTTGAGTGAGATGCAGAGAGTGGAAGAGAAGGGGGAAGACACCAGGAGAGGTGGCCCCAGGAGGAGGATCATCAGTATTAAGTGCAAAACCTGAAAAATTTAAAGATATGTAGTTGATTAAAAAAATACTATTCTATGTATTATTCTAAAGACTTACAGATTTAGAATTCTTTAGAGAGTGCAGGCACAAGCTAGAAGATTCACTTAGATTTAAGATCTCTATGCAATTTTACAGAAATTCATCATATTGTCCTACAATGCATTAAATACAGTAAGTTTAAAAAAAAAAATCTCTAAGATAGGGTTGGGGTTTGTTTTGCTATGGGATTTTAAGTCAAGTCAGGCCTTAATGATGGCCTAACCTTGAGAAATTGCATTTTTTGTTTGTTTTTTAGATGGGCTGTAATAACTTCTGAATGACATATCTGATCCACTCAGAAACGTTTGGGAATTAAGCAGGCATCAGTAGCCAGAGTCCAAGTGATTTTGGAGAAAGCCAGGAAAAGAGAAGAGTAAATGAGCCACATATTTCTTCCTTTATCTGGTTCGCAGATTAATTTCCTCCAGCATCTATATAATCATTTATAAATAGTTGATGGCAGCTTCACAAAAAAAGAAAAAAAAAAGAGAAAGAAAAGGAAAAAATACCAGTTCAAACAGACATCTGGAATGCCTTGCTTTCCCCATGCAGCAGCAGAATACAATGGGACCAGAACAAGGGCTGGGAGGATGAGAGGGTCCGGCTGGAGGTGCAGGACCGGGGGACGAAGCAGGGCTGGGGGGACATGGTGGTGGCACACAGGCTGTCTGGGGAGAACTGGGCTCACTGTGGAGGCACCTTTCTGGGAAACCCATGAATTATTGCATCAGTGTTGCCACACAGGGACCCCCAGCCAACAAAGAAGAACTTCAAGTACAATCTTTAAGGAATATCTAGCATCCACTATCTCTAATTTACTCATAAAATCAGCATTGCCCAGTATATCATTAGAAGTTCACCTTTCTTGGCTTTGGCATATTTGGTTTAGGGGAATTTTTATTCTTTGCCAAACAGATATAAGTACAAAATCTTCTTCTTTGGTGGTTTCACGTGCATTAACCCTTGAGATATGGCATGTTTTTAATGTAAAACTAAAGTTATGCTGAACAAAATGTTTCTTCCCTTTGAGTAAGTCTAAGGAGCCTTCACACTCCACGCTGTTGAAAACCATTAAGTGTGTGGTGCCTGCATCGTTCATGTTGCCTCAAAGACATTCTTCCATGGAAAGTGTATGTTATTCAGAAGGGGCACTAATTTGCAAGAAAATTTACTCAATTACAGCGACATCATAACAGACACCACAGCATCACTTAAGTACGCTGTAAGTTCACTCCTTGAGATTCCTGGCCCTGGCTACACCTTTTGACGATCAGCATTATGTAGGAAGGGTGCTCTTAACACATTATTTCTTTTCTTATTTACTATCTGCCCATACAAAGCCACCATTTTTGAGCAACCTGAAGCTAACCTTGCTGGCTTCTGCTGGCAAAAGTAGCTCTCCCAGAACCCAGATGTCTCTTAAATACCAAGAATGATCTACTAATGGTTTTACGGGGTTAATTAACTGTTTCTTTTTAGATATAATAGAATTTGCAATGAGGGACACTGGCATTATCTTTAGTGCTACCTCTGCAAATGGAGAATACAAGATAATTGGTACTGCCATGTATTGCCCATTATGCACAAAATTAAGGCAGGGAATTTACACATAGTGATTACCATTGGTACTTTATTACCTTCAATTCTTATAATAGATTGCAATTCGCACAACAGGTGCACAAAAGCCTTGTTTCTGATTTTTACTAAAACCTATATATTCTGCTACGAATATATATATATTTTTCTCTGGGGTTCCCCCCGCCCTGCCATAAGGAGCCCACATCTCCCCCAGACTCAGTGAAAATGTTAAAATGCATTCTGCATCACACCCAAAATATTAAAGGGACATTCGTTAGGATACAAAGTGATGCTCTATCAATTTATAGCATTAAAAAAGTTCTGAAATTTCTTACACTGCAGTTAAGATTAAACCCTTGTAAGGGACTATAATCAGACCACAATGCAGAAAATGCAGCTGACTGATAGGAAACTAAGAATGCAGTAGTTTTCTTGCTAAGTGCAGGTATTAAGGGCACGAGCACCTGTATTTTACTGGTGGGAACTTGGGAGGTCAGTTTCTGGTGTCCCTCTGAAATCCTGCGTTTCTGCACAAATCTGAGCTTCCTTACAAAACCCACAAGCTTAGCTTTTGCTCAGCAAACGCTGCAAATCAAAGCTTTCACTAACAACAAACAAACAAAGAAACAAACCCCAAAACAATAAAATCATGGCACCAGTCTAACAAAAAGAAAGGCAACCTCCAGTTTTGGGATGGGCAGAGCAGGTTTGTGAAAGAATGAGTCACACACTCAGAAGCTTCGGAGCTTTCCAGGAAAGAAACCTCAGTGAGAAGCACGCTCTGATGTGAAATGTCCCTCTGCAAGAATTTCTTCTGAACGTGTGGTCCCCTGCTATGGGGGAAGAAGATGTGGGGCTGGTTGTGATGTCCCTGGGGCTGTATCCCCTCACCACGGGCTCTGCCAGCGCTGACTTTGGCGGAGCAGAGCCACAGCCAGAGACCGTGGGAAAGTGGCTCTGTTCCATGGGGCTCGACTCTTCTCCTGCCAAAGAGCATCCCTTTGCATCAAGCCACATAAAAAGCAGCCTGAAGATGCTGCTTGCTCCAGGAATACATCTAGGTTTATGGACTTCTTTTTCCGTAAAAAAGCAATAATGTAAAACTTGAATGTGGTCTTTTTCCTCCAGAAAGCTGATTTTTCACACTTGGTCTAACACAACGGAGTTTTACATCAATATCCATTACTGCAGCAGAAGCCTTGCCATGGGTACAACAACCTGCAGCTGTAACTCAGAGAGCAAGGACAGATACTGCGCAGCTAACGCTGCCTCAGAGTTCACACTGCCAGCCTGATTGCAACACCAGACCGTCTTAAATTCAAATATTGCCCAGTTCAAGAATTTATCTTTGTAACTGAGACTTAGAAAAGCTATTTGGAGAATGAGTCAAATAAACTCCATTTGGACACCACAGAAGAGCAGACGAACAGAGTTCCCAACCCCTGGAGCCGTCCTGACCCGAGCACAGGGAGGCAGCAATGCCCCATAGTCCCTGCTACCTCCCTCCCCGCCCTGCAGTAGCTGGATGGGTTTCTTTCCCCCACCTAGAAGGCATTTCATTCTGTGGGTGCAAGGCCAGTATCATTCCAGTGTTGTCAAACTCAGCTGGAGTTTGGAAAAGGTTTTCTTTTTAACCAAAGCGGCCGCAGCTTTTTAAACTACACAGACGATGCAGGTACCTTCTACCTTTGTGTCCCCCCCAAAGTCCCATCCCATCCCCACCCCCAAATAAACATGAATACACTTAATAGATGGCATCAGCAAACGTTAGATTCACCATAAAATCTATGAAATGCATCCTCCCTGCTGCTTTCAGTGTTATTTGGTGTTTGGGGAGCAAACATTTCCAGTGCAGTGGCGCAAACCAGTCTAAAACACAACTGTCCAACCCCAGCAGTGACCACGGACCCTGCAGAAGGACCTGCACCTCCCAGGTGACTTCTGGGCCTCCTCAGCTCTCCTCCACTCTTCATCAACAGGAGGGTTCCTGGTCATTCCAGAGCAGTGGGCCACTGAGACTCTTCAGCTAATGGTTTTCACCAACTACATGTGGCATCGGGGAGCCTGGGTTCACAGAGATATCTGCCTCACAAAACACACAACATCTGCTTTGCCTCACACCCACCTCCCCCTTGCAATGAGACCAGGGTCTTTGTGGCACAAAGACACTTATTTCATGTGGAGGGGTGGCCACAGGGAGGACTTAATGAACGCCCAGGAAGATTTCAACTTCGGAACACCCAGCCCAGGACCAGAGCACTCATGGAACCAGACATTTACAGGAAGGGCATTAAAAAACCAGAGCAGACAAACACCTTCCTCTAGATTTAAAACCCCCGAGCAGATGCTACCACCTCCTCCCATTATCCTCACAACAAGAGCAAATGTGAGTGTGAGACAGACACAGCCTTTTTCCAGAATAAATTCTGTTCACAACTGAAACATTCTGGAAAATTATTATAAGCAGTTTCTAAGCAAAACAAGGTCAAATGGATGCCATTTGTTGTACTTCACCCCTTCATTTAAAGCTGTATATATTATCTTTGCCTCCTGACAACAAAGATTGCAATGAAACTACAAAACAACATTGAGCGCATTGCAACTAAAACTAAGGGGTGCCAAATTAAATATTACTGGTGTACAATTTAAACTGGGTATTTTCCCCACAACTTGTAAAAAACCCTTAAATTGTGCTTCCGCAGCTTTGGACATCAGCAAATACTCCAATTGATTTACAACATCATTATTTTACGAAGAGACTCACCATCCACACACGTTCTGCAGCTGGCTAATTAAATTAACTTTGACAGCATTTCAGAGCATTTTAAGCTTCTAGAAAACCACATTGCAAACTCAAAGCATACTTTACACACATCTCCAGATACTGGCAGGTGTCGATGGATGCTTTCACCAATGCAATTCTGACAGCAGATCGCTTTGAGAAACCATTTCAATCTATTTTACAGGTTCTCAGATCATTGTTGGGACTATTAGGAGTATATTTCCCTACTGGCACATACAGGTCATTTGCACATAGATAGATTCATTTGACTTTTTGCTTTTTTGAACTAATAATTTATCACTGTTTTCCCCATTCCCTCACTACAAATTGTTAAGTTTTAGAAGACTACCCTGTGCTTTTTGCAGCCTGCCCCTCCTTTGTGCCCTGGGGAGGCTGTTACTGCAGGCTGCATCCAGCCTTCATTCTGTCTCTCAAGAACTTTTTTCTGCCTCTCAGTAGTTTTGGCCTATTTTGGGGCCAGGCAACACATCAAGCCTGTGGACTTTCCTAGAGCTATCTGGGTTTCCCAGCCTCTACTTTTTGATCATTGTTTACTTCCTTTCTTAGGCATTTGCTAATTTTCTCAAGCTCTTTCATGTTTTTAACCACATATCAAAGTCTCCCTTGATGATGTGTTATTCTTGACAGATGCACTCTTTTTGCCATTATGCGTAATTAACTCACTGGTGACAACTGCCTACTGGATTAGTTTGTGCTCTCCTTTGAGTTTCCCTAAAAAATAACCACAGTTACAGTTGGCCTTATTAATTTACTAAAAGGTGTTGCATCATTCTGATGTTTGCATTCCATGATATTAATATTGCTACATCTGTCACACGATGATGATGCAATAACTGTCACTAACTGTCACTTAATTTATATAATCTTTATTTTGAAGCAGAAGCTCGGGGAAGTAAGCACAAACTTAAGTGTGTCATTGCAAATCTTTCCAGAAAATTCCTTGATCAGATCCGTACAAATCCTCATCCACACTGCCACTTGCAGCAGATTCATTTGGGGTTTGTGCTAATTCACCAGAGAGTCCTGTAATCCCTTGTCATAAATATGAAGAATTTCACCCAGCTTATTAACAAGCAGAATTATAGATCGTCAGGGAGTAAATCATCCACCCTTTTCTAGTCGTACCAACAATGGGCTGAGAAATATTACTCATTCATGTTTATAATCCTTTAATTCTTGCAGAGGTTCTTTTGAAAATTGATTTCAATCAATGAATCACAAGGCCAGATTGGTGTAAATTTTTCAAGCTGAAGACATCGCCTTCGACAGAACAATCACAGCACACCCCCCTCTGCCTCCCATAGCTCATGGCTTTGGGATGTTGAACACACGTAAAGTCACCTCCAGAGGCTGTAAGAGCAAACTGGGTTTAATTAGATGAAGCCCAGACTGCTCTGGTATTTTTTTTTTGTCCTGTTCCTCAGGTGGAAGAGAAATTTTTGAGTCAGAAATTCACCTTCTCGGGTCATTAGTGACCAGCTCATTTAGTGATCCGCTCTCAGACAACACAAATGGCCTCACGTCCTGTGCTCCCAGCAACTCCTGGTTTATGGATAGAGGTAAAACGTGACCCATGGCCACATCTCGGAGCTCAGCAGATGGAGTTTACCTCCGTGCTGGCCTCAGCAGATGCTCTGCATCTATTAAACATCGTGGGGACAACATGCAGCCACCAGAACTTGCCACAGAATTTCCCTGCTGGGGAAGTGGTGGGACACAGGTGATCACACACAGCGGGATAGAGGACAACCACACACAACAGAACATCAGTGGGAAGCTCCTTTCAGAGCTCAAAGCCAGGCTAACGCCACAATTAACCATCTGAAAAGATTCAGCTTTAGCCACTTCCCAACTCTCCACCAGTCCCTACTGTAAAACTGCTCACAGGGTGATTTAACCTACTTTGGGTTATTGCTGGTCAGCTGCTTCAGGAGAGAGATTTGCCTGATGGAATTCGCACATGGATGAACTAAACTATGCCCCTGACTTGACCCTAATTACTCTTTTCCTTGTTTTGTGACTACAGGGGATCTGAATTGCAGAAAAGATGATGCAAAGCTACCGGCTAAGCCTGGAAAAATCTGTCTCCTTGTAGAACTGGAAGAACATTAAAAAGAATTTCATGGTCAGTACAACATGAAGTTACTACCCTCTACTGATGAGAATGGACTTACCGTCCATGCAGTAGTGAAAGCCAACAGGAAAAACACACAAACATTTACATTTGTCTGTAAAAATGTTTTAAAAGTGCCTCAAATCTCCTTTGGCCAAAGCTTTAAAATTCCGCTTGGTTATATTATATACACGTGGTACCACAAGAGCATATGATGGTCCATGTGGCAGCAAGGACACACTTGTGTCCCTATGGAAAGACAGACCAGTAGCAAAAAACAACAAATTCAGCTCCCTAGAGGCACACAAAGCATGAGTTTAGATGCCATTGGATGCAGGACGCTTATCTCCTGCAGGTTTTAGCTTTATTGTTGCTTTTAACCATGAAATATTCATAATTAAACTTGTACCTGAGAGGACACCTAATACCATAATCCTGCAAGTGTCCAACCGGCCTTGGACCTGTGCTCGAGGTAATTAAATAGAATTAGCCACAATTCTGCCCTCTCCTGAGCTGACCAGACCAGAGGACACCACGGCTCTCGGTGTGCGTGGCACCTGTGAGGGAGACAGCTCCTTCCATTACTTCCAACAGCGTGGTACCAACTAATTATTTTGCAATGCAATTTGAGCAGAGAAAATAAGAGCTGGTATCTGGGTAAACAGCAGCCACTGGCTGTAAACAATTATTTAGGAAATGGAATTTGAGGATCCTTTTATGGCAACAACTGAAATGGGCCGGAACAGCGTGGGAGGGATCGCGTTGCTCTGCTGGAAGTAACCTGGTCACATTCAGAAAAGTTTTACTGCATAATCCTTTAAGTGCATTAGGTTTCCACCGACACCCTATGGCTGGGAAAGGAGATGAGGAGGAAGCAATTGGCCCTTTGCCTCTATGATATAATTACCACTGAATTATATCCCAAAACAAGGCAGCTTTCATACATTTAATTTGATTCAGGACTGGAAATCATTCCTGTTAATGTTTCAAATATATTTTCACCTTCCATTTGTTAATAATACACAGCAAATTTATTGGAGAGGGGAGGAAATGTGAGTTTTTTGAATTAATTGTAGAGAAAGAATGCACGTGTTACCACCTTCACCTTCCCATATGCTTTAGTCTTCCTCAGGCCCTGGGACCTCAGTGAGGAAGCAGAAACATCTTCCAATATGAGCAGGAAAAACCCTGCTCTTGTCCGTACTTGTGTGGGGTTTTTTTGAGTAATCTCTGTGTTTGAACACAAATCAGTGCTAAAACCCAAGACGACAGATTGGGAGGGGGGAGGTTGGCTTTTGTGATGGCCAGATGCCTGCACAGTCACAGCAATTTATCACTCCCTCAGGCCCAGGTCACTTCTGGAGAAGGCCTAAGGCCATATCAGAGCATTTCTTTCTCAAAACAGAAGTTCAGGCTGGGAGTGCAGGTCCTTGGCAGCGAAGCACATTTAGCCCATGCCCTCAAAATCCTCCCGATTTAAGGAATAATCTGTGAACTCATCACCACGCTGGAAAACAAGCCCCAGCTCCTTGAAATTAAAGTGAAAAGAAGAGGTTGGAAAATATTTTAGCTCAGAGATCAAACAAGAGTGGAACTTCAGATGCAGGAGGCACCAGTTATGGCGTGGCCCCATCTACCCCATCCCCACAGATCCCCCTCCACCTACAGACACACATGAATGTCCCCCCAGTCCCCACAGCACCCAGGAAAGAATCCTGCCCAGCCTTTAGAAAGCATCTAAATTTGTGCTTCTATGGAAACAATGTTTTTAGCTGTGCTTGTTTTGCCAAGGAAGGTCCTTCTGGGCTACTTAAGCGTGTGTATGATACCTACTCTGCAGTAATTGTTTCTTTTCTGGGGGTTAGAAAAACTACATTATTCTTGCAGATGACAATGCCTTTAGTGTAAAGATGTACTGCTGCTCCCAGACAAGGGGAGCTCTGTCAAAGCAATGAATGATTACTGTTTTCAGTAGTTCTCTATGGTTGCAATTGTTTTTTTTAATAAGTAAAATGTTCCTAGGGGACTATTTTTTCCCTTTCCCTGTAGAGCATGGGCTATTGTGCTAGAGTATCAGTAGCAGAAAAGCTTCTCATCCTCCTGAGAAGGACAACATGGCATCAAGGGCTCATTCAGCAATGACATTTTAACAAACAGATATAGGGAGACTGAATCTGGACCAACACCAAGCCCAGGTGAAAGACAGTCTCTTCTCCAACTGTCTTTCACCTGGGCTTGGTGTTGGTCCAGATTCAGTCTCCCTATATCTGTTTGTTAAAATGTCATTGCTGAATGAGAGGTTTGAACTGAGAAAATTAGCACCAGAATCCAGTTGTTTCCATCAGGCTCCTTGCTTTTCCCTTCCCTGTTTGTGCACAGGACAGCAAAACCAAGCTGCACCTTCATCTTCCCAAAGAAGAGAAGAATGGCATGATTTAATAGATCCCAGACAGTCCCTATAGTTTCACCTCTCTATATCCTTTTTGTCAACAACATGTCCACTGCTGTAATGGGAAGTAATTAATGCATCATCCAGACACCGCTGGGAAAATCTGGTGTCTCCAAACACACCGGGTTAAATTTTTGTAGGTATGGGGAGCACAAAAGAGGCTTTCTGAAAATATCAGGTCATTTCAAACAAAAGAGACAAGAAGTTGAAACTGGCATACAAAGGGACATATAATTCATATTAACATTATCAAAATTTCTATTCCAGATGTTGCTTCAGTATTCAAACCACTGGCATTAAGTTCTTTATAAGCAATAGCCCACCGTGCTTAATGTTCACTTTACACCAGTTGTCTTCAGCAGATTCCTCTGGCCGCATCTGCTACAAAACCCACAGGACCCAGAGCCAAGCAAAAACCTTCCCCACCTCCCACCCAGCTGCAGCCATTCCTTACAGACCCCAAAATGTCCCTCTGCAGTGCCCATGGGGGACGGGGACATTTTCCAGCAACTCAGGGCACTGACCCCAATGATTTTCTGGGCAAATCTGCAAAACCCTGGGAGCCCTTGAGGTACAGAAATTAACTCAGGGCTTTTTCCTTGAGTATACAAAATGCTCTTATCAAGCAATGCACTTGGAAACACAGCTCAAACTCCTATTATCTGAATATACAGCCTGTAATTACCATCAGCAATAACTGGGTTCTGCAAGGGTATCTTTTCTTTTTTTTTTTCCTTGTTATGAAGCCCAACTCATTATCAGATGGACAAAGGCAGCGTAATTCCAATTAAATATGCAACACATTTCATTTTATTCTTTCAGCATAATTTTAGTAAAGAGAGCTACCACAAGTCCTAATGACCAGAGCAAGCTGTGTTCCAAGGTGGAAGGTCCCTGCCAGTCTTAGGAAATGACATCACTAAATAAGATACACGCGGAAGCCTGGTCTGATGAACAAGTGAAAAGCCCAGAGTCTTCATGGGTGCACATTAAAGTCCTGAAGGCTAAGAAATAGCCTAGTAAGACCTTCTCCATCCCTATCTGCTCCTGTTTCTCTGCTTACACGCCAAGCCCCCCAGTAAGATTTATATTTTTTTTCAATTTTTTTTTTGCATCACATCCTGAGACACACGGAAGGATGAACCGCTAAAGGAGGTTTGCATAAGACACATCTCCTGATATGCACTTAGACACTCCACCTTGCCTTGCTGGTCATGGGCTTCTTAACCCAAGGCTGAGTGCAAAGGCTGGGAATGGAGAAATGAGAGCCCATGAGCAGCTCACAGACCGAAGCATGTGCCTGAATAAACACAGAACACACTGTTTTCTGGTCACTTGTGCAGCCTGGCACTTGGGGTACCCAGCCCAGGCTCCCTCTCAGTCTGCAACAGCAGACTTTGGACACCATGAACAAGAAGTGCATTAACAGTCTGGAAAAGTACATAGTTCATGGTGATAAGACTAAACATATATATATGTAAAATATAGGACACCACCCAACTGTAGCATTAGAGTCACTGATGTGAAGACCACCAACAGCTTAAGCAGAAGCAAATTTTAATGCATCCCTCCTCATCCTCCTCTCAACAATGTGGTTTAGAGAGTGATTCTTCCAGTTTCACATTAGGTTCTCTAACATCAGACTAGGGGCTCACTGGTGTGTGGTCATCATGCTGGGTCACCAGGCTGGCCTCCATCACCTCTCCTCACCAGTCCATGGGCTGCTGAGAGCCAGGTCTGCCTCAAAGTGCAGCAGTCTCATCACACTTTTGGCAGGAAATACTTGGTGAAAGACTCCAGGAAGCGACTGGAGACAGAAACACCAACTGCACATCAGTGAGAGAGCAGCAGATTGTCTCCAGCAGAGCCCTCCAGCACAGCCCACCCCAGGAAGGAGCTCTGTAGCCCTTCAACACCATGATGTAGGTAAAAGCTGATGAGAACACGTCCATTTGTCAGTAATTCTGTACAGAACGCAGCCACTGATCGAGATTATCTTTCTTCCTCAAAACACCTTGCTTGCAAGCCCTCACATACTGGAAGGTGTGCTCTGACACTTTGATAGGAGCCAACGAGAGATATTTCAAACACCAAGTGTGACATATAGCTGACTTGGCAAACACTTCCATTAAAGAGTTCAAAGGAGTGGAGAGAAACGTTTCATGAAACCTGAAGCACTCTGCATATTAATTCCCTGTGAGGAGACAACAGGCACTGAAAATAAATGGTAGTGACATGCAGACTTGTGACATGCAGGAGATCAGGACATCTTACACAACAGCTACTGTCAGCTCTCCTGGAGAATCAATGCTCCTGTCCTGCAGTCTTTGTTCTCCCACACAGCCTCTGCCTGCAGAGGACACATAATTGCCTGACAGCAAGGGGAATAATCAACCCAGCCCTTAGACCTTTCTGTTACTTGCAAAATCAGTCAGCCCTCCTAAATTTTCAAATAATTGACAATAACTAAGTTAGTAAGGTGTCCTAATATTTCACTAGCTCCTAGCCAACTCTTAGGGAAAAAAACAGCCGGTCAACACTCTCCACCGCTGCTTATTCTCCAGTCTTTGATTCATGTGGAAATAAGAAATATCCCAGAGTATACAATACTGGAGTCAATTAGGATATAGTATAAATAAATCACTCTGGAAAGAGAGAAGACAATTTCCTGTAACAGAACTCTAAATCAATAAAGTTATTTTCAAAATTATCTTTCAAAACAAGATGGTCTAAGTTACATTTAATCTGACATTCTATGAACAGAATATACAAGTATTTTGTGCATTTGATATCATGACTCTCAGACGTAACATCAGCCCACTATGGAAATAATTATAAAGTTCACGAATAACACCCTAAAAATCCTTCCTGCAAGGGCCACCCTTAGCTGTAACGCTAAAAAACAATTCTGAAATTGTTCCACTTGATCAAAATGTTCCCAGGATCTGAAATCAGCCGACAAGACCCAGCCACTAGTCAATGTCTGCTGGCTCTGAACAAAGACAATAATTCTCCTTTTGAAGAGTAAGAGTTCTCCAATGAGGCTGTTTAGAGACAGAGTAAGGGGGGGGGAAAGACAGAAAAAGGAGGAAAAACAAAAGGAGGGACTGAGTCTCTCTTGCTGGAGCATTGCTCCTCAAGTGAAACTCTCCCATCCTGCAGCATCTCCATCAGCCCGTTAAACTCCCCATCGCTTGGGAAGTGAACAGAGCGAATACATTACAAATGCCTGTGTTTGAATCAATTTGATATCTTCAACAACCACAAAACCTTTCTTAAGTTAAGACATCTGCTCCTGACCCTGGGCAGCAGAGGACCTACAGTTCATCTCAGCCACCAGGAGACTGCTTTTCCAGGCAATGCAGATCTATTTAGCGCTCAGCCTGCAGTGATGATAATGCAAACAGATATTTTGCCTCCTGATTGCTAGAATTTACTTACTAGAGGGACATACAAGAATTTTCAATAAATCTAATATTTCAGAATGCTCTTTCTGCCAAACTAGCACTTTATATTTCTCTCATTTACAAAAGTGAGCAATAATGCATTTTAGATCTAATAATGGCTTCAGCAGAGGGATCTCCAAGTGCTCTGCCAACACTAAATAACTACACTGCAAGATATAAGGAGATTCACATGTAAAGATCACTTCCCCAATTAATAAAAAAAAATGTTGCTACCTCCATACTGAAGTCCAGGAGAGAGCAATTTACAATAACCACCTTATGCACATAAAAAACATATGATTCAGAGGGCAAGTTCTGCAGAAGATAACTTTAACTCCTTTGAGCTGAGATTTAGGAGGAGACATCCCAGTAAACACATCTCTTCTTCAGTGAGCAGCCAAGGAGCCTTGGCTGACTACTGTGATCATAGGAAAGATAACAGCAAAAGCTTGGAGTCTAAAATACTTTCTTGCTATATTGGCTTGCTACTGATTGAAATCTGAAGTCACTAGAACTATAACTGTTGGCATTGAAATACTCCATCCGGAGCAGCTTGGCTTAACAGATATAACAAAACCAACGGAAGCTGCATCACTTCAGAGAAGCCCTTTTCTTCCCCAGAGTATGTAAATGTTACAGATTTATTCAAGTACACAGAATGAGTTTTCTTAAATGCGGGAGCTTTAGAGCACAGCTCATCCAGCCAGGCTTGTGAAACGCAGGAACCCTCCAGGCACACACGGAGGGTATTTGACACTCGATGGAATGAAAGTCTGATCCACAAAACGCGAGTGGGAAGCGACCGTTCAACACTGATGACCTGTTTGTGCAACTTTCTGGACTTCCAGATCACAAAGAATGACAGACTGGGTGAATCTACGATTGTTGCCTCAAGCACTTGACAACTGGGGAATAAAATTACGTAGCAGTGTATCATTGGAAGGGATGTCTGCAGGGCAAGAAATTCAGGGCGGCCCAGAAATAATCTCCAGTTCATCAGTGAGCGTTTCAAGAACCAGAGCAGCCAGGAAGAATACAATGAGTTTTTTTTTGATGTTCATTGACTCTCTTGCAGCTTTTCAGCTAGAAGGAAGAATGGAATCATATTCTTTTTCATTTCTGGGTCAGAAACATCATTACTTACAAATTTTTCTTATAGGAGCTGCATCTTTGTCTTCTGCTTCACCCGACTTTCCCCTGATTTTAAAATATTCAACATTTTTTTTTTCTCCGTATGTAAAAAAAAAAAAAAGGCAAAAATACTTGGCCAGAAAGGGTTTGGTTCATTCCCCCCCACCAGAAGTTGCTGTCAGCATCTCCCTGACCTAAGGGTATTCGTGCTGAACCAGGTTGTGCTCCTGCCAGGGGAGAGTCCCACCAGCTCTTCAGCTGCAGGACCAACGCTGCAAACACCCAGGCAGAAGAATGGCACAACTCTAATTTTGGGCACCTCACAGAGCATATTTCTATTGCTGCCTGCAAAATTTTAAGGGGGCGTATCTCCAAATGGCAACCTAAATGAATGATGTGATCCCTAACAATAACTCTTGCAATTTTAGCTAATGGTTCCCCCTCAAAAAGGTCTTAAGTGACTTCCCATCTGGTACAGAGCACAAAACCAACTGATCAGGCAAAATACCAAGTAAAAGAATCACGAGGTTAGTAATGACTTGACTGATTAACAGTTACACCTTATGGAAAGCCAGCTGATAAGGACCCGTTACAAGGGATGAACTGATAACATCTACGTACTGTACGCTCACTAGGGGCTGCTAAAGTCCTTACCCCCAATGTACTGAAATCTGAACAAAGATGATACTGGAGAGGTTAAAAAAAATCGAGTCACAGCCATGGAACCTGCCAGCTCAAAGTCCAACAGTGACAGAACATCCATAACACGTCTGTATTTACTTGCCCGTGGAGGTGGCACTTGTTGCTCATCGGTCATGGGTGAAGACAGGGAAAAAGATTTACTTTTGCTCATTTAAAACTCTTGACCTAAAATGTGTCTCAGCCCAGAACTTTTCAATGTCCTTGAACAAAAGGCTGTAGGTTCTAAAACCTACACTAAATAAATTCTGAAACTTCCAAATCATACATTCCTACTTTTATTTCATGCTTTGCCAAGTCCAACTTCTCCTTAACAAAGACTGAAAGTACAGAATTAGTACAAGCTGAGAAATGAGAAGGGCATTGAATCCAAATTCTCTATTAACTGTATAAAGTATGTGTCTTATAGAGGGAGGACATCTGCACTAAGACTTGATGTCCTGTGCACTGGTCCAAGGACTACGTGGAGACCCTCACTCCTTATTTTTTCCACTCTCTAAATCACTCCTGTAAGTTTCTTGCTTTCGATTGCCTGCAGACATAAGGAGAACCTGAGATTTTTCTACAATACTGAAAGCACAGCATGGAAATTAGCTTGGTTAGGAAGGGAAATCTTCAGAGAGAAGCCCAATAAAATGAGCTTTGATGAATTTCTGTAGAAAAAAAAGATAATTTAACTACCCCTTTCCTCCCCCCCCTGCCCCGATCTCACGCAGATAATTTACATCAGACTTCACAGTTTTCTTGATACAACAGTAATCCACATTTTTTTTCCAGTCTTTTCTTTTTTTTTGCTAATCACCCCAGAATAATGATACCTTCCACAAGAAGTTAGGATCCACTTCATTATCCCCTGCAGGACAGACTGGTTCAGCACTAGCATTTGGGTTTCCTGCCTCAGGCTGGCAGGTTACAGACCTGCAACATATGTGGTTGTGCAAAGCTTTACAATATTGGGACTGACAAATGTCAGCCACCAGGTAACTCAGCTTTCACTTCTCTCACAGCCTCACCTGCCTTCACACCATGAGAAAAGCTCAAAAATAAATACCAAGGCAGTGCAAAGCCTCCTGCCCAACCTGCAGTATATGCAATATTTGATCGCACTGGTGACAAGATGGAATTCAGCAAGAAGAGAACGAGGCCACTCATGGGCCTTGGTGCCCAGAAACAGCCAAACTGGACCAAAATTGAAAATATTTTAACTAAAATGCAGTCATCTAAACACACCAGTGAGGTTTTCTTAATAAAAGATATTACAGGCTTCATAGAGAAAAGATGCAAAAATAAAAAAGTTTTCACAAACCACAAGAATAGCAATAATAATTACATTTATTTCGTTTCCACTACAGTTAGCCTTGGAAATGTACTGCTCCAACTGGGGTATAGCTCCAAAAGAGAAGGAAACAGTTTCAGTCTGAATGACTATGCTTGAAAATAATTATTTTCTTGCACTATGAAGGTATCAAGATTCCCAAGGCTGGTTTGTCCTGAACCCTGGTCAGATTATAGAGTAAACCCTCCTGAAGAACACTCCCTGAAGCCTGAGGGAAAACTGGCAACATTGGGCATGGATTTACTAGAAAGCAACCGGGTTCCCTCCACATTCTCTTCTCATTAATGGAAGGGGCTTCTGAAGGATCACTGTCAACTACAGAGCCCTGCAACACAAGTTTAAACAAACTTCCCTATAAATCCAAAATAAAACACGGATCTCTGCATCAAGCACAAGAGAAGTTATCTGGGCTGGGTGTGCATTTTCAACCCCTCAGCACGTTTCTGGAGTTTTTTTATCTTACATTTCATACCATTTGGGGAAAATCAGGTGGTTGTGGCCAGTTAAACTTCCCCATATTTCCTGAAGAAATGGATTTCGGACATTTACAGCAATTGCTGGATTGTTTGTATTGGCTGAGTGTTGGGAGCTTTCCTTTTCATTCCCTGGTACTGAACGTTATGGTCACCACTGTATGCTCCTGTAACTGCATTAAATGCCAGGAGAATCTCTTCTGCTTGGAGCGTTATCTTTTCAGGATAAGAAAAAACACATCCGTACAAAATTTCAAGTTCACTTGATGGGTGTGGGGGCATCAATTAAAACCTGATATTTGAAATGTGCACCCTGCTCTTTTGTCCTGCCACAGAAATACAGCAAAAATGGGAAACTCTGTGACTGGTGTGAGGGGAGACTGGTAAATACAGCCCCGAAAGGCCGGCAGCAGTTAACATGGGTTCCATTAACATCTTCCCATCTCCTATTAAAGGCTAAGCTACTTACCGGGAGCTTTTTCACTGCCCTGCATTGGGGAAGAGCTGCCTCAGGTCTTAAAGAAAGGTTTAATCCTTAGGCTCACAAGAAAGGCAGTGGCACATTCCCTCTTCTCCTTGCCTTGGAACGCAGAATACTAGAGAATAAAAATGACTGCCCTTTTCTGAGCTGCGCAGCCGTTATCTCAGGTTCGTTGGGAAAAGAGTCCTCCTTTGGAAGCCGCTCGAGTCATTCATTCCCACTGCTACTGTCATAACGGCAGATCTTCCTGTTATTAATTTAAACCAAGCAGAGTAATTAGTTGCCAAAATCTGCATCCTCTTTCCCCTCGAAAACTAAGTACTTGCATAAAAGCATTTTCCAATCTTCAAATCCGACAGCGTGGCTGACAAAGCACACTTAAAACTAAGAAATGCAGAGATTTATGTGCCATATCCCAAATAGATGAGTGAGTCACACACACAGACTTCAAAAGAGTCCCTGGTATATATATATTAAATAAGTTTACTGTTGAGATAAGCACTGATCTGGGGCTCGTTCGAGAGCAGCACATTTAAAGTTTGCAGCGAGTTACACTAATTAGATAATACAGTACAATGGGGTTAATATTTCACTCCTGACGCTTTATTTTCAGCTATCAACAGCCTCAACATTTCCCTCCCTACTGAGTATCACTCACCATTTTGAAAGGCAATTTGACGCTGAGGAAATGAGAAATGTGAGAGGGGCACATAAAGCATGAAGAGGTGCATTAGGAGAAGGGAGAGACTATTTCTTGAAGCTCCCTCCCTCTTTATCTTCCTAATGACATTAGATTGGACAGAGGGGGACATAAAATATTTAATAAACAATTCAGAGCACCACAGGTTTTCTTAGCCATACATCCAGAGTCTTGCCTTAGTTGGCTACAGCAATGTATAATGAGAACTGCTCTTAAGTTAGAGCTCAGCTGCCTCAGGAGGAGCAAGCAAGCAAGTAATTAGATGGTTACCCATGTTCCCAAACACCCCCTCCATGCCTTAGAAATCCTATGTTAGAAGCTGAACAGTAACCTCCATTCTTTTTATTTATATTTTTTTAAACCAGAGCCTTCAGGGCTCAGGTATACAGGCCTCTTCAGAATGCACAATTACATAATAAAAATAAATCCATCCATAAACTTGCCCACACCAAGTAAAGAAACTCTTGAAACTGCATGGGAATTGCATTAGTACTTGCATTACTAACTGCATTAGTACTTGAAAAATACTTTTAAAGACATGACTTATAGAATCATAGTAACACAAGGCTGGAAAGGACCTACAAGATCATCTAGTCAAACCATCCTCCTACCACCAATACTACCCACTCAGCTACTAAATCATGTCTTGTAGCACCTTGTCCAGACACTTCTTGAACACTGCCAGGGACGGTGACTCCCCCACCTCCCTGGGCAGGCCATCCCAGTGCCTCACCACTCTGGGAGAAACAGTTTTTCCTGACATCTAAATCCAAATCTCCCCTGGCACAACTCGTGGCCATTCCCTCAAGTCCTAAATGTCCTATTATGTATAATAATGGTATTTTTCTTCACTACCTGCATCCCACTCTGGTGTTTTGCAACAGGTACGAGTAACACCTCGACTCACAGAACAGATGAACACCCTCAGCGAGGTTTAGCTGAACAGCCCGGGTGATGTACACATCCCCAGCACCTGGAGACCAGCACACTCGGGATCAGGCAACCTCCATGGCTGTGGAACATTTGAAGGTATCCTGACGGCCAGGCCACCTGACAAAGCAACAGGCTTGTCAACAAAGAAGCTGACACAAACTGGAAGAAAGGGCAAAGCAATTGCACCCCAGGAATGTGATTACACTGGGAGAGAACTTAGCATATTCAGAAGGCACAGAAATAGTGGGTAGTTTCATTAAGTTTGTGTTGTGTGGAGAAACGTTGAGTGCTAGGTCAGACTTTTCTCATTATCTTAATGGGGGTACCACTCACACGGAGAGATGTGATGCCTGTCTAACTGTCACAGCGGCTCTAACGAATTGTGCTGGAAATACAGCGATGAGGGGGAGGAGACACATACTTAGGCTGCCTAAACTGAAAGTTGTTACAACAAGATGATGATAGGAAATCAAACGTCCCTGCAAAGCAAGATTTTTCTGTCAATACATGAGTGCAAATCCCATCAAACCTTAGCCTGTCCCGCTTGATGAACTGCTTGAAGCAGTGGCCCTTCCCACACCCCGGCCTGACCGGCTTGAGACACGAGCCGCCAGCTTTATCTTAAGCCAGCTGAGCTCAGTGTGACTTTCTGCAGGGTATCTGAATGACTAAGTACACAAAAGCAGCTGAAATCAAATTATTATCCACTTGGAGTCCTGCCAACCTCCAGATTAAGTTGCCAAATTACTTTCCATTAACTTTTATTTTTCCCACAGCCATTCAGTTTTCCTCTATACTTTAGCCCTTTGCCAGTAAGCATTTTAATTGCCAACTCTTTTTCTTCCAGCTATCTCGGGGTGGTCTAGTGGCCCTGAAACCCTGCTTTCTCCTCTGCACGTTGGCATACGGTCACGCATAGCAGAGGGACTGCCTAACACCTCTAGGCTTGACGCAAGAGGCACCTAAGTCTAGAAATAACTCTTCCATCAGCTCTGACAATCTTGAAGGGAAAAGCTGTACATCAGATTATGCCACAGAAACACTGTATGTGCATCTGTACATGTATAAAGCTATACTGAGACTATATATAGTCATTAAAGGGCCCTTTTTCTCCAGGAGAAGAGCCAAGCCATGGAATAGGCTGCTTAGAGCCCCCTGTGCAGGCTCCATCCTCAGGGGGTTTAAGGACTGGGCTGGATAAATCCCTCTCCCAGAAGTAGAAGCTGGACCAGAGACCTCCTGACCTTCCCACCCCGGTTACCCTGGGGTTACAGCGATTCCCGTTTGCAGCTCCACTCTCTTTTCTTGCTACCCCAAAACCCATATTTTATTTACTGTGCATGAGCACAAATCCCATCTCATGTGATGTCCAGTTTGGTATGCTCTTATACACTACAGTGAGATTCAATATCAGTCTAATCTGAGAAAAAGAGTGAAGAAGTTGAAGGGAGAGCGATGAAAAACGCCGTGGGTTTCCAGCCCAGCCACTAAGGACATTTAAGTGGTCAGATGTCAAACCATCACCATTTCCATAAGCAAGGAGCTGTCAGCTGATGGATGAGGATGTAACAGGCATCTGTACTTTGCAGGCAGAAGTAGGATGAAGGGTAGAAATATTACCACATTTGGTGACATTCTCACTTAAAGTCTCTGGGTTTTTAAATATTTTACTCTGGGAGGCACAGCCCACCGTAACCATTTCAGTTATTCAGCCTGGAAAACTGCTTCAGTCTCATTCTGCTGGGACCAATTAATTATGCTTCTTTGGGTGAAAACATCTGAGAAACAAAGATCTAACATCTGATTTACTTGCTTTGGGTAGAGCGACCTGCCCCCTTGTTGGCACTTGTGCTTCAGTTAAGAGCTCTCCATGAGAGCAAGAGGAGAGGAGTGCAGGCAGCACTGAAATAAGTGAAATCCTGCTGCTGGGCACCACAGAAACAAAGGTTTCACCGTATCATTTTGGTCCCATTAAAGTCAGCTTCCCCCCTCTCCGGCCCAGGGGACATTTCAATCACAGCATTAGTTGCATATTTCTAACCCACAAAAAAAATGCCTATTGAAAAAAAAAAAAAAAACACACTTCTATTAATGAATCTTCATTTACCTGCAAATTTTCTGTTCGGTACTTTCTCTGCCTTGTGTTTATCGCCGCAGCCACAAAGGCTTGTGGTGCGAGTGGGATGCAGACCGACACGTCTATTCAGATAATACTTCTGAATCTATAAATACGACTTTGAAATATCCTCTTTGATAACATCAGGCCAGATTTCATAACTTATTTACCCTGAACAGCAGCTAACTCCACAAATAATCCTGACGACTGCCGAAGGATTACTTCCACAGTAAACTCGGGCAACTGACGGGTGGCA
This sequence comes from Nycticryphes semicollaris, assembly GCA_013400055.1. Classification (NCBI taxonomy): domain Eukaryota; kingdom Metazoa; phylum Chordata; class Aves; order Charadriiformes; family Rostratulidae; genus Nycticryphes; species Nycticryphes semicollaris. Next base: position 1,177,020 of record VXBJ01003100.1, read on the forward strand.
GAGTCAGGCCCAGGAGGTGTTTTAGGTTCAGTTCCACGGTACAATTTATCCGGTTCACCGGAGGCTTTTCACAGCATCTTGGGTGATTTTCATACCTGTAGTGAGGGCACTTCAGGATGAACCATCCTGATAAAGGCTTTCAGGACTGAGAGAAAAACCCTGATTGAGTCCCCCACTGCCCCATTTCATGGAATCACAGGATGGTTTGGGTTGGAAGGGACCTCTAAAGGCCACCTAGTCCAACCCCCTGCTGTGAGCAGGGACATCTTAGACTAGACCAGGTTGCTCAAAGTCCCATCCAACCTGGGCTTGAATGCTTCCAGGGATGGAGCATCTACCACCTCTCTGGGCAACCTGGGCCAGGGTATCACCGCCCTCAGCATAAAAATTTTCTTCCTCTGCTTGAGCCTCACTAGTTTGATGCTCACCCAAACCAGCCCAAGATCCTTTCACAAGGGAGATGGAGAAATACAAGGTCTGTCTTACCATACACCTCTGAGAATAGCTTAAAACCACCATGGGGCGAGTGACTGCTCTTGCAGCTGATACTCGTGCTGATGGGTTAATTAAAAAGAAAAATTAGCATTGAAATGCGCAGTAACCCACATTTCTATACTCAGGAGCTCTGCAATTCGCAGTGTTCTCTTTGATTTCATTGACAGCGTGCTCCACTCCTGCCCCAAATAACAACTCCTCTCCATTTGTTGGTCGTGGAGGACTCTGGCCTGGCAGGAGTTCCAGGTCAGGTGCAGTAAGGAAAGGACTAATCCTTGCTGTGAAAACCACCACTTCTACTCTTAAACTCATCTCATGGACACGTGAACCACTCTGGGGAGCAGCTGGAACGTGCACAGACACACATGCACACACGAGCCTCAGCGGGGACCATGCTCTACAATGCAAAACTCCTCTAGGAGAAGAATGTCACTGCTTTCTGTAATGTCACTGCCTTCTGTAATTACATTTCTCCTCTTCTTTGATGTTGCTTTTCTTGTAAAAAGAGGAGAGGGTGGAGTTTTATTTCTGTTGTTTGTGCTTGAGAAAGACTCATTAAAATGTGCTTTGGGATGTAGAAGTTTGGGGTTTGGTGTTTTTTTTTTCAAGTATTTTTCATTATTTTACAGATTAATTGACTTGAAGGATTCTCAAGGGACCAACACACATGTACATTTTATGCTATACCATTTGTTTTTCAACAATAAGCAAGATTTCAAACAAAACAGAGCAGTTTATACTATGCTGAGACATGTTAATAGATGCAGCAGGCGAAGGTTGGATCCCAAGTCAACCAGAAATCTTCTCCAACCCGGAGCCGGCACCAATTACTCTTGCAGGCACCAGGGCACAATTAAATTCTTTGATCAGAAAACCATCCTGGGACTCAGGTCTCCCCTCTGAAACACCAAGCCGTAGGGAAGAGGGGAGTTCAATCACAAGGTTTCCCTGAGCACAAACCCAGCTCAGGTATGGCCAGTGCCCACGACCTGCCTGTGCTGGAGATAAGGAGAAAACCTCCGGTATTTGCAAGCAGGAAGGTGGCAAGAAGAGGGACTGTTTAGCACCTGATAGACTGGAGCAGCAGCTGTACACAGAGATCACCTCCTTTAGTCTGTGTTTGTTTCTACCAGCTGAGAAGGCCTTTCAGGATGATTTGTATAAATACGCATTCCAATAAAGACACAACTGACCTGTAGCTCTTAAGAGAGCTGTCCCTGGACAGTCCCCCAGTCATTGCCAACTGCCCAGGCAAAAGGGAATGCTGATGCTCAGCCCTCCCTAAGTCACAGAATCACAGAATGGTTCAGGTTGGAAGGGACCTCGAAGATCATCCGGTTCCAGCCTCAGGGACACATCCCATTGGAGCAGGTTGCTCAAAGTCACAACCATCCCTGGGAGGAGGGAGTCTGGAGAGTGGAAGGAGGGTGCTCGCAGGCTGATTTGCAAGTATTCACATGTAGGTTTAACGGCTCTTTTATCTTTTCCTCCTTTCTGATGTTATTTCAATGTTGATTTGCATAGTCAATATAAAACTCTTTACATATAAACTGCCTGCAAGGATGACACCATGAATCCTCAGCTCTATTCACAAAATTTATTATTTGTTTCAATTTAAGAGAGATCATTGCCGGATTACACAGTTGCTGATGAGGATTTATATTACATTTACAGCAGGCAAAATACGTGGCCTAATTTTTTTAAGTCATCTACACAAACGTGAAAGAGGGAGCAAAAAATAAAATCAGTGCATATACACTCATGAATGCTGGCAGATCATGTTCTGCGACTTATCTTTCCCTCAGACAATATTGCAAATTAGTCAGCATCTGTAGAACATCAGTAGCATGTGCTTGATCATAAGAAAGAATTAAAGGATATTATCGAGACAGTCCTTAATCTTCTGTGGCTGTGAAACCAAGTGCTCCTATACGTTTGTTTAAACGCGATGCAAAAGGCATCCATCCAGTAGTTGTGTTTCTGGGACATTGTATCAGACATCAGAAATCCATGCCCCCTATGCATTAAACACGAGTATTAACTTCCAGAAACGGATTCACCCGCACAGAAATGTCAGGTTTCGTGAAATACGGGTCTGCAAAGATTAAGGGAAGAAGAAACAGAATTTCAGGAGATATTACACTTATCTAGGCTGACCTGTTGAGCAGCATAAAGCTTGTAATGCAGCAGATTTCTCCCAATAAGTCTTTTGACATAAATCTCATGAGATATGGAAAAGAAAAAAAACAGGGATGCATCACAAAACTGGCTGAACTCTGGTTTCCCACGTGATTCGGGAAAGAAGATAACTTAGCTGTGACGCTCTGTATCACCCAGAGAAGAAGTTCATAAAAGTTATGGCTTCTCTGGAAAGAAAGGATGCTTGAGTGTGAAATGGTCCAAATACAAGCTGAGTGGTAAGTCCTGCCTTGGCAAAAAATAAAGCAGAATTGTTTCCCAGGACAACAGCAGGAGAAATGCTACATCTATATCGCCCACCGTGAGCAGACGTGTTCCTCGGAGTGATGGTGTGATGGCACCAGGAGTCTCCTGCCAACACCCAGACCCCTACCTTCCACAGCAGGAACAGGCAACTTCCATCCATCTCCAAAAGCCCCAAAGGGAGAGCCAATAAGGTTATTTAAATTCCTGTGCAAAGCAGAAAAAAATGCTAACGCACATCAAAGGTCATCAAAGCAGAAGAGTGATCTGTTCACAAACCTCCCACCTCTAGTTTGGATCTACCCGAGCCTGAAACGGTGTCCTCTTGGGATCAAGGATTCATTTTATTGTCCTGAATTATCACCTCCAGAAGATAAGAGGGACTGCAAGGACTGATCAATGGATTAAACAATCATTACACGATTGGCAAAGATGAAAGAAGCTTCCTCACTTCAAACTTGCTCAAACCATTATGAACAACTGCCTCTCATTAAAGGTCTTAGATAAGTGAAGCACATGCAAATGTGTCCTCCTTTCATTCAGCTCATTTGCCTTAATATTTTCCACTGTGTTTTCTTTCCTGGTTACCTGTAGTTAATAAAAGGGTGTTATAATTTGCACACAGCGCACAGGGGGGGCTGAATCGTCACCCAAGAGAACGGGTGTTTATCAGAAAAAGTGCAACTCTGCGATTCAAACAGCCAGGGCTCCTGCTGTCTGTGTTTTGTCCCTGGAACGGAGGAGCAGAGTGTGAATCAAAGCCCAGAGGAGGAGCCTGACATTTACTGGTTTCAGTAGCATCTGCAGCAGACCCTTCATCCCGATACAGAGACACTGGCTTCAGTCAAGTATAAACGCAACCCTAGACTTCAGTCATCAGCTCTTTACCCCTTCCTGCCTGGTTTAAAGATTGCTTGGATCAGAGGCAGTGATGCAGATCCAAAGAGAGGAACATCTGACCTCGTTTTTACTCTGAGACACATCTGCCACAGGCAGCTGAGGTGGGTTGGCCCTGGCTGGACACCAGGAGTCCACCAAGCTGTTCTGTTACTGCTCTCCTCAACAAGATTGGGGTAGGGGGTAAGAAAATAAGATGGAATAATCCTAAAAAAATTCCTGTGGGTCAAGATGAAGGCTGTTTAATGAAGAAAAACCAAAGGCTGCATACAAATACAAAGGAAAACAGAAGACTTATTCTCTACTTCCCAACAGGTGATGTCCAGCTGCTTCCTGGGAAGTGGGGCTTCAGTGCAGGTAGTGGTTGCTCCAGAAGGCAAACATTTGAATAACAAATGTGTCCCGTCCCCCCGACTCTCCTCACTCTCAGCTCTTACTGCTGAGCAGACACCATCTGGTATCCCTTTAGTCAAGTAGGGTCCACTGTGCTAGCTGTGTCCCCTCCCAAAATCTTGCCAACTCCTAGCCTGCTGGTGAGGGGAGATGACGGAGACACAGCCCCAGTGCTGTGGAGCACCTCTCAGCTGGAACCAAAGCACTGAGGTGTTACCCACACCCTTCCAGCTACCAGTACAAAACACAGCACTGGGGATGAAATCACCTCCACCTCAGCCAGACCCAACACAGCAGCTTTATACAACTGTAGAATGGTTGGGGTTGGAAGGATCATCCAGTGCCACCCACCACCTCCCACCAAACCAGGTTGCCCAAAGCCTCATCAAACCCAGCCTTGGACACCTGCAGGGATGGGGGATTCTTTGCTGTGGAAGAACAGCAAGCTGCTAATGCAAAATAAAGACCATAATACTCCATCAGGCAGAGTAGAACTCAGGCCAAGGAGGTCCAATCCCTTTCTTTCCACAGCTGGGTTTGAAGTCTGAATCCACATCCCAGTCACTGCCTGTCACTGAAGTCTGATGAACGTTACAGCCACATCTTCCAACTAACGTGTGGCACCGCATTATTAATGCATTAAAAATAAAGCCTGTGCAGGTTTCTTTTTAATACATGTATATATTTGTTGTTGGTTTTAATCACTGAGTAACATTTGTCTTAGAAGTGACTTTTAATTGGATGTAACCAAGGAAAGGCAAAAATCTCCCTTGCAGGGCATGAACAGCATCCATACCTCTTAGGTAGACACCCGGTTTACTCACAGGCACAGATTTGTTTATGTGGACTGGACAAGGGTTTACAATCAATTCACACTGACACAGGGTTATTCAAAGATGAGTCAGAAAGAAAAATAGCGCCCAATAGATTAAATCAGCCATTGGGTGCCCCGGGCTGTTCAGAAAGCATTGACACAACTGTCTGAGAAGGCTGCCAATGCAGCAGATGCTCCTAACACTTCCAGAGCATCACATCTGGGTGGGGTGCTCAGTCCATAAACACCAAGCAAAGGAAGAAAGCAGAGTGCTTGAAGTGATGGGGAAGCCACGCTCGCCCAGGAGCCCTCTAACCCCGGGGCACGGCCCTTTGGTAACCGACAGGCAGGGCAACGAGACACCGATCAAATCCATCTTCTCCCAGCAAATAACGATACAACTTGGGTGCAAACCCTGTGCTTTGCCACTAAGCACCAACATCATCTAAGTTATGAAAATGCATTACATCTGACACCATTTCCTCTTGAAAAATAGCTGTGCTTGAACTGAATTGCTGACTTCGAACTTGCTCTACGAGTATCATCTTCTCCTCTACAGGTGTATGCAGATAATAGTAAAAACTAATAATTTTCCCGATTCAAAGTACATCCTTTCACCACCAGATTTCAAAGCACCTGGGATGGGGTGGGGAAGCGAGTCACCATGTTTCCCATTTCACACTAAAAGAGCCTAAAGAATAAATAAAGGAGGAATTGTCTGCGGTATCTCACCTCCCCAGTGACAACATCTGACAGGAGAAGAATGGACAGTGGCAATGAGTTTTTCAAGGCTATGAATAAGACCTCCTGGGTAGACAACAGTCATATAGAGACTGCCTACAGGAGACAGTACCGCTGCTGTGCATCCTGATGCTCCCCGGGATGTGCACCCAGCAGCACTTTTCCGCTGCCAGCACTGGGACTTCAGCCCTTAGCACAAGTTGCAAAGTCCAACAACCTGGGATCTGTGCCCAGCCTTGCTTCAGGGAAAGCATCATTCCTGATTTGTGTATCTAAAAACAGATTAAATACTGCTTAGTCATTTTCAAAAGCAATTGGAGAAATGACCCAGAAATTAGTTGGAAAACGTTACATGTATTCCTCATTGTTTCTACTGGTACACATGGGTGAAACAGTCACCAGTAAAGAAAGACTAATGTCTCCCTGCTTTGTTCTCCATCACCTCTTAATGTCTCTTTCATATTTTAAGGCATTAGCACTGTTTTGCACAGCTTAAAACACACACACACCAGCAATTCTGCTGTGATATGAAGTCAGTAAAATCATCTAGGACTTGCCCACGTGGCAACAACTCAAACACTAATTCTGTCCATTCAGAAACGAAATCACTTTGATTCAGCCTTTCATCCAAACACATACTCAGAACCAGGCTGAATCCAGTTCCAGTGTGAATTAAACGACACCAAACTGCAGTCAGTTTTGCAGGAGACTTCCACACACAACTTTAATAATCAGACAGAATTAATTGATTCCTTTTAGCTGCATGTGCCCTTAGTCTGAGCCCATCCTCACTGGAAGGGGCCACCACCGTGCCCAAGGGGAGGCGTGCCTGAGAACATGCAACAGCCTAAGTTTAGGTAAGAACATTCCATCAAATAAAGGTTACATTAAGAAAAACATCTTGTAAACAGTCATAATCATCCTGGCCAAGACACCAAGTTTACACTAGAAAAACCCTATGGAATATCCAACTCATTTCATTTTAACATTTCTTCACTCGGTTATTTTTCCAGACAGAAAGACCCAGTAGGAGCATACTTAATCTGAACAGCATCTTGTGATGATTTATGATAATTGATATTTAATGGGGTAATTTTAGACTGGTGCAGTTAGCTTAGAAACCTGAGAGATTTGCAAAATCTTGCAGTGAAGGTTCTCTGGATACGGAGAAAAGTGTCTTCTTGTGAAGTCAGAAAAGCCTGATGACTTTAGAAAACATTTAGCCACAGTCGTCTTCAAAGTGGATAAACAAAATCCTTAAGAGGCAACACTTTAGTAATCTTCCCTTATTGCAATAGGCTGATGGGGAGAAAGGGTGGGGGGAAAAATGAAAAAAAATGAAGTGGCAGAAGTACAGCTGTGGGATCTGGAAAACCAGTGTGGGCACCAGGGCTGGAGAGGACACAAGGAAGGGAGTGAGCACAGAAAACGGGGGAAGGACAAGAAACTGAGGTTTTCCAAGGGGGCGAGCTCATACACACATCCCAGCACAGAAACCATAAGACTGAGTAAGTCTCACCATCACAGAGACCCAAGAGGTCGGTCAATGAGACTGGGAACATTGAAATTAGATTTTTGACTGGTTTTTTTTCCCCTCCCTGGAAAGAAGAGAAATCAGTGAATGAGGTGCTACAGGCACCCAAGCCTGGGAGGTTTCACAAAATATCACCTCCTGAGGCATAGGTTCTGTGCTGCATGGCACTGGGCGAGACCCTCTCACTGCTGCCTTTCTTCTAAGAAGTCCACCCCAGATTTGCGTGTAAGATTTTGTCCTACCATTATCTGTAAGTGATGACGTTGCTGATCTATTTCCTTCACTTAATATATCCCTTTCATTGGAACTCTTTATTCCTGTATTCAGCTGCTTGTTTCTCAAACCCCAGCATCCCAGACAGAAACACATCATTCAAAAAGCATCACTAACCCTTCCTCCAAAGCTCAGTTCCACAGTGATATCCTCACACTCACTGCGACTGTGTTTTTCCAGTAGTTGTTTCCCTGCTTTCTTCAAGATTACAGTTTTAACTTTACAATAAAAAGCCAGTCACACCAGCTGAGTCCTCAGGGATTTTGTTGTTTCAGTGGGGACAGATCAATCCAAGTCTTTTGGGTCATTCTCCTTCTCTTTGCTCCCATCTAGAGCAGGGAGACTGAGTGTTTCTTTTCATCTCTCATATGTCCTCAGGTGAGCAGAGCCATGCCAGCACATGGTTGGGGACACCCCAAATGCCCACAAAGCATCCAGGCTGGCCCTGTCCCCATCTCCAAACATATTCCCTCTTCCCCACTGACTGGTGACAGCATGCTCCTCCCTAGGCAGGCATGCACATATGTAAGCAAGGTGGTACACAGCTCACTTAACTTGCCTTTGTTTCCCTGATTCTTCCAAATTTATCTCTAAACCCAGCCAAGTGTTGCCAAGCAGCCATCTCCTTCCCCATCATCTCCCCTGGGGACACCCAGTAGGACCCACAGGCCACCCTGCCAGCCCCCCATGGCAGCAGGGGACCTTCCCAGCTCCCTGCCTTCCCCTCAAGGGGCACAAACTCCCCATCACACACTGAAAGAAATAACAAACACCGCAGCTGCAAGTCCACACCCAACTGCACTGCACATTGTCTCAGGTTTTTAAGCATCCCCTGTTACCGCGATAATTATTTCTCTTTCACACTGTTTTAAAATACAGCTTAGAGTTCGATAACCACATCTCTCAGAGCCAACTAAAAGCCAGCTTGAGGTGTATTTTTCTGCTGTGCAGGTCTATAACGGCTCCGGGTCTGGAACAGCCTCCAGAAGGGTTGGCTCCTTTCTTCAGGAAAGAGGAGTTCCCTGCAGTCTTTTGCTCCCTTTTTTCCCCCCTCCTGCATGGGAAAATCGCCTTCATCTTTTGTACTGCATAATGACATCCTTTCCCTTCTCACCAGCCTCTAACAAGGATGGTTATTTAAAACACTTTTAAGTATATTCCTTTGATTTGTACATTAGTATTCAGTAGGCAGGAAAAAAAATAGGACAAAAATAGGATTTGCTCTAATGCGGTCTCATCTTCTTGTTTATTTCTTATTATTTCCACCCTGTGTAACTATGTAGGTCAAACAGATCAAATTAATTTCAGTGCATCTGTCCTAACACCAGTAACATGTAGGTTAAATGGCATTGATGCTGGGCTCTCTGAACAGGAACACAGTGGCGTTAGCTCCCTGAACTGGAATAAGTTCAGCCCATTTATCAGACTTCAAGTTGTACAGACAACATTTCATAACCTACTTATAACTGCATACCTGATCTCTTCAGAATTTGCTCGATGCTCCTAATTCCCAGCCTCTGGCACCCACAGACAACAAAGACTCCAACAGCAGGGAGCAAAAACCAGTTGGCACAGACAAGGAGGTGACAACACACACTGGCTTGGCACCACTGTGGCTGCAGCTATTACAGACCAGCCTGGGAATCTGTCCTTTCTGGGTGAAGCCCATTTGCAACAACAGGTAGGTAATTTACTGCTGAAGGGCTTTCTTAGGCCATCTAGCCCAAAATTTGGCTAGTAGAAATGCACAGGAGCCAGGGCACCCCATAGTCACCTGCCATCTTCAAGAGTGCCAATTCAGTACAAACCAAACTCATGTTGGCTGGCACAGGCAATCCCAAGCCCATTCCCTGCTTTCATTAAAAAAAACAAACCCAAAATCAACCAAGAGTTTTCAGGGAAACAATAACCTGGTACCATTTCTTAAGCAAACGTAACTGGTTTTCAACAGAATTTGAATCAAATTCACTTTAAAAGTAGAAATTCTCTCAAACAAGGATGCAAGTCCCCTCCTTCCCTTGCTGCCCCTTGGATGTGCTTGTGCAAGAAAAAAGCCATCCATCTTATTTCCAACCATACAAGCACCCAGAAGCTCAGGAAGGATAAAAGCCCTGTCCTCACCCAGCAGAGCTTCTGGGGCCCAGCACTTTCTCCAGGGGGCCATGAGGAGCAGCTCAGCCCCAGAGCCACCTCCCAAGAGGTACCACCACCAGCCCAGCTGTGGCCAAAGGACAACAGCATCCCAGATGTTCCTTCTCCAGGATCACCTCCCTTCAGTGTGAATGCATTCAGAAAGATATCTCATCTGCCCAGAACAGCACCCACCAGACAGATCCTTATTCATCAGGGAGAACCGTGGACCCAGCTGTCAGACCTGTTTACCTCTTCCCTCTGAATAGGCTGGAAATTCATTACATGTCTCAAACAATTCATTTCTATTTTTTCCCTCAATGAGCACAGATTTATCTGAATTATTGCATCATTTGCCAAAAACAAAGATATTATTATGAAACGCAGTTTTGAAGGAGAAAGGCTTTCTGTAGATGAGTGAGAAATTCACAACCTGATACAGCTCCAAATTCAATGGCCTCTTTGTAGGGAAAAACTCAATGCATCATTTTTGATCAATTGTACTCTCAAGGCATTTTCTTATTTATGGGTGACTGAGAAGACACTTGAGCTAGCAAAATAATTCATGTTTGTTTGCACAGACAAAACCAAATTTAATAACGCAGCCTTTCTTAAAAATAAATAAAGTCATGCATTACAAAAACTGCATTTAAAGTCATTCTTTGTAGAAAATTCACAGCATGAACTCCAAAGCACTCCTTTCCTCCTTCTCACATGAAACCCTTCCCTCAGGTGCCCATGATGCACTTCCTACTCTGCTAAAAGAGCCAGAACCCATATTTCTGTTGCAAATCAGGAGATTTCTCTTGCCAACTCAAACTCATCAATGCCAGAAATCCCATCCAGCTCCCAAGGCGCAGCACAAGGTCCCAGCAAAGGTGCACGTTGCTAGGAGAGAGAAAAGTTTCTTCTGCCCAAGATGCTGCTTAACATAAGGATTTGCAGGGTCTTACAGGACAAAAAATGACAAGAATTACTGGGGAGAAATTCGGGTCTCAGATACTTCACGGAAAGAGAGGAATTTTCTCCAGGAATTTTCAGCCTTTTGTTTTAAGAGCACTGGAAGCACTCCTGGGGAGGAGAGCTAAAGGGCCTTTTCCACTGAGATCACCTTCTGATATTCCTTTCCAAGAACATACCCTACAGTGCAGCACATCACAGAATCCAAACATCCATCTTACAACAACAGCAATTACCCCAAGTCACTTTGGATTATCACTCACCTGATGAAAACACGCTCTTTCCCCCAGTGCTGCTCCTCACGTCTCTTCTGCTGATCCTCTCCTGCCTCTCTCCTTCCCCAAGGCCACCTCCTCTCCCATTTATCATCTCCCTCCTGATTGATCCCATCTGTGTCACCGTCTCCTTAATTCATCTCCATTTCCCACCTGCTTTAGCTCAGCTCCCTCCTTGCACACGCTGTATTGCTACTCTGTGGTATTACTTGTTTTCCTTCCCTTTTTTCTTTTCTAAAGGGAATAGCCGTAGTGATATTTTGATCCTTTCATTTTTATACCCAATTATATCAGTAAACAGCAACAGGTGCTTGAGATCTACCCTTCTCACCCACCATTAATCTTTATTACCTGGCTTACTATCAACACACCCACTTGACAATAAGAAATCTCCAGGTGCCAGGAAAACCAACCAGTTGTCCCAACCCATGATTCCTCCAAAGGGAAGACTTTGCCCTTAGAGATGCTACAAGCAGCGTGAGGGATGCCAAGGAAAACAGGGTTTGAATCTCAAGCCCTAGAAGTGAAGGGGATGGAAGAGAAATTGCGTCCCATTGGAGAAAGCTCCTTTTTTGCCCATGGGCCAGGTGGGGAGGGATGATTTGGTGGCCGTGGCTCTCAAGGGGACTTACATTCTGGAAGTTCACTGCACAGCCCTCAGATTGTCTCAGACATCAGAGGCAATTCTCTTAATCTGTTATGCCTCTCAGTTTTCCATCTGCAAGAGGGAGATAATACATCTTTCCTCCAAGCCCTTTGGGGTTTTTTCTGCTTAGACAGTAAATTCCTTGGAGTGGGGACTGTCTCATTGTGTCTTCAAACAAAGCCTTGAAGAATGGGTTTGGTTGGGGTCTTTCAAGTCGATGAGAACCCCCCCCACACACATGCTCCAAGCAACCCCACCCACGGAAAAATAAACAACCTGGCACCCAACCAGGATTCTGCCTGTTCTTCTCCAGAGTAAACAGCATTGAGATGCTTCTATTTACCTTCCCTGCGGCCTCAGAAATTGCTTTGCGAATTATTTTTGTGCTTTCTTATGACTTTAAATAAAAACCAAATAATAACAATGCTGAAATCACATATAATCATATATGTATATATTTTTTTGTATTTCGTGTGTGTCCTGAATTTAATTTTACCCCAAAATGCTCCCTGGGGATTTCTGTAGTTATTTTAATGGTCCTAATTTTAAATCCATTTAAATGTGTTTATGCACCTTTAGACCAAGCCCATTCAGGCATTTATACCACAGTAATGAATTGTTCGACAGCAATGTACACACAGAAAGAAATCCTTCCCTTTTGCAGAGTGCATATTAGCACTGATTTATAAATTCAATAGTTAAGTTCATTGGCATGCACAGAGTCAAGGGGCCTTTGTTAAACTGGGACAGTTGACGATAACTATTTGCAAAGAAGCACATTGAGGAACTATTTCCTATTTTAATGTCAGGAAATTAGAAATATTATAATGAATTTCAGTTTTTCACGTCTTTCATCAAAGCCTTTCAAAAAGGTCAGTTTCTAAACTTGCTATTTTAAAATGCCTACTGCAATTTGCCTTCCTGTGGTAATTACAAGGCAAGTTCCCAAGGCGTAACACCACAACAGTCCTGGGGGACTCTTCTGATTCCTGATTGTCAACAAATTTCAGCATCCGAAGGAAAAAAATGATGCATTTCACAGGCTTAATAAGGATGATGGTCACAGTAAGCATTATATAAAGTATTTACATTTCATGCTTTCTCTGAACTGGGAGCTCCCTGAAGTCTGGGGTGTCCTGAATATGCTGAAATGAATACATTTGCAAACTATTCCTCTACTTTTTTTTTTTTTCTGTAGACAAAACTATTTCAAAACTATTTGCTGAAATTGACCCACATTTCACACAGGTTACACTTCGCTGCCTCTGCTTTTCTTCCTGTAGTGACTCCCAGCTGCAAGAGCTCACTCAGATCCAAGCTTTAATCTCTTTATTGCTTATTCAGATTCCATCCCAGCCCCAAGAAATCGGGAGCTGTTGCCGTCCCAGGGATGTTTGATGGCAGTGAATAATACTGAGCTCATGCAGAATAATAATTAGCATCCCATCTCCAGTACAGTGATTTTTTTTTCAGCCTCATGGTACTCCAGCTGAGCTGCTGGTGCAGAGGACACTTCCATAGAGGTGATGCTGGAGCCACCACCAGTGACCTGCAGCTGAGGGTGCTCCAGCAGCCACACTGCCTGTATTAAGCAAATAAAGCCAGAGGAAAGTGGTCCATGGTTATTTGGCACCAATCTCCTGCAGTTTAGGAGGATGAGCAGTGCCAGAAACACCTCAGTCTGCCCCTGGGTAAGGATCATGAAGAGGGTGATAGGTTCCACGTGATCCTCTGGTGGAGCATCTTGCTCCCCACGCAAAGGGATGTGTTTTCTACTTACTACAAAGAGGATCCACCTCCGGGTGCTTTTGAAGCACCTCTTTCCATGCCACTACAAAAGACTGCATCCCTGCTAGTGTCCTGCAGCAACCACTGAGAGGTTTTCTTCTGATTACCAAGAAGAAATATCAAGAAGAATTACCAGGAAGTCCCTGAAAAATCACTACCAGGTACTCCATCTACATTTAAAAATTGGATTCAATCCTCCCTTATTACAGCTGCAAAAGCCCTTGCTATCTAATTCAGATAAAGTAACAAAGCTGCACTTCCAACGGTTATAACTAAATGCAGTTAACCTTAAAAAGTCACTTTTACAAACAGAGCAGATTTTCCTGGATTTAAATCTTAGTTCTTGTACAAAGACTTAAGAACAGGTTCCTCCCCATTATTCAATTTAACAATAATAATAAAAACCTCCATGACAACTATAACAAAAAGGCTCTGATAAAGCCTGGAACCTTTTTGATAATGAAACATACAATTTCCCTGTTTGAAGCATAATTCCCCAGAGAACATTTTAAAAAAGATATAGAAGAACTGTCGTTTTAAAACCGTTAATGTAAAGGACTGCGGATGAGAACAGCCCGTGTGAAAAATAGACCTTCAGAAAAGCTCGTGAAAAAATAGTGGGTGGGAGAGACTAGACAACTTAAGTGCGGTGTCTCATTAGGACAATTACAGGAGTCAATAAAAACTGGCAAAATTGAGGAAGAATCACCAGGCTGCTCGGTTCAATTCCCATGTAATTCAGAGACAGGGAGGTCAGCTGCAGCCAGAAGTCATCTCACGGGGCTCCTGCAGTGCAGAGGACTTGGCCATGTTGGTAACTACATTTTTTCTCTTACCATCTAAGTGTTCCTTTTGTTGGATCGTGACAGCTACTCACCATCCCTTTTTCAAACAAGTCTATAATCACCTATCTATAATGTACTCTGAACAACATTAATTAAGAGCAGATAAACCGTCACACAAGAAACACTAACACGCATTAATTAAGGTTAGTCCCACTCTTACTCAGTTCAAGTCTTAATCTTCCAAGTTTTCTCATCAATACCTTATCATCATAATGCCAGAGAGGAATTAACGCACTGAGAGGATGTCAACTCCTTGAAGAGGATCAAGCACTCGGGATGCCAAAATAGCCAGCTGAAGCGCTGGATTTCGTGCACTGGATACGGGAGAGAGTCGAAAAGTACACAAGCACCAAGGCAATAGGTCCACAAGGCTCCCCAGCTGAGGTCACTGGTGGGACTCCAGCACACGTGGGTTATCTTTACGTGCTCTCCTTCATACACCACACCAGTACAATTTTCTACCGTGTAAGATTTTAATCAGATTTCAACACCTTTTTGAACTAGTGAGTATTTTTAAGTTGAAGAGCACGAGACCTCTTTATTTTTAAGATGTCTACTTTCACTTGCCAAAGTGACAAAATCTACTGAGTGAAAATTTAGAAATTGCCTATAAAAACATATATGTTTTTTTTCAAGTTTAGACTCTTTCCTGTACTGGGAAAGGTCTTGAGAAATACCCTGCACATCTTATGGCTTCTTTAGACCTTTGTAATTTTACTGCTGCAACTGTATTTGCATGACTTTCTAATAATCCCAGTTTCTGTAGCCACGAGTTACTGTGAGAATCTGCACTTCCATCAAAATAATTGTCTTGAAACTTCACAATGTTTTTGAGTTTTGAGGCTTTTGGGCAGGCTTATGTTTGCAGGATTCTAAAAAAATCTGGAGTTTTAAGTGGGTTTTTTTTCTGACTGGGCAGGGGCTTTTTTAGAAAAAAATGCCAGTCCCCAAAACCTGGCGGGTGATCATATCTTAAATAAAGCATATGATCACATTTCTCCTTTTATCTAGACAGCTCTATTTGCTGCTTTTCTGGGCACAGTGCTCCTGTGTCACCAGGACCTCCTGGATGTTGATGGTTCAATACATTTACCAGCAAAACTGCAACTGCTGCTCCCCAGAATAATGTTCCTGACAACAAGGTGTGAATTTACAAACTCATTTGGAGATACATAATGATAAAGTGCCAAATGGGAGGGGGAAGGAGGGAGGAATCAACTAATTAACCCAAGAAGTTAATTTTAACACCCCCCAAAAAAAAAATAAATAATGCCAGAACATGTCAGCCTCCTGTTTGGAGCAATACCCAAAATCTCCATGGGCTGCATTTTCACAGTGTAGATTTTAGCACTTGGCAGCTCAAACTGGCATCAATGAGCTGGTCCAAACGGAGCTCCAGCAACAACCACCTGCATTTCTAAAGCTCCAAAGCAAGGTTTTACTTCTGACACTTCAGGGATAAGGTTTCTTTCACAGGAGTTAAAGACATCATTGATTCCCTTTGTACTGCCAAGAACAAGGCGCTAATCCTCCTGCAGGCTGGGGTTAAGACTCACTACTCCACCTCCATCCATCCCGCCTCTGGCTCATGCCCAAAGCTACCTTAGGCACAAATATGAGCCAATGCAGAAACCAGGTTTCTCCATAACTCCTTCCATCTACCATTAAATCAAGGCTGTTGGCAATACTAGCACGTCCAGCCAACCCAAACCAAGAGGGAATAATAAATTGCCAAAATAACATGCATTGTTCTCCTGATCAACTGGGACTCTCACCCAGGGGAAATGGTCCAGCTCTCCAACATGTTGAAAATTCAGCAATCCTGGCAGTCAGGGATTAATCCCTGTTAAAAGAGAATAGGATTTTCTTTTGCATGAGAAGACGCTTCACTATTGGCAGCGTTTCTGTCTTTTCACAGCTGTGAAAGAAAATGTTAAGTTGGTTATTTATGGGTAGATTTTACCTTCACCTCTGAAAGACAACGAGGAAAGTCCTAAGGTAAAGGCCACCTCTGCAATTTTGCTGACAAATTCACTCCAGCCAAAAACCCCAGCTTTTTATGCAGTGTCATTACAATAATTTGTGTATTTTTAGTATAACACTGGCAGTTACAAGCGCCAGTTGAAGTCACAACCTTGCTGGACAGCTTTCCAGATGCATGTGCTTCGGATGGTCCTCATGGTGAAGGATTTATACACTACACACAAATCCTGCCAAATTATGCCCTGAATTCTATGACAGGGTATATTCTGTAGGTCAATAAAACCCCAATCAATGTCTTTCAAATATTTTTCTCACATCTGTGATGCCTGATACTAAGATGAGCAGTATGCCTTTTTAAGAGAAGGTGAAGTGCTCGGTGGGTCTTCCATCTGCTGATGGATTCAGGTTTAATAGTATGCATTATGATCTTCAGGGTCCCTTCCAACCCAAACCACTCTATGGTTCTATACTACTCTTTGCCAGCTGTTAAGGAAAACATAGTCTAATTGTCCACTTTTCACTTAATTTATGGGAGCACTGGGAGAGAGGTGAGGAAGGAAAAAATGACCTAGAGAGCAAACATCCTTTTTTTTTTTCCCTTCTTTTTTCTTTTTTGCCATTTTGACAATAAACTTGAGAAGTTTGAGAGGCTCCAGAGAGCCCCTACCCACCTGAGCACAGGGAAAAGCCAAAGCAAAATAAAGCAAGTCCTAGGAGCAGCTGCATTTTTCTGGTTGATTCCCCTGTCCCATCCAACCCAGCCACCAGCAGCCCCTCGCAGCAGCCAGAGAAGGTAAAGTTCAAGTCCGAGGGAGTTCTTTGTCCAAATTAGGAATAAAAATAAATTGGATAAGGGGAGACAGTAACTTTGCTCCCACCTGCAGCTTATGCACTCGCAGCTCTCCATCCCCAGCACAGCTCGAGGCCCATTAGGACCAATTCCCGTCTGTCTGAGTGCTATGTACCTTCAAGTCCATTTTCTCCCTGGTTTCTATTTTTAAAATTGCTGTAGCTCATAAGAGTATTTTGTTCTGTGCAGTGACAGGCTGTCATTTAGCCTGAATGTGCCCCTTCCTTGAGATAAGTATCCCAGGTAATTCACTAAGCAGACAGAGACTTTCCTTAAAAGCTTGCTATAAGGCATTGCTGTAGGTTTGCAATGGAGTCACTGGGTCTCGTATCATCCAGTGTCACCAAAGGAACACCACAGACCATAAGGGAGCATCCCCTGTACGTATCCCTGATGGGGATGCATCAACCACTGGTCAACCAAAATCCTCACGGATTTAACCACCCCGAAGCAAAGTAAGGAATTGACCCTGCAAACGTAGACCATGGGGAGAAGCATCTCACAAGGAGTATGGCTGCGGTGAGAAGGGTGACTGGGAACAAAGGGCCTGAGGAATTCACCGTTACTTTAATTTTCCCCATTGAAACGCTCTCCAAAACAAACCATCTTAAGTTTAATAGTAAAGGTCAATATACTGATTTGGTTTTCAGGTGTGAGTTGGGATAAAGGCAAATGGGAGGAACTGGAAACGTACTTCATTTCCACTCAGTGCTTTTGACAATCCCCACACTCTCCAAAGCCCTGGGTGCGTTTCCAGCCTTCCCCAGGTAACTCTGCAGCCTAACGAGGGCCCTAACCTGGGCTCAATCTCACCTCTCAGCAAACCTCAGCACCACTGAGAAACTTCCAGGGTACCAGGTATAATGCAAAGCACAGAGCTGAGAGGTGAAGCAGCACAAACCTCAGCGTGATTTTACTTCATTAAATAACTGGCATTTTCAATTTGTCTTCATGGAGCACATTAAATAAAACAAACCCAAAAACCTCAGTCAACAAATATGACAAAAAGATTCATGAACAGAACAAACAGTGCAATTGAGAAAGATCGTGTTTTCTCCTCGCTGTGTGTTTAAACTGTTCCTCATTATTTTTGTTGTTTCTAATGTGTGCCGTATTTATAATAATTTGAGTGATTAGATTTAGCATGCTTTACAAAAACAAGAGGAAAGACAAAAAAGAAGAGTTTGTTAGTTTTGCCAGCTCGATGACACTTTTATAACGGCACAAGAAAAAAACACCTTTATTTCATGAACCCAATAGCACCTTATCTAAAATTCACCCTGGAGATAAGGATCAACTGTCAGAGCAATTTTCCAGGCTGCTTAGGAGCGCAGCGAGGAACAGCGGAGGGAGGGAAGAGGGAGGCGCACACGCATTCATTGCTAAAGAATTCAATTCAGAAAAGTAAGGAAAGGAAAAACAAAGCCATATGTATAAATAAAGCATTGCATAGAGATGGATAATGTAAATTGCCACGGAGAAGTACCACAAATCAGCTGGTTCACCCCCCGGGACAGTTCATATTTGTGATAAACTCCTGCAACTTTATTCACCGTTAAAAGGCGGAATGTTAAACCTGTTAAACCTCGGGTACCTGGCCGTTGCCACAGCACTCACTCGCTGGCCACTGGGGCCAACGAGCCCCGTTGCCCATAAGAGGAGCCCCCCCAGCTGCCGTGCAATGGTCCTGCATTGGGCATCTCCACCAGGACTGGAAGAGTGTTGAGCCGGGACCAACCCCCGGGTTACGATAAACAGGGAAAGAGTCATTATGTACTTAAACATTAAGTGCAGGGCTATAGCAGAGCACAGATCCAGGCTCAGAAACAGATTTGGGCTTTATTTCACATAGGTGCCTTTAGCACAACCCTAGCTGTGTAACGCACATTTGAATTAGCAATTATGATTTCACCAACAGATGGATCTCAGAGAGAGAGCGGCAGAAGCTTGGCTTGTCTCAAGCAGGACATTTTATAGGAGAGGGATCAGCTTCACGCCTCAGAGCTTTTGTGCTCAGAGGTATTTATTTTCTCCTGAAATGTAAGAAGATTCTTCCTGAGAAAATCAGCACAGGGTTTGAAGGCTTTTTTTAATAACAATTTGATTCTCTAGCAAAGCACATTTATCACAGGTGGGGAAAAACTATATGTGTGATTTCTTTCATTTCTTCACAGATTTAATGCCCTTCACAGTTTAGAAGATCACAAAAAGAAAAAAAGAAAAAAAAACCTCCTAAAGCTGGAAAGCTGCCCTTCAAAGACTGGAGCCCCTCTGCTCTGCAGCCCTGCACCCCGTCCACCCCCTCCCACGGCCTTACGGCTCTCACCCTGGTACAGACTGATGTCTGCAGAAGTCCTGGGCATCCTCCACAAAGCTTGCAGAAGTCAAGTCATTTCTCCATTTCCACATACCCAGTTTAGTTAACAGAGTGACAACAGGCCAGGACTCCCTAAGGGCTGATGCCACCACGGTTGCTGCAGGCAGATGGAAAATGAATTTATTTTTGTGTGTGTGTCAACTTCCAGAATCCCGCACAGCGCGCAAATTGCTTTACCTCAGACAGACACTAACACTCTACTACACGACGTGTTTTCGAGCCCTGGGACAGGCGTGGAGCCCCCAGGTGCCACAGAGTTGCTGGGGAACCAAGACATCAAAGTAGCCTTTCCTAATTTTGAGAATCCTTCACTGTAGCAATGGCATACACACCTTAAAAAGATAATTTCCTTTACGTCGCTAATACTCTGAGATTTCCATTACCCCTGTCAGATAGAAAAACTACACAACCACAAAAAGTACTTAGTTAATTTTTATTGACAATATCATGCCTGTGCCTTCAAGTCCTACCACAAAATTACCTTCTGTAAAAATCACTAAAACATCTCTATTAGTGCTGGATATTATTTCAGTAAGAATAACAACTTCCAGCCAAATCTGAGCTGACAGTTTCCCTTTAACTTTTGATTTACTCCTGCAATTTTTTTTTATTAAATAGGATTTGGCCTTGATCCTACCTATTAGGACTCCATCCTGATGGGATCAGCATGGGAAGCAACGCTGGGCACTCAGCCTTGTCTCTCTAGCGGCAAAGCAGAATTAAAACTGGGGGCGATGCTGTCGAGGCTCTTATGAGCTGTCATTAAACAGGGGAATTTATTACCTATTTATTTATAGCCATCCATTAGGTTAACCTGTATCTTGCTTTTCCATATTCATCTCTGTTATGAGATGAATAGGAGAAATGATCACAGGCTAAGGGCACCTGATCACACCTGATGGCCCAAACTGGGGAAGGTACCCTTTCCAAAAGGAATAAATGTATAGAAAATAGAGCCCCAGCTGGTGTAAGCTGTCAGAACTCCACTTACACCCATCAGCAGGGAGCTTCACCCAGACCACACAGAACCACTTTGTTAAATTGAATAAACCCAGCTGTACACTCGACCAGCGTTAACCAGGAATGGGGAGGGGGGTGCCCTCTGGGAAGCCGTGGTCCCAAGGTATCCTCATATGAGGGCAGACAGAGTGGGAAAGGTCATCCCTGCAGGGAGGGATGGAAAATGCCAGAGAAACAGCTAGGGGAAGACACGATAAAGAAGGTAATATTAATAATACACCTGAAGGGCTTTTATCAACTCCATTTACAGGCAATAGGAAGGGCAAGAAGATGGGGAGGCAGCAGGGGTGGCTCTGGCTGCATCAGCAGAGATGCAAGTTCTGAGCTTCAAAGTTTTTCAGGAAGTGTTGGCCATCACCAGAATATGTGTTACAGCAGAAACGAGGTGGTTATGGACCTGAGTGTCAAAATTTAAATGCTGAAGGCTGGGGACTGAGGAATCAATGGAGAACGTAACACGGTGAATACTAAACTCCGCGTTGTCCTTGAGATACACAAGCTACAGGCCAATATGAGGGGTTTGATCAAGTTGCCTGTGATTTATTTATTTTTTAACATGGAAATTAAGTAGTGAGATACACAGGATACACTGTCACCACTCCAGATGAGCATTAGAGATCTACCACACACCTGTGGCCAGAGGGCTCATCCTGGAAAAATAAGCATGTTACATAGAGTCTTGTATTATTGTCACTAAGCATAAGGGGTCTCTGATATCCTGATCAGAAACAAAGAAGTTGGTTAAGCTTCTCAAGCTGTGTTTATCAAGCAGAGGGACCCAGAAAGCAGCAAATGCCTGGCTCTCCCAGGGCCCTATTCCCAGTGAAAAGGGAATTTCAGAATTGCAGTCCATCTAGTCCAGCTTTCTTTGCCAACAGCAGAACTTCAAAAACCTAACCTGTCTGTGTTTATCTCAGGATGCCTAAAAATATGTTTATGTCCAAAAAAAATACCCAAAAGGCAAGAAAAAAAGAAAAGCAGTATAGATTGTGATCTTGTTTTAAGGAGATCATTTGCAGTTGCTGGAAATAGAAACCTGCTGCAATTCTTAAGGCTCAAATCCTCTGTTCTCAGAGAGGAAAATTTCCTGCTGTCCTGTTATTTTTTTTCTTGGTATATTGAACACACCAGTAGCTGGAGACGAAAATCCTGCAAAGATGTAAATTCCTCCCGTGTCGCCAGGCGCTGGGATACATTCACAAAGCAATTGCACTCAGTTTGTACTCTGTGCAAAAATACCATGCATATAATTATGAGGCTGAATTTAATGACATTGAAACAAATCTCCATTCTGATGAATGCATAATTACTGTTATTAAAATCTTTATGAAATAATAAATTTATTAGAAAATCTTCTGCAAATGAGCCTGCAGAATGCGACTCTACACAGATTCTAAAATGGCAGCAGAGAAAACAAACTTACAAGGCTCCAAACCTGCGCATTCCCATCTGAGATATAGGCACAAAAGTCTCCTGAGATCCTGAACCCTCTGTCGTCCTCATCAAAGACACCCAACTGAGAGAATTGGGATTTTATTATTTTCTTCATATGGAAAATTTCCAGTTCTGTAAACAAAGTCTGTTGTGAAAGCAAACGCCTTATTGGGGATTTTCTTGCCTTTTGTATCACAGGTAGTCTGCACTGGAAATGCATCACGGACATGAACTGAAAATAGCAACTAATATCCATCCAGAGCATTGGAAATTCAGGCCAACATCTTGAGCCTGAATCACAGAGAGATGGAGTTCCTCAAGTCCCAGCTGTGTGAATATTAATCTTGTGGATAAATATCTCCCACTAAACCATTTGAAACCCCTACTTTTTTGTACCCAACTCTCAGCCTAGAAGGGAGAGCAAAAGTCTTTCTTTAGGAAGATGCCTATTGCATCGTGGGTTGCACTTAAGCCTCATGGCATGCTGTGAAAGTACAGTCAAAACAAAACCAGGAAAATTTCCAGTGAAGAGGATAAAAGCTGACTATTAAGAGGGGAAAAAAACCCGACCCAAACCAAACTCTTTCATGGAGTTGAAGTATATTCTTCAGAGAAGTTTCTAAAAGAAGTTAGCCAAGCACCTGCCAGGACCAGCCTGGGTTCCATCTCCCATCCGTGACTCACCGTGAGGATGATGAACCACCACGGAAGGGGCCACACGGACAACCTCCACCCCCAGGATGCAGGAGGGGAGCACCCAAGGGAGCTGGAGCAGGATGTCAAGGGGACAACCCCAGGACAAAGGGATCCTTCAAACTTTCCAAGTGAGTCAGTCAAGTCCCCGTCCAGCTTGCTGCCTTCCCACCCACATCAGCCAGAACTGGAGCATCCGAAGGAAATGCTGGAAAATCGTGCAGAGTTAAGTGTGTGTTTCCATTCTCTACAATCTTTGGATTTATAGTCCTATTTATGTATGGGCACTCTGCTAAGAAAAGTCAGGATTAGGGCCTTTGTGAAGGATAGTAACAAATGGCTGCTATAAAAGTCACATGCAGGGATATATATTCACTTTTACACTGTCATTTCTGTAACTGAAACTTGGTTTATGAACACAAAAAGGCTGACTTTTCCAGCTAACCCTGGAAACCAGACTTCAACCAACTTTTTTAACGCTCCCAGTGAGAAGGGGTGTTTAAAGGCAGCACAGAGCTTGCCCTTCAGCTCCCTTGAAGGCTGCAGCACTGGCCATGGCAATGCTCCCTTGTCCCATGGGGCTCATTATCGCTGAACCCCAAGCAGCTACAGGCACCCCCAGCCCACAGAAATGTCAAATCTCCAACGAAGGATGCAGAGATGCAGGTTTGTACCAACCCACCTGAGGAGAACCTGGATCAGAGTCCTTTTTCAGGACAACCTACAGCTTAAGGTTTTGGCTTTGTCAGCACTTGTTATACCCGCAAGTGAAAAGCCAAAAACAGTTGTAAATCTGTAAGAGCAAGATCTAAGGGCTATTCTACAGCATGTGGTGGAGCACAGGGATCACACCAAAGCCAGGTCCAGATTACCTGGCTTTTGAACTGGAAGGAGTAAAGCAGCTCCAGCAAGGCATTGCCCTTGGGCTAAGGCAAGCAGCTTGTCCCAGTTACCCACTGTGTGATACACCGACGGGTCTGTGACCTCCCTGGAACTTCTGTGTCGCTGATCTGAGCTGTGCAGACACCAGACTCATCCTCAGATGCTTCCAGCTGCCCCTACCAGGGCAATACGCTGCACAGTCAGCACTCTTAACTCCTCCACCCCAACCTCGACCCTCCCTTTGATCCATCAGAGCAGCTTGTGGGCAGAAACCAAGGTGGCAGGGACATGGCCAGTAGTTCCCATGCCACAAAGGGAAGAGACACCACAGCTCCATTTGTCCATCCCCTCTGCCCATGCTGGGGTCTGGAAAGCCATCCCAGCTTCTGCTGGGGAGAGACCTGAGGCTCCTGCTGGTGGGAGGAGAGGGAGAGCCAGTCCCACAGAGCATCCTCCTTCCAGCACCCTCTCACCCTGCACCAGCCTCACATGAACCTCTCTGGGCTTTTCCCCCTGTTTTCTACCATGGTTTCTGCCCATCCTCCCTTCACTCTCTTCCGGGGTAGGAAGAGCCTGAACACAACCCATCAACTGTACCACTGAATGCCTTTGAGGTGGTTCTGTGCAACTAAAACACACCTTTACTCTATTAATCACACATCATTGATTCTTCTGAGTCCTAACATCATAATAAATGTGAGACAGACAGAATCGAAAAGCCAAACAAGCAGGTGACAGGACTGACAGCTGCAGCAGTCAATGGAAGCGGAGGTATGCTCCATCCCATCCTCACCCACCGTGGTCTGGTGCTCCTGCCTGCTCTCCCCTTCCCAGCCTGAGCCCCAAACAAGATGTTAAAATCAGGTCACTTATGTTTACAGCATAAAGAGCTAAAAAAATATTTATATATATCTTTGCAGGTGTATATATATTTATATATATATAAACCACCTACATACACAAACATGTTCATAGACACTAAGCAGAACCATCATCAGAACGAAATCTTGTCACCTAAAGCTGTCCCCTCCACCCCCACAGATCAGGCTAGCTTTTTAACAGCGAAATAGAGATATTTGATGTGCCCTACATGTGAAAAGATCTTTTATCTGTACCACTCGCCGGGCAGCAGATGGCATTCCGAAGTGAAGATCTCCCTCCCAAGTCTGCCTTCTCTTCCTGTTGAAATCAAAGGCCAGGTAGTCCAAGAGGGAATGGCCTCAAGTTACACCAGGAGAGGCTTAGGATGGATATTAGGAAAAATTTTTACGCTGATAGGGTTGTCAGGGCTTGGAACAGGCTGCCTGGGGAAGTGGTCAAATCACCATCCCTGGAGGTATTTAAAAGACAGGTTGACATAGTGCTTGGAGATACGGGTTAGTGATGGTCTTTGTCAGCGTTGGGTTGATGGTTGGACTCAATGATCTGAAAGGTCCCTTCCCACCCAGGCAATTCTATGATTCTGTGATTTCAACGTGGAGAGAAGGGAGATGTCTAATTAGGAGCACTTCATGCAGGTTTTGGCACACTTGCTGAGTTCATTTAAAAGTACTTGGAAGCGAGGTGTCACCCTGCATTACCTCGTCAGCCAGGGAGTAAGAGGATGTATATTTTGCAACACACTCATGTTCACATGACACACTAATTCCTCCCCCGAACATCCCAAATGACACAGCAGAAGCAACACCTACCACCATACAGACTAAATTAGAGGGAAATGGGGTAATGCCACTGGGGTTAGGGTTTTTCTGGAAATATACCACTGCAGGTTGAGTTCTGAGAGGTGCAGGTACCTCTCCCCCAGTGAAGAAGCGAGGCCCCAAGGTGATGGTCCTGGCAGCCACCTGGCTGTAGGAGTGTTCAGGGTGCCCCATCCTCCACCCTTCCAGCACCTCTACCTGGGCATGGCAACGAAGAAGGGCTTTCCTACAAAACCCAGCTCACAGGAGCCCGGAACACCCCACCTCAGCTACCCCCAAGCTACAAAACCCAACCAGTCATGGCAACCTCCACTGTGCAGAGGTGGCACGGTGGCCCTGGAACACGGGGACACAGACATTAAAGAGCTTTTAGGTGAACCCTACATATTAACTGCTGTCATTTGAAGTCTCTCTTCCCAATGTAGTGCTATCACATGAAGAACCACACTAGCTCTACAGGGATGAGTTACTCCAGCACAGTAAAACATGTGGGAACTGTGCACGAGTGGCTGGTGCCTGGGGTAGGGCAGGGCCACCAGATTTCAGTGGTCCATAGGAGGACGATGCTTTACTCTCAGCTAAACTGGCGATGATCAAGAACACCTCCACTGCTGTCAGCTTTACAGGACCTTGTGAATCATCAGTAACGAGGAAGGCTTTGAAAATACTTGTTTTTCTTCAGATTTCTCTCCGCCTGGATACCCACTCCACCACACTAATGACCTGAGTATATTGGATTCCATGCTCTCCAAACAGCCTTAATTACATGCTTCGTATCTTCCAATATTATGATAAAATTCATCATAGTCCTGTGTCTGGGACAGTCAGCATTGTCACTCATTGAGATTAATTTGAGTATCACTATAAATAGAAATAACAACATCTGATATTACAATGCAGAGTATTGTGTTGGATGGTTTTAATGCCTCCAAGCAAAACTCATTTACTAGCATAAAATACAGAATATAGTACATGTAGTTTTACAGTATTAGCGTTATGAGATTCAAAACCAGATCAATATTTCTTTCATAAAAATTAATGCCTTGAAATGATCCCTCCATTTGTCATTCCAAAGAGGTCACCTTATTTCATTTCAAAGAGTAAATTGGGAATTGCACGAGTGTACTTGGTGAATATACACTTTCACCCAAGCAGCTGACACGTTCCAGCACCCCCCTGTGCTGCCCCCCACCCCAGCCCCAATTATCATTATTACAGCCCCAAAAGGAGCAAATCCTTGGCTTACAGAAGCACCATCACCCCTCTCCTGGAAGGGAGATGACCCAGTCATCTTCCACATGACTCGTCTCCGCAGTCCCTTCTCTCTAGTATCTACACAGAGACACTCAAAAATAGATTAAGAGCCAAGATTATTCCTAATACTGAATTTTGCCTTGTCAAGGAAATAAATTTTACCTCCAAAACACTGTTTTCCAGAAAATCATATTCATAGCACCTCCAGCCTTCCATCAGTAACTCCACATGGAAACATGTGACTTCTTGAAATAAGGATTTTCTTTTACTGTTGATTTATACAGGCAAAAGAAGACTCCTCATCCATTAAGTGAAGCCCAATATCTTAACAACAATACAGTCGAACTGCATGGCTCAGCTTGTTGACATGTATTAAGTGCATCAGTAACAAGGACAAATATTTTAGAGGGTGCTGAAAATGAAAGTTTACTGAAAAAAAAAACAAAAGCCTTTTTTTAAATAAAAACAATAAGAGGCAAAGAATTAAAGTTTACTGTTTCCCATTTTTAGTTTTTTGTTATATTCTCCATATGAGTCTAACTGAAAAATGCATAGTTTTTCTGAAATATCTTTTGAAAAATGAACCATTACCCTATTTACTAAAATCAGCATTGTCTTATTAACAGTTGGAAGAGGAAAATGCAACAAACAGGTAATGAGTTCAAAATATATTAGCATCTAGAGGAAAATATTGCCAAAGTGTGTTAGTTTTCTTCCCAAATACCAGCAATAACCCAAGAGCCCCCCAGGGCAGGTACGTTGCAGTCAGGTAAATTGGCCATTTACTGCCAGCTCGTTAAGTCAAGTTCAGCAGGAGGGGGCTCAACGTGAGTCTCAACCCAGAACACAGAGGAATGGAAGCCTTTGGGCCTATATCCCATATTCCTCTGGGAAACTTAGATGAGAGGGAGAGGAAGGAAAAATCAATTTGCAAAGGCTTTGGCTACAGAGGGAAGGAGTTTGTAGAAACTCATCAGGTGAGCAGCATAAAATGAATCAAAAAACCAAACCCTTCAGAAGAATCACTTGCGATGGGGGGAACACGGGTTCTGTAAAGAGATTCTTATCCAGCCCTCGTCCTTCTTCCCCAGGACTATGCCCCAAACCCAGCAGGAACAGGCACTGACGGCTGTCGAGAGCCCAAGCTGATTCCCTCCAGGCAGAAGCCGAGACAGAGCCACAACCTCCGTGGATGCCAGTCACAGCACCTCGACGGCTGCAGCTCAGCCTGTTGATGCGGGAGAGCATCCTCACTCTGCCCTGGGTATCCTCACTCACACCCTGTGCTAAGACCAAAAAAAAAAAAAACAACCCCAAAACCAAAACCAACCAAACCCAAACCAGCCTCCTGCTCAGAGCTGCACTTCTTCCCAGCTGAATAATCACATTTTGACCGGCTTCATTGTGCGTGGAGCAAAAGGCAGGGCTGCAACTTTCATCTTCCTCAGTACGACGGTGCCCGCAGAGGGGAATGCAGCCAACAGCCCCCCAGGAATACACGGGAAGTTTCAATTTACACTCCCAATCTCGTTGTGCTCCTTTATCCCACACTGATTTCTACAAACTCCCCTGAAGGGTCTTGGTAACGAACCCCCCGTGGCCCACAAGAACCAGCACCGATAAAAGCAAAAAAGTACTTAGACAAGAAAGAATGGTTGCTGATTGACTATTTAAAATTACATCCACCGAGGACAGAGACCTGAAGCAGCAATTAGTTCATCATTAAAGCCTGCAATGAGAAGTCTGTAGTTCTAAGGGAGGCCAAAAATTAGTTTTCCAGTATAAAAAAAGAAATCAGTGTGCTGATATTCCCCATATTGCATGGATCTACTCCCAGAAAATACGGAACAGATGAAACATTTGGCAATTTTTTTTCAGCACAGTTATTGAATTTCATGAAGTTAAATTTGTAAGGAAAACTATGACACTGCGAAGTAACAGTATTTATTTTTTTTTTTTACAATGCAAAACTAGCAGCCTAAAAACATATTGCCTTGAACTCCCTGATGCATTTGGAAAGAGCTTTCTAAATTGTTTGTGTTTTATTTTTAGGACAGATCTTTAACTTACAATCGGCATACTCTTCACTGGCACGCTCTGATAGAATCCTATTCTGAAAAAGTCACTGTATTTGACATACTTGAATATTCATGCATTTCTGTCTCCGTGGTCCACCACACAGGATGATATCCCTCCCGTGGCATTAATCCAAGACCCTGCAGCAAAGGGGAGCCCCACTCCCAGTGCTTCCCAGTCCTCCTCAGCCAGGTCAGGGATGGGGACAGCCTTGGGAGAGCCGGAGCTCTGGGCTACAGAGGGATGCACTCAGAAAGGGCTGTGTTAATGGCACTAAGTCCTGGCAGGGCACTCATATCCCAGCTTCTAAGGAGGATGAAGGTAAATAAGAGATGCAAAAATAATACATCCAGCCAGAGAAATGCCCCCAGCCCACCCCTGCTCAACCCTGTCCAAGGTAAACCATTGCCAAACTGGAGAGATCTCATCTGCGTTGCCGCCTTTTGAAGTCAAACATCCAACTGGGGTCTAACTTACTGCTGGGGATGGGGCCCTGCTGTGCAGCCGGGATGCTCTTCAACGCTTTAAGTGACTGGGGGAAGGTCCCACACTCCATTCACAGCTGTGACCGACATCAAACTTGGGTGTAAAACCTCCTCAGACCCTGTGCCTGTGCAGGCAGCCGTGTCTCTCGTTAGCTGTAATTGCAGAAGAGGAATCCTGGGTGTGCGTGACCCGAGGAGACACACTGCCCTGGCTGGCAGTGACTGTGCCCATCTCCAACGCAGCCACGTGTCCTGTGTTACTCAGGGAGCAGTGACCTGCTCTGCCAGTCCCTGAGCCCCAGCAGCTCAGCTCCATCAGCACGAGTGTGTCACCCAACAGCAGGAGTGTGAGAAACTCGGTGCCACCCTCCCAGGCTCCAGGGAAACCCCCAGCCCAGACTGGTCCCATCACCTTTTGTGGAAGGGAGGGATGCAGGCATAAAGAGGGCAGAGGGAAGAACACTTTTGCTTTCATCACAGAGGAAAAAGCTCGTCTGATGTAGATCCTCCCCATCATTTTATACCAAAGGAAACCTTCTATCAAACTTGAAATAGTAATTACATGACTGAGCTCAAACCAGAGAACCCCAGTGCTCTCTGTCCCTGCTTGATCTACCTGTTGGCATTAGCTGAAGATGCTCCCAAACCCCTGTGCTCAGTGGGGACAGAGAGGCGAGCTGCACAAAGAGATAGCGTGACTTGACACGCAGAGAGGAAGATGAAGAGCCTAAATCTTACCCCTCCTGGAGAGAAAGGCCCTTAAGCATCAATAGTTGGCTGAGGAAACCCCACTGTGCTCTGTATGGGTTATATATATCTTTTCTCCATACATTAAGGTAGAGTACAAATGCTTCTCTTCCAAGATACTGTCAGAGAAATGTAAACACTAGTGAGATTTCTTCGCAGAGGCCTCCACAGATGGGAAGAGATTCCAGCTACAAGATGTCAGGGAAAAGGCAGGTTGGGCACAAAAATATGTGTCCAAAAGCTGTTCACCCACCCTTCGCCACGCTGTAAAACCTGCAGTGACCCACGAGGCACAAACTGGCTGCAACAGCTCCTGCAGCTCAGAAAGTACCCAGGTTTACAAGTTTTTGTGTGGTTGGGTAGTTGCTTGGGTGAGTTGGCTTCCCCCCTCCCCCCCAGTAACTCATATCTTCTCACCCACCCCCACACAACTGTCCTTAGTAATTGCTTAATAGGTTCAGTTCTCCTCTTCTCTCTTAAAAGACTTCGTTCTTTCTTACTTCTCTCTGGCTGGGACACATTCTGAACTGTGTTCTGAAGGAGGAGAGGACAATTGGGAACAGTTTTGTGGCATGAAAGAAAAATCTGCTCAGAGAAGGCAGAGCCGAGCCGTAGGACACATATTCAGTACAGCCTCCCTCAGTGTGTCCTGGTCCCTGCTTTCTGGATGATTTGCTTAAAAAGCAATTTTGAACAGATGCTTAGTCACAACACAATAAAATGTTTAGCTTTATGTGAAGGCAGAAATAGCCCGAATGTCTGATTTTCTGCAAACTCCATTATGTAACCTGTCACCAAAAGATTTTGCAGGTGTTTTGGCATTATGCAAACGGCTCACAGCGCCCAGGGTTCCCTCCTGGGTGAGATCTCGGCACGGGGTGCCCGGGGTTTGCTCTTGAATGAGACTCTGGTTAAAACAGCTGCCAGACTTCAGTCCTCTGCCTGGTGGAAGCCTAGAGCAGATCGGCCTCTGCTGAACCAGTACTTCAGCAGAACTTCAGGCATCCCTCCCAAGCTTCTGGGCTCCAGCTCGAGCAGAACGTGAGATCATCTCTGGTTTTGCAGCCCAGGAAGGGGTGTTGGCAACGCAAGAAGTCTCCAAGAGCAGTAACTCCAGCGTACCTCGCGATGCTACGAGCTTCCTCGCAAAAGCGTGAGCGGGGCCGCTTTCGCGGAGGCAGCATTTCAAACACGAAGACCCGCATGTTAAAAGCCCCACAAACTGTTAGAGATTCAGCACAGCACCGAAGCCAGAAGCCAGACAAGCCG